>CM042154.1:43739568-43878518 GCA_023376005.1 Doryteuthis pealeii | reverse complement strand
GAGAGAGATAAAGAAGAAACAGGAAAAATAAAAAACTCAGAGAAACAAACATTTAGATAAATATGGATGGCTGTTTGGTATAAATGTAGTGATGTCCAATCGATTTTGTGCGATAAATGTATACATGACGGGAAAGTTACAAAATGTTTCTAAAAGTTATTTTATCATACAAAATCTTTGTATCATTTGAAAGAAATAGGATTAAAGAAAACTTCTTTTTTTTTTCCATCACAGAATTCCTGAAATCGTGTTTTAAATTAATGTTTACATTGAATTTTGATCAATCAAAATAAGGGGACATAATAATTACCATTAAAAGATAGAAAATCCAATTTTCACCCAAAATATAAGTTGTTTGTATTTAAAATCTAAAATCAGGTAATTGTTCAATTTTAATGAAATTTTCACACTATTTTTTTCATTACTTATTTATTTTTAAAAAATTATTTTTTAAATGGATTTTGTGTGAGAAAATATTAGAATTATTTTTTTTATCGATAGACCCCCGCCCCCAAAGACCCTACATTTTAAATACAAAAAAAAATAGGGTCTTCTTTTTAACAAATAATTTACATTCCTGTAAAGATAGATCTCTTAATGTAAATCAGTTAAGTTATTTTATGGCCAGTATATAGGTTTTTTTTTTAAATCAACCTAAAGTCGAAAATTAGAATTTAAGAAAAATATATAAGAAAAATTAATTCATACAGTTTAGCTATTTATTTTTCAAAATATACTCCTAAATTTTGAAATGTGAAAAAAAAAAAAAAAGTTAGATTGTTGAAAAAAAAAAAATTTTTTTTTTAAGGATTTTTTAATTTTAGTCTTAAGCTTTCATCACTATTTAAAAAAAAACCTTTTTAAATTATATAAACCAAGCAGAAAGGCCTGACTCAATCAATTGGCTGGTCATATTAAGCCCTAGCACCTATGATTAAGTCTCAACAGTATTCTTTAAAATGCTCTTATGTCAAACACCAAACCCTTTATATCATAAAGGTACTAGAAGGCAGTAGCAGAGAGTCAACCACCAGTTTAATAATACACATGAAGCTATTTCTTCTAATTTATTGATATACATATCAATAAGATTGTAGAGACAAAAATAATTCTACATACTTTGTATGGATGAAAGGTCAAACATCGGACAGGACCAATTCTCTGGCCCAGAAAGCCCTCATGGTTTTTTATGACACTGCGCTGCTCCCCTGCATGATTCAGGATTACTATGGCTTGATTAGAGCCACTGAAAAAGAAAGAAAAAAAAGACATGGCATTAAATTTTGAATGGAAATAACAAAGCCTCTCATTTTCTGGCCAAACTTACAAGAGACAGAAAGGTGAAATATTTTGTTGGGTTTTTTTTTTAGAAGAAGAAAAAGAATACAGGGTGAGTCAAAGGTTTTGCAATATTTTGGTACATGCTAGATTGATATATATCATATCATGTGATTGAGGAGCATGTAGTGTAATGTTTATTGTTGTAGGCGACATGAATTCAAATCATAGACATGGCTGTTAGCATTTCACATAGTGCTAATAACCTGGTAAATAGTAGGGTGGACTGGGCTCTTTAAACTTGGTTAGAAGGAAAACTCTGAATTCAAATGTTAAACTTTGCTAAAGAAATTGAATTTTGTCACATCCTATTCATGAGGATGGGATAGTAAGTATATATGTTGGCGGAGTGGCCTATTGTCGATATCAGCCAGACAGCAAGGGAGTCTATCTTCTTTTTGCTGGTGCTGGACCAGGAAGATTGCTTTTGCTGAGATGGAGCGCCACACCTACTGTCAGTTTAGCTCAGATGTCCTGCCACATCTCTCGCCTCTTCTTGCACACTGAATGAAGCAAACACTGCAGTATCTCTTTGTAGACATACTGGTTGATCGTTTGGCCCTGTGGCAAGAACTTGCAGTGGATGATGCCCCTCACATCAAAGTTTTCTGACATTCCATGAACAAATAAGATTGGTTAGAAAAGACTTACAGTGTCTTCAATGGTTTTTATGGCAAGGTGCACTAAATGCAATACCGAAGTTAGAAACTAATTGTCTCTATTCTGTTCTATGAACAGAGATAAGAAATATGTCCCTTTTCACTCACAAGTGAGGACTGAAAACAGATACATGTTATATGTTCAAAGGCCTGGGAAAAAAGAGGAAGTTTGAAGGGGCCAAATTGACACACATGAAAACCACGCCCACAATCCAAGGGAAAACAATTATTTATGTCTCCCTACATCACTATTTATTATACCTATATAGCTTTACCACTGATACATAAGAAACAACAACAACAAAAGAAATATAAGGAATCTTACCAAGCTATGACATCAGCATATTGATGCAATTCCATAGCAGTCAGTCCTTGCTGGGTTTGTATCTTCCGAACAGAATCTTGGCACTTTATATCCCAAAATCGGATATCACCAGCAGAACTTAAAAAAGAAATATTTAAATAACAATATTATTGGTGATAAACAACTTACAAAAAGAGATTAAAAATGTTTAAGTATTTTATTATTTACTTGAAGCATTGCATAAAGTATGTTATATATTTATTTATTTATTTAATATTATTTTGAAGGCTATTACAATGCAAAAGTAATTATCCAAGGTCTTATTAATTTTGAAATATCTTCATCTTGATGAAGATACTTCGAAATTAATAACATCTTGGACAAATACTTTTGCATTGCAATAGCCTTTAAAAAAAAAAAAAAAAAAAAAAAAAAAAGATAAGATAAAAATTCATATTACAATATTAATAGGATGTTATTTGAATGGAATGAATTCCGAGGTGAATAGATAGTGAACTTTGAAATATCCCATCATATAGGGAAAGTACCAGGGAAATTTGGTAGGCAAAGTGTTAAAATTGAAAAAAGGAAAAAAATCATGATCTGTCCAAAGTCATTTAAAAGATCACATTTCTATTTATTTTACAAAATGAATAATTTATATATTGATGAGATTCTTATTAGAAATATTAATTGGAAATAATTGTTATAACATTTACTTATACCATTGTAAATATCAATATCAAACTTGTTAATATTTATAACAAATCGATTTTGTCAGAACAATGGTCAAAAGTTCAGACATTAATTCCATATAAAATATCACACAATAAACAACAAAGGAAAGTAACTAAAAGTGTTCTCACCTTGAAGTAACTATCCTGCTATATGAGCCTCGTTGATAGTGAACATTTATTACCCAACTGCCATGTTCTCGGAATGTCCTCACCAAGCTAGAAAATAAGAACAAATTAAATCAATTGTTGTTAACAACTTCTAAATTAAACATTATGTAGGATATAACTGCTTAAATAATTAAGTTTCTTTGTTTTAAGTTGTCTCCCCTTGGGCTAGGAACTCTTTTTTTTTGGTGAGATTTAAAGAAAAGAAAGTAGAGAGCATAAAAGGTTTTGCCTTTTTTGCAGCCATAGCAACCAAGTTTTCATGTTTGATAAACCAGTAAGATAGAAGAAAATGACTTGCATCTACAAACAGGACTACAATGGATATTCAATGTGTCAAGTCTTGATTACCTCTGCTACCACTAATAGGGGCAGGTTTACCTCAGTCAGTAGGGCATCCGCCTAGGAATCACAAGGTTCTGGGTTCAATACCGGTCCTCGCTGATTCAGCGCATAAATAGCATAGCCTGGGTAATCTGATCTGTGCGGTAAAGCAACTAGGAGCTGCACTTTAACAAAAACAACCTCCCTGGTCTAGCGCAAGTGAAAGGGGGATAGAATCCCTTGCTATTTTTAAGCAAGATGTTGTCCAGATGCCCTGGTTGTCAATTTGTTTTTAGTGACAACTCAAGACATGTCTTTTAGTGAATTCAAATTCTATTTAAGTTTTAATCATGCATTGTGAGTAAATGCTTCTGGGTCTTCAATATTTCAACGGTCAGCAAGAGACTGATGAGAACTATCTTTCTCACGCTTGCCTTACAAAACAGGAAGCGTAGGGACAAACTAATGTTACAAAATGTCCATCAAATCTCTAACCGTTTTAACGGTCAGGTTTGAATTCAAATAATATTCTCTACAGTAACTGAGCAAAATTGATAGTACTACCATCAATTATGCAACAGACAGATAATAGCTTGAAGCCATCATACCATTTTAAAGTAAAGAATTTTATTATTCATAGTTGGTAGATTTACAACTATTTTTTATTTTAGATTAATTTTTTTTTAAATTAAAAGAGGGAATAAAACTTACGATTCAGATGGTGAGAGCCGGCTGTCAAATATCCTTACAGAACCATCTCCACAGCCTGCCACTAAGACTGCCATATTGGTAGGGTCACAAGCAATACTAGTCACACAGCTGTCAGCACCAGTGAACAAGTCCTACAAAAAAAAACAAAAAAAAAAAAACAATATACATATATAAGAATATCTTTTAAATAGAGTTCAATATTTATGGTTAGTTGGTTGGTTTACAGCATATCAACCCTTTTAGTGTCATTTAATGTTGAATCAAGTCATTTTGATAAAAAGTTTCTATGTTTCAAGTTCTTAATATCTTCAAATACTTATTCATGGTGTATATTTTCTGGGCAGTTCATTTCATTCATTAATTTTCAGATATTAACTTGTATTTATATACTTTGGTATTAATAATTATCATATTTTGGACTGTTTGTCCTCATCTTTATTGTGTATAAACACAACACTTAGGCCACTGTAACCTCGGGCCCTGTTTTAGGTGTCATTTTTATTTATTATTTTAATTACCTTAAAATAAGTCATCTTCAGATGATTACCCATGAATTCAAATGCAATTTCGGAGCTTAATCGTTACTGCTCAAATGCTACCAGACTCCTTCACAAAATTGTGATTAGATATAGAAAAATTGAATGGAAGAAGCTACTTATTCTAAAAACTGAAATTTCAAAATGTTGTAAAGAACGTTATTATTTACCTAACCACCTTAATCTGAATCATAGATATACAAATATAATTTGGTATTATTTAATTTTTTTTTTTCTCCGTCAGATCTTAAAATTTATTCATATAGATTCACTGCCATTAGGAAGGATATTATAGGGTCTACTTCAGTTTTTATTAAACAGTTCTTTCAAAATATTTCTCTTGTAGAAACCAAATCAATGCAATTCATTGATAAAATGCCAATATTTATGAAAGGAGGAATTAAATTCCTCATAGTTTTTATATTTTAATCAGATAAAAAAAAACAACATACAAATTGTTAGAATTCTTGATATGATATCGCAGTTAATGGGATAACAATGAAACAGTTACCAACAATTAGTTGCTACTGACAGGCGACACTGGGTAGCCATTGACAAAGGTTGGGTTTAGTTGCTGCCATGATATAAATCAAAATTCCATAGTATTAATAATATGAAGAGAAAATTTGTAAAATGAAGAAATAAAAATTTACCTGAGTCTTTACTTCTCTGTTAATGTCCCAAATTCTTATGATTCGGGCGTTGCCTGTAGTAAATAACGTCTCTGTTGCTTGATCCCAGCTTAATACACACCAGAACCTAAGAGAAAAAACCAGAAAATTAATGAGAGGACAAATCAAACTTCTTGAACCAAAAGAGTAAATGGTAAAATGAAAATAGAATCTTAACTTGAGGATAAACATTCAGAATTAGAAAAAGACACTTATTAATCTTATTATAATGGAGATTGTGTATTTGTAACCAAAACTACTCAATTCAGAATTCCCTTAGTTACTTACGTCACATTCTTCATAATTTTATTTTCATTTAAACCTCAATTATAATAAATTGTTTTATATTATTAATACTGTTGACCATATCTACATATCAATAATATGAAATTGTATTTATCTATACAACAAAATATAGGTTTACAGTGTAAAATGGGAAGGCTAATTTGCATAATGATATTAAAAATTTGATTTTAATAAATATGTGCTTAGTGTTATTGATTTCTAATTGTTTGATTTTATCTTTATTTTTTATTATACCCCCATCTGTTTCAAATCTTTTTATCTGCATTCTTATTTAGTTTCATTAGCTTTTCTAATTTAATATATTTTATTATATTAAAACTTAAAGATTTGCACTCAGAGGGTGCATATATTTGCCAGTAAAGTTAATAAACATTAGATAATCCAAAAATATACACACACTTTAGCAGAGCTACCTGGTATTGCTTGGGATTTAAAAAGTTTAAAATAAAAATTCTTAAAATAAAACTTATAATAACACTTATCTATATATAGATTGATCAAAATTATTTTTCTATATATTTGTTTTATTCTTTATATATTCTTGTTTTGATTTGATTTTTTATTATGTTTTATCCCTTATTAATTCATTCTATTTTTTTAAATTATTTTTTGTAAATTATCCTTTTAATATATCATTATATTTTTTATTTACCTTTTCTTATGGAAAATGAAGGGTAAAGATTTTTTTTAAAGCTTCTTTTAGACAAAGATAGTGTGGATTTTATTAAACTTTGGTCTTTGCTGGTCTCAAAAAAATTTCTTAATAAAATAATATGCAATCGGTCATTGTACAAACAAACATATAGACAGACATACAGAATCTTTCTTTTATATACAAAGAGATAAAAATTTAATTAAAAATAAAGGATTGCAATGGAAATATAATTATAACTGTTATCAAGCATTTAGAAATGAATCAAATTTCATTATTAAATAACCCATGAAGAGTTGATATGCCGTTAGGCAAATAAACTAAACTAATCAATGTTGCCACTTGACCCTGATAACGGAAAAAACAGCAGATACGTTGGTCCCCAAAAGACCTATGTTTATTTCAAGATGTTGCATATTTCTTCCACTCTCAGACTGGTCACTGAAGAAAGGCATGGTAATAGCTTTTTTCAATCAGTGGAGGAAAGAAGCCACCCTTTTATCAATAAGCCATTGTTCTCAACTCCACAATGAGGGGTGGATGGTTTTCACTTAAGAGATAAAGTCAATGGCACTTGATAAACAACAGTTTCTTGCCGATGTGATTTTCAAACCAAGTGGATTATTTATTTTCGTGTTTTTCCTTATATGTAGTCGTGTGGTGCATCATGATGCTTTGATTTTATCTCTTTGCTATCCTAACTTAGATATACATGCTCTATCAATTACATTGAGAACTCTTTACTTATAAATATAGCAAACAATATTATCAATCTATATATGGAAGATATAAGAAGAATTTAATTTATATATATATATATATATATATATATATATAATATATATATATATATAGTCATAGTTATAGTTTAAGCAGGTATTGTTGAAAACCATGGAATATTTCTTCTTTATGATCTTTATTTGCATTTGTTCAAGTCTTCTTGTGGTTTTTCGTAAATTGGGATGCAGATGGTGAAGAAACTGTCCCATACTTTCTATCCAAGTGCTTTCAATCATTTCGCTGGTTGTTATCGGGAGATTGTAGGTTGTAGTGTGTTAGGTTTTTCCATTTGAATTTATTCATTCATTTATTATTCATTATATATATATATATATATATTATTATATATATATAATATATATATATATATATATATATATATATATATATATAGGCTAGCAGAGTAAACCCCAAAAATAAATCAAGAGCTGAGTCCATAAGGTGGTGATGCTGAAATCCAGTGCTACCCAGCAACTCCTGCGACACTACCGCTGCCAAACTGCATTGGTTTCTTACCTTTCCTTTGGATCACAGCGGTAGTGTGGAGAGGGGGGATTTTCTGCTTGGGCAACAGCTCATCTTCCATATGAACCCACCCAGGCTACAGAGTTAAAAAAAAATTTTGGACACTACTCCATCATCTCTTGTAGACAGAAGGATGCCAATAATACACACACACACACAAAAAAAAAAAAAAAAAACATTTTGAAAATGAAACTAAATTTACCTCGACTTGTGGGCAACATTTCAGATAATCCCTGAAAGGCTGTAACCAAAACCTGTTTGTTCTCCTCACTGTAGTTTCGCCACACACGAACAGAACCATCATCTTTTTTTAAAAAAAGTAAAAACATACACAAAATTAAGAGAAATGACAAAAGAATATTTCTATAGATAATTGAATTAAATTATAGTCATTTTCATCTATTCTTTTGCTTTTCGGATGAGTGTATTTTTTTAATGGCATATTGGGTTATCTTATGCCGTAGATGTTTTGTTTATTCATTCTTGTTGGGTATTAAATTTATTTTTAAACACATTTTTTTCAAATTCATTTTTTGGCCTATTTAACTCATGAGTGAGACCCTAACAAGTACTACCACAAAGTGGACCTGGGTGTAATTGCGATGAAGCGGGTACTCCACACTCCCCAGATTTGGAACCTCACCACTAGATGCAATTTAATGTCATACTCAAGACACTAAGCCCCTCAACCATTGCCTTCTAGCATATATATGATAAAAAGGTTTGGAGGTTTGCCATAAGAGTAATAGGGTCAGGACAATCATCTAGGTGCAAGGGCTTGACATGACCAGCTGATTAATCAGAGGGGGCCTCTCCAATCACCTGTCTAAGCCGAGTAGCCAAAATGGAGTGTTCAATGTCATGGACTGCTCAGCCACCAAGATTCTATCCTAAACATCATGAGTCGCCAACCACAACCAATAGGTGGCCCATTGGAGGATTTTCCCCTTCTGCAGAGGTGCAGTTAGCATATTCTAGTGTCTCAGCTGACAGAGTGGCACAAAAGGCAGAACATTTTTTAACAACACATAGTATTTCCATTATACTATCATTGTTTCAATAACAAAAGATACAGAATATTAAACACTATTATTAATGTTGATTAAATAAAAGGCATTGAAACCTTTTATGTAAAATGCATTAAGTGTATAAAAATCAACTGACCTGATCCACACATCAACAAGGCTTGATCGTGAGGATTGATAAATTCCATGGAGGTAATGCGGCAGGTTTTGGGGTGATTGTTGTAACACAACTTAGCTGAATGCCTTGTTCCCAGTCCCACACACTAAAATAAGAAGATATTAAAAAAAAAAAAAAAAAAAAGATTCATTAAGAAAACTCAGGAATTCTTTCAATTTTTTAAATGGTAAAATAGCAATAAAATCTAATGTTAAAACTACAACTTACAATAGGTAAAAGTCAATAATTAGCATAATACAAATCTTGTCAAAATAAACAACTATTAAAACTTAAGAAATTGAGGGCATGAACTCAAATGAGGTTGTTTAAAAACCGCTTTTCATTTCAAACATTGTGGATTAATATCAAGCTTTTTTTTCTATTCATATAAAAAAAAGCCTTTTAAGAAGCAATTTAAGCAGAATAAAGTTTGGTTTGTGGGTGTTTAATGGCATATCAACCTTTGTAGGTTATTTAATGCCAAATCTTGTTATATATAATTCTTTTTTTTTTAATTATTATTTTCATGGCAAGAGAAAATAGTGATGTTTGTATGTTTTTTCGAACACTTCAAAATTCTCTGTATTTTGACCGTTTTAACTTCAAATATCAAACATTTTACTCTAACGCCGTTATTCTTTGTATGCTTAAAGATTTTATAATTTTCTATTATTATCATTATTATTATTATTTTATTTTATATCTAAAATAATAATAAACTCCTGGCTAAAACACGTGTTAGTAAATCTATTTTATCCATTCAACATATTGTTGGATTCAATTCCATTTTCAACTTACATACATACACATATAAAAACTAATGTAAAAGCCTAATGAGTGTCTGACTCAAAAGGTTCTACTATTATATATATATATAAGTTAGCGTAGCAAAGACGGGAAGTCAACGGCGCTTGGTAACAGACAGTTTCTCACCTATGCATTTGATATAGGTTTTGCCAGGGTTATAAATTGAAGGAATTGGTAGGCAGATTGGTGTTCTGCGTACTTTTCCCTTAATGGTACTTGTTTCAGTTGAAGGTTTGGAGTTTTATGGAGATATTTTGGTAGTGGTATGGATATATACATTCACACTCTCCAATCTCTCTCTATGCTCACTGAGAAAACAAACATATATAAAGAGTAGTTTATCAAGATATATATAGAGAGGGGGAAAGTGATCAGCAGAATGTTAAGAGACGGCTGCTAATCTAAAAATAAATTTGCTGGCTGCTGCTATTTCAGCAGTGATACAAAATGGCTGCATGGTATGGCTGCCTGCTGGTAATTTGAAATAGACAAATTTGTACCCTAAATGATTCAGTTCGGAATTTTCCCCGTATTCCCAGCCCAATCTTAGAAATATTTATACGGTTAAAAAATAAAATAATATCTTCTAAATATGTAATTTGTACGTCAAAAAAAGGAATTAAACAAATACATTTCTACCATGGAAATCAACAGGCAAGGAAGCTTGCTTAAAAAAATAAAATTGTTTTAAAAATGTAAACATTAAACAACAAAAAGGGACTATTCTTAAAATAAACAAGTATTATAATACCCTAATTCTTAGCTTTTGTTTATCATCAAATCTTTAATAAAAATTTAGGAAAGCATTTTAAAAAATAATATCTTAATAGAAAAAAAAATTCCTAAAAAAAAAAAAATTCCTAAAAAAAAAAAAAAAAAAAAAAAAACATTCTACTATACAAATTCTTGGCGATTTTTAAAAAATTGATAAATCATTTCCTTTTTTTTCTCTCTCTCATTCACTCTCTGGCGTTCCTAATTTTTTTTTTGTCCATTCATGGACCAGGTACTTTTGCTAGTGTGTATATATATATAGTAGAAAACATATAGACAGATAACCTACTTAAGTTTCACCAAAATGAGATCATCAGGGTAAACTAATGAATTAATCAAAATAATTGATTAATGATTAGTCAACAGTCAAAGTTATGATTAACTTGATATTGTATTCTCCGGTAAATCACCTTTTCATATATAATATATATATATATATAATATACATAACACACACACACACACACACAAAAATTATTCTTTTGAATAGCAAATATGCTACTTTGAGCTGACTTTTAATAAAAGAATTTCATCATTTACCTCACATTATCTTTATCTGCAACAGCAAGGTGGGCTTCATATGGATGAAAACGAAGAATTGTGGATTGCCAGAATTTTTATTGACAAAATTTGATCATCAAATCGATTGTAGCCTATAAAAAGGAAGAAGAAATAAAAATCAATAAGTTGTGCGTTAAGTTTCATTATTTTGTTCTTACTCATTCAAATTAACCTTTTTTCAGGAAACAAAAAAAAACACAAATTACACGAGACACAAAATACCTGTGCATTAATTTATTGCTTAACTTTGGTGATCTGACAGGAACCTGTGTTTTCAGTATAACATGGCCTCCTCGCAAACGTTAATAAAGAAAAATATTCTAAATTCATTTATATTTTAAACTTTAAAAAATCAGAAATCCTGTAGAATTATACTATTACAAAATTGAACTTTCAAGACTTACCTGCTTAAAACTGTTCTGGTTTGGCTTTCATTTCTGACCATAGCATTCCGCTGGAATCGGTAATCCGTTCCATAGACAGCTTGCTTTCTGGATCACCTTCATCCCAGGACTTGAGAGGCTGACCAAAATATTTACTGCTCCATTTGAAGAACTCTGTTGTCACCAATGGCTTTTGATTCCACATTCTTCTTTCTTATCTTCAACCTTAAAAAGAGAAATTGTAAAATTGTAATAATGATTGGAGCATGTAGGGAGGGGGGGGGGGGCTTGTAAAAAAACAAACAAAAAAAAAACTTTTTCAAATAATCCTTGCATAATTGTATAATCCTTACTGTTAGGTAACTGAGTTTTATCTACCCTGTAAATTGCCAGTTTGGATAAAATCAACTGTGGTACTAGTTGATAATTTGCATTGACCAATCAATAGCCACCTTGAGGAAGGCAATTAGAGAGAGCTGCTATTTAAGCTCAGTGTTTGGGAGACCAAGGCATTTGGATAGAGGAATCTATGCCAGAAAGAACAACATTTGGTAGCAGAGCATAGTTTCAATCTACGGAACTTTGGGTTATGGCCCCAGCATGCTTAAAAATCACATTTCTGTTTCTTTTTATTCTCGTTTTGGCTGGGTGAGATGCTGTCTCCTTTATACATAAGGTTGGTTTTAAAACCACTAGATTTAAGGGCTTGTTCATAATTATTTTTATTTTGTTATAGATGGTTTTGCTGATGAAATTTTAGATAATCTAGTTGATATGATGGTAGGTATTTGCTAAATACTTTTTTGGGTGGTTAGTTTCATTGGACATACATACACCAACTGCTTCTTTATATATGCATACATTAACAGCATTGCCTGTATATTATAGCAAATGAACAGTGTGTGTGTGTGTGTGTGTGTATATATATATATATATATATATATATATATATATATTAATATATACACACACACACAGATGCACTTTACTATGATAATTTCTTTTATCAAAAACATTCCTTGGGTGATACCCATTTATTATATTTTGATTTTTTTTCATTCTTAAGCGTAATAGTTTTTTTAGTTTTTTTTTTACTTACAACTGTCACACAAACCTACAAATCAAGATGTTTTGCCTTTATATACATAGACAACAATTAATATGATTATTCTTTTATTAAAATTTCCTTGGCTGACACATTTTTTTTTTCTGTTCTCAACTGTCCTAGATTTTTAATTACAACCCATTACATAGACACATACACACACAGATCGAGACACGTTTTCCTTATATATAGATAATGAAGAAGAGAAAGAAAAAAAGAAAATGCTACTAACAGAAGCAGTAGCAGCAAAAGATACGTACCAATCCCGGTCCTTTGGCAAAGATTTTTCGGCTCGGCAAAAACTGAGCAGAGTATGGAATCTGCTGACTTGGAGATGCTGGTCTAGTTCTTGAAAACACGTTTGCTTAATTAGTACCGTCTTGGTCAAGAGAAGCACTTCCGTTTGGATCTCCATGGGACGGGCTACGACGGCTCCTTTCCCCAGACTGTCTCGCCTATGATGACTAGCATTTGATGGAGGAGCTGCACCACTGCCTTGCTGTTGCTGCTGCTGCTGGCTACGTAATTCTTGGGAAGTGACCATTATATTTGGGCCACTTTGACCTTTACTAGTACTATGGTGACGCTGTCTCTGGTCGCCTCTGAAGTTTTTTTGATTGGGGCTGGTCATCTCCCGCCGACTCTCAACTCCAGTCTCAGAGTTCCGACTTCGGGGTCCTCTTCTCCAGATGTTGATCAAGCTTGGCATCAGGCTTTGATTCTGGCAATCTGCTGAGTGGCTAAGAAAGAGTAGCAGAAAGAAAGACATCATTTATACTGTCCTAAAACCTGCACTAAATAACCCAGAGTTCTGCCCCTTTTCAACACTCTTTAGTGATAAAGGTTAAGAGAGGTGTCTGGACATTTTTTTTTATCTATTTATTTAAAAAAATTTTTTTTTTTTTTTTTTTAAAATAGGATCGCTGAATAAATATTTTGATAGGTATTGAAAAAAAAAAAAATTCAATTTCAACTGGAAGTGTTCCATTGTGAAGCAGTGTTAGCCATACAACAAGAAAAAAATTTATTCAATTAAAAACAGGAAATATTTTGAATATATAATGGTACCTTGACTTACTGGTTTGGTTTACAGCATATCAACCTTGGTGGGTCATTTAATGCCGACAAGAAATAAATTCATTCTTATGGATACTCAATTTTTTTTTATTAACACAATTTTCTATTCAACACATAGATGGGAGGGACCCTAACAGGTACTACCACTCCGGGTTAGAGTGGGCCAGGGAGCAATGGTGATAAAGGGGACTCTACATCCCCAAACCTTCTGAACTGAACTTCACCATTAGATAGAGTTTAATGTCATTCTCAGGAGAGACTTGCTAGTAATTTGTTCTGCTTGTAACTCAATTTCCTCATATATCAAAATCAATTTTCCTCATTGAAATAAACTGAAATGCCATTAATCTGTTCCAGCAACCCCCTCAAAAAAACACTAAGAAAATAGCACTGTATTGTATAAAAACATGAAATAGAATGTAATGAATTGTGCTGTGATATATTTAATGTTTATTTTTTTACAAATAATATTTTTATTTGGCATAATAAATTTGAAACAAATATTTTAGTGAATTTATTAACATAAGCATATCTGAATTCACTTATACTACAAATTTTAGATCTCAACACAAAGCAAAAATTGACTGAGTGACAGCTCGTAACTTGGAAAACTCCTAAGTTGGGGCACATAAAGTCAAGGTACCACTGTAATATTAAATAACTGCAGCATCAGAATTATCAGGACATAGCATATAAAATCAATTGAGCTTTGGTAAAACAGCCTAAGTAAAATTATTAAAACAAGCAAGAAATTTAATGAATACAATGTTGAATCATATACAGTAAAAATCTTTCTAAATGGGTGGAAAAAAAATGTATTTTGTTTAAGATAGGTATATTACCAACACAGGAACATGTATCATACATTGAAATTAAGTTGGTCCTCTGTGATCACATCCTACTTCTCTACATTGCTATTGAGAGAAACGGTGACAATGTTCTACCTTCGAATGAGAGCATGTATCCCTGCCCTATAAAATTCGTTGACTAATGTTGCCTTCAAACCCTCTTTCATGGGGCCAAGAGAGATAGTCTGAGTTAAACATTATTCTAGTGACGAGGAAGTGAAATCTAATAGTCAACAGAATTTTATGGGGCACAGATACATACTCTCATTCGAAGGTGGACATTGCTATTGAGAGAAACATTGGCTATGTGGAGAATAGGGATGAGGACCAGCTTCATTTTGATATATGATACATCTTCCTGTGTTGGTAATTATACCTGTCTTAAACAAATGCATAAATTTTTGACTCACCCTCGTAATTCTAATTATTAATACATTACCATACATAAGAGACTTAATAATTTACACATTAAAAAATATGGCTAGAAGAAAAAGAAACATACATGAATAATCAAAATTACAGAAAAAAGTACTATATGTTAAAATCCAAGTATTCAATGTCATTTACTCCTGCACTACTAAAAGTGGTGGTACACATAACAGTTTCATATTTTATATATACACATTTAAAAATTGTCTCTGAATTATCCAAGACAATGGCCTAGAGCAGCAGCATCAAAGTGGTGGTATATGTACCGGTTTGTTTGTCTTGTGGCATGTCAACCATGGTGGGTCATTTAATGATGGCAAGTTTTAAAGATTCGTAGCGATGTTGGAAGAAAATTTTTTAAACTATTTTTTTTGTAAACGAAATTTTCTATTTAACCCATAGATGAACCCTAACAGATACTATACTCGGGTTAGAGTGACCTGGGACAATGGTGATGAAGGGGTGCTCCACATTCCCCAGACCTCAAGAAGTGGAACTCCCATCAGTTACAGTTTAACATCATGCCAGGGCATGAAGACCTCAGCCTCTGCTTCTACACCTATATGATAAAAAGGGTTGGGGCTTGCCATAAGGGCAAATAAGGTTGGGACAATCATTTAGGTGCTAGGGCTTGAGTGACCAGCCAATTGATCGGAGCGGGGCCCCTCCGTCCGCTCCGTCTATCTAGGTAATACATGTACTGGTGCTGTATGCATCATTGACTGTAAGTATGTGGTGATGTGATTGTTTTGTTTACAGCATAACAACCCTTTCGGATTATTTAATGCCGAATCAAGTCATCTTTGATAAACAAAGGACCCAGGTTGTTTACAGTACCTACAGTTCCTTAAGTGGTCACCAAATTAGTATTCAACAGGCTCATCACTGCTTAACTTAAAATTAAAGGTTGCCTTTTTTTTTTGCTTTAGATAACAATCTGTATACTTTCCAGCCATCATTAGATGACTGGTTGATTAGCAGTATACAAATGTAATTTTTCAAATAGAGATGCTTATAAAATTTCCATATTTTCAAAATAATTATCAATAATGTTTGAATTTCTTCCATCCCCTTTTTTCGCATATCACTAGATAAATGAATATGCAACATCACCAGGTGAATATTTGAATGTCCGCGATGTAGATATAGATATCTATCTAATATATTTTAATAATCAAAATGTTTTTAAATGATCTTCATGACTCATTTTTTCACATGTATTTTTTTTGCACATATCAATGTAAATATGAAAACTAAAAAGAAATGATTTTAAAAATCTTGTATGTATTATATTCTTCTAAATTTTTCCACAATACTGAAAGCAAATTTAACAAGTTTCTTCATGCCCAAACACTTGAATTCTACTTAAGAAAAAAAATATCTAAAAGCAACAATTTTTTTTTTACAAATACAATAATTAATGCTTTGCATGTTAAATGATTGTAACATTATAAGTGTTTAAAATTGTTAAATCAGACATTTCATTGTTTTTAGATTTAAAAATTAATTGTATGTATTTACCAATCCCTTGAATGAGCAGGTGTGACACCAAGGTTCATTTTATCAGCAAAGTTTAAACAGGTTTGAATTCAGAGTTTTCCTTCTCCTAAACTGGTTACCTAGCCAAGGTAATGAGCCCAGTCTGCCCTACTATTTACCCATAGCTGGGGGAGAGTAGTTGGATGCATACCTTTCCCAAGGGTATTAGTGCAATGTGAAATGCAAACGCTTCATCCATGGATTTGAACTCGAGTCAAGAGTCCATTTCCTACGACTCTAAACCGTCACACCACGCACCCTCAAATATGATTGATGATCTGTCTATCGCAGCCCATGCCTTTCATATGCATACATTGAGATCGATTTCCTGTAGATGAAGATTACTTCCTACGTATGTAAACTTGTCTATTAATTTCAGAGGCTTACCGCCAGTTGTGGAGATGTCCCATCTTGTTTAACATATGAACTCAGTTTAACAGACCCATTCAAGGCAAAAAATTCAAAAGGTCTATTTAAGCAAAAAGCATGAATATAGCAAGAAAAGCATAAGAAAAAATAAAAGTGGCAACAAGCTGATTAAAGTGGCACAAGCTCTTTCCTAAAGCAATGATAAAAAAATATAAATAATAAAACCCAGAAATATTTACAACTAGAAGTGGCTACCCAGCATCATCATCTGGTAGAGGTGGAGGAAAAAAGAAAAACCCCTGGTGTATTGAATGTGTTTACTTTTGAAATTTACAAATGCTGACATTTTTTAGTAAGAATTTTACAATGCTTTTTCTATGAATATTTAAATTTCTAAATATCTTCGAAACTATAAAGTCAAATCTTCATAATTTTGCAACAAAAAGCAGGAACCGGTGATATATGTATATATTTTTGCTTTGTCATTATTTGTTTATTTCCATAGTTTCCTCTGGACAATACATACAGACAACTACCCTTTATATAGATAATTATTGTCACTACAAGTACAAATTTAATAAAATACTAAAAAGATTTAAGTTTCATCAAGTTTCCTTTCCACCAAATAAAATAATTAAACCAGAAAATATTCTAGAATATAAAACAATATTATCTAATTGTCATTCATTCTTAGTCCTTTTATTCTTCATCTTTTAATATTTAACAAAAAAAATACAAGTAATAAACGTTTTCAAAACTAAAATTAATAGCAGTTCCATTCTCAAGTATTTTAATGATTACTGTAATACAAGGTTATGTCAAAAAAGTATCTGTACTTTTGTTTGTACTTTTTGACACACCTTGTATCTGAAAAAAATGATACGTTTCCATTCTTCATTTCTAATTGGTAAATACAGCTTAAACTTGGTACTTTTTGAAACACCTTGTATTTCGAGTCGAGAGGCAATCACAATACCAATATGTACTTCGCCGACAATAAGACTTCATGGAACATCATTAATCAGAAATAATTACTCTGTATCAAAAAATCAGCAAAGCCAAATTCTAAGAACGATAACCTGTTTGGAAGTTATCTCCCTAACGATTCCGAACCGGGATACTCTCAGAAAAAAGAGCAGGGGAAAATACTGACAATCAGACACAGAAAAGAACCGAGCATGGTACATTACACAAGCGTATCCATCATCAGCCGAAACTGAATCAACAATCCCACTGTATTCCCTGTCAGTGAGAATAAATAACAAATATTGTTATTGTTAATATCCCCGTTTTTATTTTCTATTCTGTTATATCCTACATCTCGGGATACAACAGATTTTGTGGTGACGAAGATTTTTTGAAGATTCTACACACGTGGATATAAACAAAAAAAATTTTTTTTAATTGCGATTTCAACATGAAGCCTAACGAAAATTTTAACCATCAACAAGAGATGTTTGCAAAACAACAAAACAGTTCATGGCTAGATGACTCAACAATTTAAATCAGCAGTTTAATCACCAGGTTGAAATTCTACAGGAAAACAGAATTTGAACACAAATTCAGTCCGATGAACAGCAAAAACTATCACAGATTTTACCTATGATTTTAAGAATGGAAAAACTTTGCTTCGTGGTACAGCGTGGATGGACTTTTCCAAACGAATTTTCACAAAAAATGAAGAATGGAAAATACTCTACTAAATTCGGAAGCTGGGCACCCAGGAACATTGAAAGATATATAAACTACAATAATTCCAAAAGAAGCAACAGACTTTACCTTCGCTGAAACAGTAGAACTGCTTAAGGAAATATTGGAAATAAAGAGTCAGTGTTTAACACAGTTCAATTTCCTGAAGTTAGAGAAAAGTGGTGACGATGACTTTGTAACGTTCACTGGTATTGTGATCGGGAATGCAAGAAATTTAAACTTAGTTCTCTACAGAAGACATTTATGTCTATTTTTTATCAAGGGACTCACTCTGAAGCCACAGTGATATTCAGTTGAGTTACTTACAAAATTAGAAATGACAAAGATGTGACAATTCATGTGCTGATGTATATATGCAACGATATGGTAAAAGTTAAAATTGATACCTTTAGTGCAAAACAAAATACACACCATCAACTTTTTAAAGTTCAGGCTAAAAAGGTAAATAAACCTTTAGAGGCATGCTTGGTTTTGTGGAGAAATGCATTATTCACAGTTTTGCGCCCATTTGAAAAAACATAAATGTATGTTTGCAAAAAAAATTGGCCACAAAAACTTTTGTGATCCAGAAAAAAAAAATGGGCCGAAAATCCAACCAAGAAAAAATCGTAAATAAAAACATGGAACAGACAAACGGCACAAACAAAAGCAGCCGAAATTTTAGTTTGTTTCATAAACGATAAACAAGTTCGTTTCCAATTCGACACCACAGCGTCAGATATTACTTTGGAAAAACCATCGCACTGTATTCCCGTCAGTGAGAATAAATAAAACAAATATTGTTATTGTTAACATATTCCCTGTTTTTATTATCTATTCTGTATATCCTATATCTCGGGGTACAACAATAACTTTTATATGTGAATCTGATTTTTTTTATGTTTGTTTTTATTTTTATGTTTTTTATGCTTTTTTGTTGTTTTTGTTTACGTCAGTTTTTTTAACTTGTTTTTAACTAAATCATTAAAAAAATTGACTCATATATCAATAGTTATCTTTCTTTGAATTTAGCTCTCCTGATTTCTGAAAACCAACTTTTCAATGAATAGATTATTCTGTGTAACAATGTTCAGTGAAGTCAGTTTTCAGACAAGCAAATATTAGTATTATGAACCAGACCCATTGAATATCACCCAATACTATTCGGTACTATTTGCTGATTTTTGCAGGTGAAATTGTGAGCATATTAGTTGGCCAAGACTAGCCTTATTTATACACACAAGGTTTGTATCTCGTGTATGGTGCAACCGCCCCCCTAATAATTAGGCTAAAATTTAGATCTCAAAAAATCTACATGATATGCGAGTGTATACAGTAATTTTTTAATATTGATTAAAACAACCAACATTTTGATTTAATTAATTTTTAATCTAAATCAAATTTAAACTCAAATTAAAAAATTTTAATTAATTTTTCAATTTTTAAAATTATCTATTTTATTTTATAATTTTTTATTGAATAACACTAGTTGACCTAAGTTTGCCTTGGCCAACTATTTTCATAAAGTTTGTATCTTACATATGAAGTGACTCACTAATATAAAACAAACACTTTAATTCTATTTCATTTCAAAACCCAGTATTCTTTCTTTTTTTTTTACATTGACTAAAAGCATATGCAAAGCAAATTATTGCTCAACACTTCAGCATACACACATACATACATACATCAGTATTGGTCAAAATGGATGACTCACGCAATTTTTCTTGTATTTCTCCATCACATGGTTAATTCATTTTGCAGTGATGCCATGATTTTTAGAAATTTTAAAATTATTTTATCGACCAGGTAACTGTTGGTTGTTATTAGTACAATCTGGCGCATTTCGCAGTGCTGTATCCTTCTTCAGTGAGAATTTTGAATCTGCTTTTGCATCCGGATTAAAATTCTTTTACCAAGACAGTCATATTACACACTTATCACTATAATTCACAGTTAAAATCACATTTCTGATCACAGCTAAATGCTGCTTGAACTAGAACATACAATAAAAATGAATACTCTTTGATTTGGAAAAACAATGTGCACCAATTCCAACCAATCAAAATGAGTCTATCATATGTTGAAATGAACGAACCTGCGTGATGGAAAGTAAGAAAAGAAATCATCTAAGTCATCCATTCTGGCCAATACTGTTACATTTGAACACATGAATGATAAAAAAAATAATCTTAAGGCAGATGAAATAAAGACTTAAAAGCAAGCTCTATACTCTTTGGCTTTAAAATGGCGGTAAAAATCTAAAATAAATACAAAAATAGCTGTGCAAAACAATTTTAATAAAATAGGAAAAAAGAAAAAGAAAAAAAAAGGATTTTTGAAAAAGTTCATTTTTTTTTTTTTTTTTACTTTTTTTTTTAAGGACTCACTTTCTCACAGTAGCAAGGCTTGGACCCGACCTGGTGGACTGGAAGGTGCAGACTGGCAGAAGTAGAAGAGGAGAAGCTAGTTTTAGTCACGGCACAGTAGCCTGAAATAAAAAATTTCAAGTGACAGCACATGGCAGGCTGAGATAGCTGGCACCCTCTTGTTGCCTTTTAGATTAGTAGTAGTTAGTAAGTGAAAAACAATTCACTCCAAGCAGATATTGTTTTATAAACATGAGAGACTTGTTTAAGATACTTCCAAATGAGTAGAAATATATTATTTCAGTAGAACATAGATTTTTTTTAAACAATTTATTTATTTATTTATTAACAATGACTAATGCAGAGATGCTCATAGGTACGTGTCCTGCATCCCTGACACAGTAAAATCATATCATTATGTCCCATGGGTTTTTTTCTCCCTCACCATTTCAAGCTAACTGTAAATACATTTCAATAGTTCTTAGAAACTAATTACACAGGATAGATTACAGTTAGCGGTTAGACGACTTTAGTTGTTTCCCCAGATTATAAATAAAAACCCTACAATGTATTAAAGAAACTTTAGATGGAACCCATAAATTTCCCGTGGATTCATTCAAAGCAAATATGTTTCGTCCAGGATGCAGTAAATCAAAAAGCTATCAGCATCACTGCTAATGTTGTATTTAAAAATTAATTTAAGAATTTTTTTTAGGCTTATATGTTCTATATCATTTTTCATTTTGGCTTTTGACTGATGTTAAGGAATAAAATGAAATATGTTATAAGATGATTCCAACTTTATTGGAAGACTATTAGGACTTAGCATGCAATATATGTATTTACCAAGGATGTGTGTGGTGCAATGGTTACTGTCATAAAAAAAAATGGAAATGGTGAGAAGAGTTCAAATCCTGGATGAGGCCGTTTGTATTTCACATGGTGGTAATACCCTGGGAAAGGTATGAATACAACTATTCTCCCTCTAGCTATGGAAATATGTAGACTGGACTTTTTAACCATAGTTAGGCAAACCAGTCTAGGAGAAGTAAAACTGAATACAAACCTGTTAAATTCCGCTAAAGAAAATTGACCTTGTGTCAGTCTAATCATGCAGAGGGGTTGGTAAATGTGTACATGTCAGAGATGCTGATAGGTAAATGTCCTGCGTCCCTGACGCACAAAAATCTAAAAGGATGCAGTAAATCAATCGCCATGCATCCAGTGTTTTTCTTTTTTCTTCCCCTACCATTTCAAGCTAACTGTAATAACATTTCAATAGTTTCTATTGAAACAGAATTACACAGGATAGGTTAAAGATAGGAGTAAGATAGCTTTAGTTGTTTAGATCATTAATAAAAACCCTACAATCTATTAAGAAACTTAGTTGGGACCCATGAATTTGATTTTTACTGCATCCTTTTAGATTTTGGTGCGTCAGGGACGCAGGACATTACCTACAGCATCTCTGACATGTACACATTTACCACCCTCTGGCATGATTAGACTGACACAAGGTCAATTTCTTAGCGGAATTTAACAGGTTTGTATTCAGTTTACTTCTCCTAACTGGTTGCTAACTATTGGTTAAAGTCCAGTCTAACATATTTTCCCATAGCTAGAGGAGAATAGTTGTATTCATACCTTCCAGGGTATTTCACCATGTGAAATACAAACGGCCTCATCAGGATTTGAACTCTTCTCACCAATTTCCATTTTTTTTTTATGACAGTAACCATTGCACCACACACATCCATTGGTAAATACATATATTGCATGCTAGTCCTAATAGTCTTCCAATAAGTTTGGAATCATCTTATAACATATTTCATTTTATTCTTAAACATCAGTCAAAAGCAAAATGAAAAATGATATAGAACATATAAGCCTAAAAAAATTCTTAAATTAATTTTTAAATACAACATTAGCAGTGATGTGATAGCTTTTTGATTTACTGCATCCTGGGACGAACCATATTTGCTTTGAAATGAATCCACTGGGAAAATTTATGGGTTCCATCTAAAGTTCTTAATACATTGTAGGGTTTTTTTATAATCTGGGAACAACTAAAGTCGTCTAACCGCTAAACTTGTAATCTATCCTGTGTAATTAGTTTTCTAAGAAACTATTGAAATGTATTTACAGTTTAGCTTGAAATGGTGGGGAAGAAAAACCCACTGGGACATAATGATATGATTTTACTGTGTCAGGGATGCAGGACACGTACCTATGAGCATCTCTGCATTAGTCATTGTATAATAAATAAATAAATAAATTTTTAAAAAAGATCTATGTTCTACTGAAATAATTATTTCTACTTCATTTTGGAAGTATCTTAAACAAGTCTCTCATGTTTATAACAATATCTGCTTGGAGTGAATTTGTTTTCACTTACTAACTACTACTAATCTAAAAGGGCAACAAGAGGGTGCCAGCTATCTCAGCCTGCCATGTGCTGTCACTTGAAAATTTTTTATTTCAGGCTACTGTGCCGTTGACTAAAACTAGCTTCTCCTCTTCTACTTCCTGCCAGTCTGCACCTTCCAGTCCACCAGGTCGGGGTCCAAGCCTTGCTACTGTGAGAAAGTGAGTCCTTAAAAAAAAAAAAAAAAAAAAAATGAACTTTTTCAAAATCCTTTTTTTTTTCTTTTTCTTTTTTCCTATTTATTAGCTAATTTGTTTGCACAGCTATTTTTGTATTTATTTTAGATTTTACCGCCATTTTAAAGCCAAAGAGTATAGAGCTTGCTTTTAAGTCTTTATTTCAATCTGCCTTAAGATTATTTTTTTTATCATTCATGTGTTCAAATGTACAGTATTGGCCAGAATGGATGACTTAGATGATTTCTTTTCTTTACTTTTCCATCACGCAGTGTTCGTTCATTTCACATATGATAGACTCATTTTGATTGGTTGAATTGGATGGCACATTGTTTTTCCAATCAAAGAGTATTCATTTTTATTGTATGTTCTAGTTCAAGCAGCATTTAGCTGTGATCAGAAATGTGATTTAACTGTGAATTATAGTGATACAGTGTGGTAATAGTGACTGTCTGGTAAAAGAATTTAATCCGAGATGCAAAAGCAGATCAAAATTCTCACTGAAGAAGGATACAGCACTTGCGAAATTGCTGCCAGATTGTGACTAAAACAACCAACAGTTACCTGGTCGATAAATAATTTTAAAATTTCTAAAAATCATGGCCATCACATGCAAAATGAATTAACCATGTGATGGAGAAATACAAGAAAAAAATTGCGTGAGTCATCCATTTTGACCAATACTGTATGTATGTATGTATGTGTGTATGCTTGAAGTGTTGAGCAATAATTGTGCTTTGCATATGCTTTTTATTCAATGTAAAAAAAAAAAGAAAGAATACTGGGTTTTGAAATGAAATAGAATTAAAGTGTTGGTGTTTTAATATTAGTGAGTCACTTCATATGTAAGATACAAACTTTATGAAAATAGTTGGCCAAGGCAAGACTTAGGTCAACTAGTGTTATTCAATATAAAAATAAATAGATAATTTTTAAAAAAATTGAAAATTAATTAAATTTTTAATTTGATTTTAAATTTGATTTAGATTAAAAATTAATTAAATCAAAATGTTGGTGTTTTAATCAATATTTAAAAATTACTGTATACACTCGCATATCATGTGATTTTTTGAGATCTAAATTTTAGCCTAATATTAGGGGGGGGGGTTGCACCATACACGAGATACAAACCTTGTGTGTATAATATAAGGCTAGGTCTTGGCCAACTAATATGCTCACAATTTCCACCTGCAAAAATCAGCAAATAGTACCGAATAGTATTGGGTGATATTCAAGTGGGTCTGGTTCATAATACTGAATATTGCTTGTCTGAAAACTGACTTCACTGAACATTGTTACACAGAAATAATCTATTCATTGAAAGGTTGTTTTTCAGAAAAATCAGAGAGCTAAATTCAAAGAAAGATAACTTTGATATATGAGTCAATTTTTTTAATGATTTAGTTAAAAACAAGTAAAAAAAATTCTGACTGTAAACAACAAAAAAAGCATAAAAACAATAAAAAATAAAAACAAACATAAAAAAATCAGATTCACATATAAAAGTTATTGTTGTATCCCGAGATATAGGATATACAGAATAGATAATAAAAACAGGGAATATGTTAACAATAACAATATTTGTTTTATTTATTCTCACTGACGGGGAATACAGTGGGATGGTTTTCAAAGTAATATCTGACGCTGTGTCGAATTGGAAACGAACTTGTTTATCGTTTACTGAAACAACTAAATATTTCCGGCTGCTTTTGTTTGTGCCGTTTGTCTGTTCCATTGTTTTTTATTTACGATTTTTTTTCTTGGTTGGATTTTCGGCCCATTTTTTTTTTTTCTGGGATCACAAAAGTTTTTCTTGTGTCCAATTTTTTTTGCAAACATTACATTTATGTTTTTCAAATGGGCAAAACTGTGAATAATGCATTTCTCCACAAAACCAGCATGCCTCTAAAGGTTTATTTACCTTTTTAGCCTGAACTTTAAAAGTTGATGGTGTGGTATTTTGTTTTTGCACTAACATGGTATCAATTTTAACTTTTACCATATCGTTGCATATATACATCAGCACATGAATTGTCACATCTTTGTCATTTTCTAATTTTGTAAGTAACCTCAACTGAATATCACTGTGTGCTTCAGAGGTGAGTCCCTTGATAAAAATTAGAACATTTAAACTGTTCTTCTGTGAGAGAACTAAGTTTAAATTTCTTGCATTCACGATTCACAATACCAGTGAACGTTACAAAGTCATCGTCACCACTTTTCTCTAACTTCAGGAAATTGAACTGTGTTAAACACTGACTGCTTATTTCCAAATATTTCCTTAAGCAGTTCTACTGTTTCAGCGAAGGTAAAGTCTGTTGCTTCTTTTGGAATTATGTAGTTTATATATCTTTCATGTTCCTGGGTGCCCAGCTTCCGAATTAGTAGACGTATTTTCCATTCTTCATTTTTTTGTGAAAATTCGTTTGGGAAAAGGTCCATCCATCGCTAGTACCACGAAGCAAAAGTTTTTCCATTCTTAAAATCATAGGTAAATTCTGTGATAGTTTTTTGCTGTTTCATCGGCTGAATTTGTGTTCAAATTCTGTTTTCCCTGTAGAATTTCAACCTGGTGATTAAACTGCTGATTAAATTGTTGAGTCATCATAGCCATGAACTGTTGTTGTTGTTTTGCAAACATCTCTTGTTGATGGTTTAAAATTTTCGTTAAGGCTTCATGTGAAATCGCAATTAAAAAAAATTTTTTTTGTTTATATCCACGTGTGTAGAATCTTCAAAAAATCTTCGTCACCACAAAATCTGTTGTATCCCGAGATGTAGGATATAACAGAATAGAAAAATAAAAACGGGGAATATATTAACAATAACAATATTTGTTTTATTTATTCTCACTGACAGGGAATACAGTGGGATTGTTTTGGATTCAGTTCGGCTGATGATAGGATACGCTTGTGTAATGTACCATGCTCGGTTCTTTTCTGTGTCTGATTGTCAGTATTTTTCCCCTGCTCTTTTTTCTGAGAGTATCCGGTTCGAATCGTTAGGGGGAGATAACTCTCCCTAACAGTTATCTTTCTTAGAATTTGGCTTGCTGATTTTTTGATGAAGTAATTATTTCTGATTAATGATGTTCCATGAAGTCATTTTGTCGGGTAAGTGACATTTGGTATTGGATTGCCTCTCGACTCGAATATACAAGGTGTTTCAAAAAAGTACCAAGTTTAAAGCTGTATTTACCAAGTTAGAAATGAATGAATGGAACGTAATCATTTTTTCAGAATACAAGGTGTGTCAAAAAGTACAAATACAAAAGTACAGATACTTTTTTGACATAACTTGTATACAGTAATCATTAAAATACTTGAGAATGGAACTGCTATTAATTTTAGTTTGAAAACGTTTATTACTTGTATTTTTTTTTTTGTTAAATATTAAAAGATGAGAGAATAAAAGGACTAAAGAATGAATGACAATTAGATAATATTGTTTTTATATTCTAGAATATTTCTGGTTTAATTATTTTTATTTGGTGGAAAGGAAACTTGATGAAACTTAAATCTTTTTAGTATTTTATTAAATTTTGTACTTGTAGTGAACAATAATTATCTATATAAAGGGTAGTTTGTCTGTATGTATGTCCAGAGGAAACTATGGAAATAAAACAAATAATGACAAAGCAAAAATATATACATATATCACCGGTTCCTGCTTTTTGTGCAAAAATTATGAAGATTTGATTTATATTCGAAGATATTTAGAAATTAAAATATTCATAGAAATAGCATTGAAATTCTACTAAAAATGTCCAGCATTTGTAAATTTCAAAAGTAAACACATCAATACACCAGGGTTTTCTTTTTCCTCCACCTCTACCAGATGATGCTGGGTAGCCACTTCTAGTTGTAAATATTTCTGGGTTTATTTATTTATATTTTTTTATCATTGCTTTTAGGAAAGAAGCTTGTTGCCACTTTACATACAGCTTGTTGCCACTTTTTATATTTCTTATGCTTTTCTGCTATATTCATGCTTATTGCTTAAATAGTACCTTTTTGAATTTTTTGCTTGAATGGGTCTGTTAAAACTGAGTTCATATGTTTTAAACAAGATGGGGACATCTCCACACTGGACGGTAAGCCTCTGAAATTAATAGACAAGTTTACATACGTAGGAAGTAATCTCATCTACAGAAATCGATCTCAATGTATGCATATGAAAGGCATGGGCTGCGATAGACAGATCATCAATCATATTGGAGGTGCGTGGTGTGACGGTTAGAGTCGTAGGAAATGGACTCGTTGACTCGAGTTCAAATCCATGGATGAAGCTGTTTGCATTTCACATCGCACTAATACCCTTGGGAAAGGTATGCATCCAACTACTCTCCCTCCAGCTATGGGTAAATAGTAGGGCAGACTGGGCTCATTAACCTTGGCTAGGTAACCAGTTTAGGAGAAGGAAAACTCTGAATTCAAACCTGTTAAACTTTGCTTGATAAATTGACCTTGTGTCACATCCTGCTCATGTCAAGGGATTGGTAAATACATACAATTAATTTTTAATCTAAAAACAATGAAAATGTCTGATTTTAACAATTTTTAAACACTTTTATAATGTTACATCATTTAACATGCAAAGCATTAATTATTGTATTTGTAAAAATGTTGCTTTTAGATATTTTTTTTCTTAAGTAGAATTCAAGTGTTTGGGCATGAAGAAACTTGTTTAAATTTGCTTTCAGTATTGTGGAAAAAATTTAGAAGATATATAAATACATACAAGATTTTTAAAATCATTTCTATTTTAGTTTTCATATTTACATTGATATGTGCAAAAATAAATACATGTGAAAAATGAGTCATGAAGATCATTTAAAACATTTTGATTATTAAATATATATTAGATAGATATCTATGATCTACATCGGGACATTCAAATATCACCTGGTGATGTTGGCATATTCATTTATCTAGTGATATGCGAAAAAAGGGGATCAAACATTATTGATAATTATTTTGAAAATATGGAAAATTTATAAGCATCTCTATTTGAAAAATTACATTGGTATACTGCTAATCAACCATGTCATCTAATGATGGCTGGAAAGTATACAGATTGTTATCTAAAAGCAAAAAAAAGGCAACCTTATAATTTTAAGTTAAGCAGTGATGAGCCTGTTGAATACTTAATTGGGTGACCACTTAAGCAACTGTAGGTACTGTAAACAACCTGGGTCCTTTGTTTATCAAGATGACTTGATTTGGCATTAAATAATCCGAAAGGGTTGTTATGCTGTAAAACAAAACAATCAACATCACCACATACTTACAGTCAATGACTTGCATACCAGCACCAGTACATGTATTACCTAGACTAGACGGGCGGACGGAGGGGCCCCGCTCCGATCAATTGGCTGGTCACGTCAAGCCCTAGCACCTAAATGATTGTCCCAACCTTATTGCCCTTATGGCAAGCCCCAACCCTTTTTATCATATAGGTGTAGAAGGCAGAGGCTGAGGGTCTTCATGTCCTGGGCATGATGTTAAACTGTAACTGATGGTGAGGTTCCACTTCTTGAGGTCTGGGGAATGTGGAGCACCCCTTCATCACCATTGTCCCCAGGTCCACTCTAACCCAGAGTGATAGTATCTGTTAGGGTTCCATCTAT
The DNA here is from genome assembly GCA_023376005.1 of Doryteuthis pealeii. Classification (NCBI taxonomy): domain Eukaryota; kingdom Metazoa; phylum Mollusca; class Cephalopoda; order Myopsida; family Loliginidae; genus Doryteuthis; species Doryteuthis pealeii. The sequence goes on along the minus strand of CM042154.1, from coordinate 43,849,448 downwards.
GGGTTAAATAGAAAATTTGTTTACAAAAAAAAATAGTTTAAAAAATTTTCTTCCAAACTATCGCTACGAATCTTTTAAAACTTTGCCATCATTAAATGACCCACCATGGTTGACATGCCACAAGACAAACAAACCGATACATATACCACCACTTTGAGTGCTGCTGCTCTAGGCCATTGTCTTGGATAATTCAGAGACAATTTTTAAAATGTGTATATTATAAAATATGAAACTGTTATGTGTACCACCACTTTAAGTAGTGCAGGAGTAAATGACATTGAATACTTGGATTTTAACATATAGTACTTTTTTTCTGTAATTTTGATTATTCATGTAATGTTTCTTTTTCTTCTAGCCATTATTTTTTAAATGTGTAAATTATAAGTCTCTTATGTATTGGTAAATGTATTAATAATTTAGAATTACGAGGGTGAGTCAAAAATTTATGCCATTTTGTTTAAGACAGGTATAATTACCAACACAGGAAAATGTATCATATATCAAAATGAAGCTGGTCCTCATCCCTACTTCTCCACATAGCCAATGTTTCTCTCAATAGCAATGTTCCACCTTCGAATGAGAGTATGTATCTGTGCCCCATAAAATTCTGTTGACTACAGATTTCACTTCCTCGTCACTAGAATAATGTTTACCTCAGACTATCATCTCTTTGGCCCCATGAAAGAGGGTTTGAAAGGCAAACATTAGTCAACAGAATTTATAGGGCAGGGATACATGCTCTCATTCGAAGGTAGAACATTGTCACCGTTTCTCTCAATAGCAATGTGGAGAAGTAGGGATGTGATCTACAGAGGACCAACTTAATTTCAATGTATGATACATGTTCCTGTGTTGGTAATTGTACCTATCTTAAACAAAATACATTTTTTTTTCCACCCATTTAGAAAGATTTTTACTGTATATGATATTCAACATTGTATTCATTTAAATTTCTTGCTTGTTTTTAATAATTTTACTTAGGCTGTTTTACCAAGCTCAATTGATTTTTATATGCTATGTCCTGATAATTTCTGATGCTGCAGTTATTTAATATTACAGTGGTACCTTGACTTACTAGTGCCCCAACTTAGGAGTTTTCCAAGTTACGAGCTGTCACTCAGTCAATTTTTGCTTTGTGTTGAGATCTAAAATTTGTAGTATAAGTGAAATTCAGATATGCTTATGTTAATAAATTCACTAAAAATATTTGTTTCAAAATTTATTATGCCAAATAAAAATATTATTTATAAAAAAATAAACATTAAAATATATCACAGCACAATTCATTACATTCTATTTCATGTTTTTATACAATACAGTGCTATTTTTCTTAGTGTTTTTTTGGAGGGGGTTGCTGGAACAGATTAATGGCATTTCAGTTTATTTCAATGAGGAAAATTGATTTGATATATGAGGAAATTGAGTTACAAGCAGAACAAATTACTAGCAAGTCTCTCCTGAGAATGACATTAAACTCTATCTAATGGTGAAGTTCCAGTTCAGAAGGTTTGGGGGATGTAGAGATCCCCTTTATCACCATTGCTCCCTGGCCCACTCTAACCCGGAGTGGTAGTACCTGTTAGGGTCCCATCTATGTGTTGAATAGAAAAATGTGTTAATAAAAAAAAATTGAGTATCCATTAAGAATGAATTTATTTCTTTGTCGGCATTAAATGACCCACCAAGGTTGATATGCTGTAAACCAAACCAGTAAGTCAAGGTACCATTATATATTCAAAATATTTCCTGTTTTTAATTGAATAAAATTTTTTTCTTGTTGTATGGCTAACACTGCTTCACCAATGGAACACTTCCAGTTGAAATTGAATTTTTTTTTTTTTCAATACCTATCAAAATATTTATTCAGCGATTCTATTTAAAAAAAAAAAAAAAAAAAAAAAAAAAAAAAAAAAAAAAAAAATTTAAATAAATAGATAAAAAAAAATGTCCAGACACCTCTCTTAACCTTTATCACTAAAGAGTGTTGAAAAGGGGCAGAACTCTGGGTTATTTAGTGCAGGTTTTAGGACAGTATAAATGATGTCTTTCTTTCTGCTACTCTTTCTTAGCCACTCAGCAGATTTGCCAGAATCAAAGCCTGATGCCAAGCTTGATCAACATCTGGAGAAGAGACCCCGAAGTCGGAACTCTGAGACTGGAGTTGAGAGTCGGCGGGAGATGACCAGCCCAATCAAAAAAACTTCAGAGGCGACCAGAGACAGCGTCCACCATAGTACTAGTAAAGGTCAAAGTGGCCCAAATATAATGGTCACTTCCCAAGAATTACGTAGCCAGCAGCAGCAGCAACAGCAAGGCAGTGGTGCAGCTCCTCCATCAAATGCTAGTCATCATAGGCGAGACAGCTCTGGGGAAAGGAGCCGTCGTAGCCCGTCCCATGGAGATCCAAATGGAAGTGCTTCTCTTGACCAAGACGGTACTAAGTTAAGCAAACGTGTTTCAAGAACTAGACCAGCATCTCCAAGTCAGCAGATTCCATACTCTGCTCAGTTTATGCCGAGCCGAAAAATCTTTGCCAAAGGACCGGGATTGGTACGTATCTTTTGCTGCTACTGCTTCTGTTAGTAGCATTTTCTTTTTTTCTTTCTCTTCTTCATTATCTATATATAAAGGCAAAACGTGTCTCGATCTGTGTGTGTATGTGTCTATGTAATGGGTTGTAATTAAAAATCTAGGACAGTTGAGAACAGAAAAAAAAAATGTGTCAGCCAAGGAAAATTTTAATAAAAGAATAATCATATTAATTGTTGTCTATGTATATATAAAGGCAAAACATCTTGATTTGTAGGTTTGTGTGACAGTTTGTAAGTAAAAAAAAAACTAAAAAAACTATTACGCTTAAGAATGAAAAAAAAATCAAATATAATAAATGGGTATCACCCAAGGAATGTTTTGATAAAGAAATTATCATAGTAAAGTGCATCTGTGTGTGTGTGTGTGTATATATATATATATATATATATATATACACACACACACACACACACACACTGTGTTCATTTGCTATAATATACAGGCAATGCTGTTAATGTATGCATATATAAAGAGCAGTTGGTGTATGTATGTATGTATGTATGTATGTCCAGATGAAACTAACCACCCAAAACAAGTATTTAAGCAAATACCTACCATCATATCAACTAGATTATCTAAAATTTCATCAGACAAAACCATCTTAAACAAAATAAAAAATACATATGAACAAGCGCTTAAATCTAGTGGTTTTAAAACCAACCTTATGTATAAAGGAGACAGCATCTCACCCAGCCAAAACGAGAATAAAAAGAAACAGAAATGTGATTTTTAAGCATGCTGGGGCCATAACCCAAAGTTCCGTAGATTGAAACTATGCTCTGCTACCAAATGTTGTTCTTTCTGGCATAGATTCCTCTATCCAAATGCCTTGGTCTCCCAAACACTGAGCTTAAATAGGCAGCTCTCTCTAATTGCCTTCCTCAAGGTGGCTATTGATTGGTCAATGCAAATTATCAACGTACCACAGTTGATTTTATCCAAACTGGCAATTTATTCAGGGTAGATAACTCAGTTATCCTAACAGTAAGGATTATACAATTATGCAAGGATTATTTGAAAAAGTTTTTTTTTTTTTTTTTTTTTACAAGCCCCCCCCCCCCCTCCCTACATGCTCCAATCATTATTACAATTTTACAATTGTTCTCTTTTTTTAAGGTTGAAGATAAGAAAGAAGAATGTGGAATCAAAAAGCCATTGGTGACAACAGAGTTCTTCAAATGGAGCAGTAAATATTTTGGTCAGCCTCTCAAGTCCTGGGATGAAGGTGATCCAGAAAGCAAGCTGTCTATGGAACGGGATTACCGATTCCAGCGGAATGCTATGGTCAGAAATGAAGCCAAACCAGAACAGTTTAAAGCAGGTAAGTCTTGAAAGTTCAATTTTGTAATAGTATAATTCTACAGGATTTCTGATTTTTTAAAGTTTAAAATATAAATGAATTTAGAATATTTTTCTTATTAACGTTTGCGAGGAGGCCATGTTATACTGAAAACACAGGTTCCTGTCAGATCACCAAAGTTAAGCAATAATTTAATGCACAGGTATTTTGTGTCTCGTGTAATTTGTGTTTTTTTTTGTTTCCTGAAAAAAAGGTTAATTTGAATGAGTAAGAACAAAATAATGAAACTTAACGCACAACTTATTGATTTTTTTTCTTCTTCCTTTTTATAGGCTACAATCGATTTGATGATCAAATTTTTGTCAATAAAAATTCTGGCAATCCCACAATTCTTCGTTTTCATCCATATGAAGCCCACCTTGCTGTTGCAGATAAAGATAATGTGAGGTAAATGATGAAATTCTTTATTAAAAGTCAGCTCAAAAGTAGCATATTTGCTATTCAAAAGAATAATTTTTTGTGTGTGTGTGTGTGTGTGTGTATATATATATATATATATATATATATATATATATATATATATATATATAAAGGTGATTTACCGGAGAATACAATATCAAGTTAATCATAACTTTGACTGTTGACTAATCATTAATCAATTATTTTGATTAATTCATTAGTTTACCCTGATGATCTCATTTTGGTGAAACTTAAGTAGGTTATCTGTCTATATGTTTCTACTATATATATATACACACTAGCAAAAGTACCTGGTCCATGAATGGACAAAAAAAAAAATTAGGAACGCCAGAGAGTGAATGAGAAGAGAGAAAATAAAAGGAAAATGATTTATCAAATTTTTTAAAAATCGCCAAGAATTTGTATAGTAGAATGTTTTTTTTTTTTTTTTTTTTTTTTTTTTTTTCTATTAAGATATTTTTTAAAATGCTTTCCTAAATTTTTATTAAAGATTTGATGATAAACAAAGCTAAGAATTAGGGTATTATAATACTTGTTTATTTTAAGAATAGTCCCTTTTTGTTGTTTAATGTTTACATTTTTAAAACAATTTTATTTTTTTTAAGCAAGCTTCCTTGCCTGTTGATTTCCATGGTAGAAATGTATTTGTTTAATTCCTTTTTTTGACGTACAAATTACATATTTAGAAAGATTATTTTATTTTATTTTTAACCGTATAAATATTTCTAAGATTGGGCTGGGAATACGGGGAAAATTCCGAACTGAAACATTTAGGGTACAAATTTGTCTATTTCAAATTACCAGCAGGCAGCCATACCATGCAGCCATTTTGTATCACTGCTGAAATAGGCAGCAGCCAGCAAATTTATTTTTAGATTAGCAGCCGTCTCTTAACATTCTGCTGATCACTTTCCCCCTCTCTATATATATCTTGATAAACTACTCTTTATATATGTTTGTTTTCTCAGTGAGCATAGAGAGAGATTGGAGAGTGTGAATGTATATATCCATACCACTACCAAAATATCTCCATAAAACTCCAAACCTTCAACTGAAACAAGTACCATTAAGGGAAAAGTACGCAGAACACCAATCTGCCTACCAATTCCTTCAATTTATAACCCTGGCAAAACCTATATCAAATGCATAGGTGAGAAACTGTCTGTTACCAAGCGCCGTTGACTTCCCGTCTTTGCTACGCTAACTTATATATATAATAGTAGAACCTTTTGAGTCAGACACTCATTAGGCTTTTACATTAGAGTTTTTATATATGTATGTAAGTTGAAAATGGAATTGAATCCAACAATATGTTGAATGGATAAAATAGATTTACTAACACGTGTTTTAGCCAGGAGTTTATTATTATTTTAAATATAAAATAATAATAATAATAATGATAATAATAGAAAATTATAAAATCTTTAAGCATACAAAGAATAACGGCGTTAGAGTAAAATGTTTGATATTTGAAGTTAAAACGGTCAAAATACAGAGAATTTTGAAGTGTTCGAAAAAACATACAAACATCACTATTTTCTCTTGCCATGAAAATAATAATTAAAAAAAAAAGAATTATATATAACAAGATTTGGCATTAAATAACCTACAAAGGTTGATATGCCATTAAACACCCACAAACCAAACTTTATTCTGCTTAAATTGCTTCTTAAAAGGCTTTTTTTTATATGAATAGAAAAAAAAGCTTGATATTAATCCCACAATGTTTGAAATGAAAAAGCGGTTTTTAAACAACCTCATTTGAGTTCATGCCCTCAATTTCTTAAGTTTTAATAGTTGTTTATTTTGACAAGATTTGTATTATGCTAATTATTGACTTTTACCTATTGTAAGTTGTAGTTTTAACATTAGATTTTATTGCTATTTTACCATTTAAAAAATTGAAAGAATTCCTGAGTTTTCTTAATGAATCTTTTTTTTTTTTTTTTTTTTTTTTTTTAATATCTTCTTATTTTAGTGTGTGGGACTGGGAACAAGGCATTCAGCTAAGTTGTGTTAACAACAATCACCCCAAAACCTGCCGCATTACCTCCATGGAATTTATCAATCCTCACGATCAAGCCTTGTTGATGTGTGGATCAGGTCAGTTGATTTTTATACACTTAATGCATTTTACATAAAAGGTTTCAATGCCTTTTATTTAATCAACATTAATAATAGTGTTTAATATTCTGTATCTTTTGTTATTGAAACAAATGATAGTATAATGGAAATACTATGTGTTGTTAAAAAATGTTCTGCCTTTTGTGCCACTCTGTCAGCTGAGACACTAGAATATGCTAACTGCACCTCTGCAGAAGGGGAAAATCCCTCCAATGGGCCACCTATTGGTTGTGGTTGGCGACTCATGATGTTTAGGATAGAATCTTGGTGGCTGAGCAGTCCATGACATTGAACACTCCATTTTGGCTACTCGGCTTAGACAGGTGATTGGAGAGGCCCCCTCTGATTAATCAGCTGGTCATGTCAAGCCCTTGCACCTAGATGATTGTCCTGACCCTATTACTCTTATGGCAAACCTCCAAACCTTTTTATCATATATATGCTAGAAGGCAATGGTTGAGGGGCTTAGTGTCTTGAGTATGACATTAAATTGCATCTAGTGGTGAGGTTCCAAATCTGGGGAGTGTGGAGTACCCGCTTCATCGCAATTACACCCAGGTCCACTTTGTGGTAGTACTTGTTAGGGTCTCACTCATGAGTTAAATAGGCCAAAAAATGAATTTGAAAAAAATGTGTTTAAAAATAAATTTAATACCCAACAAGAATGAATAAACAAAACATCTACGGCATAAGATAACCCAATATGCCATTAAAAAAATACACTCATCCGAAAAGCAAAAGAATAGATGAAAATGACTATAATTTAATTCAATTATCTATAGAAATATTCTTTTGTCATTTCTCTTAATTTTGTGTATGTTTTTACTTTTTTTAAAAAAAGATGATGGTTCTGTTCGTGTGTGGCGAAACTACAGTGAGGAGAACAAACAGGTTTTGGTTACAGCCTTTCAGGGATTATCTGAAATGTTGCCCACAAGTCGAGGTAAATTTAGTTTCATTTTTCAAAATGTTTTTTTTTTTTTTTTTTTTGTGTGTGTGTGTGTGTGTGTATTATTGGCATCCTTCTGTCTACAAGAGATGATGGAGTAGTGTCCAAAATTTTTTTAACTCTGTAGCCTGGGTGGGTTCATATGGAAGATGAGCTGTTGCCCAAGCAGAAAATCCCCCCTCTCCACACTACCGCTGTGATCCAAAGGAAAGGTAAGAAACCAATGCAGTTTGGCAGCGGTAGTGTCGCAGGAGTTGCTGGGTAGCACTGGATTTCAGCATCACCACCTTTTGGACTCGGCTCTTGATTTATTTTTGGGGTTTACTCTGCTAGCCTATATATATATATATATATATATATATATATGATCTTTATTTGCATTTGTTCAAGTCTTCTTGTGGTTTTTCATAATTGGGATGCAGATGGTGGAGAAACTGTCCCATACTTTCTATCCAAGTGCTTTCAATCATTTCGCCGGTTGTTATCGGGAGATTGTAGGTTGTAGTGTGTTTAGGTTTTTCCATTTGAATTTATTTATTCATTCATTTATTATTCATTATATATATATATATATATATATATATATAATGAATAATAAATGAATGAATAAATTCAAATGGAAAAACCTAACACACTACAACCTACAATCTCCTGATAACAACCGGCGAAATGATAGAAAGTATGGGACAGTTTCTCCACCATCTGCATCCCAATTTACGAAAAACCACAAGAAGACTTGAACAAATGCAAATAAAGATCATAAAGAAGAAATATTCCATGGTTTTCAACAATACCTGCTTAAACTATAACTATGACTATATATATATATATATATATATATATAATATATATATATATATATAAATTAAATTCTTCTTATATCTTCCATATATAGATTGATAATATTGTTTGCTATATTTATAAGTAAAGAGTTCTCAATGTAATTGATAGAGCATGTATATCTAAGTTAGGATAGCAAAGAGATAAAATCAAAGCATCATGATGCACCACACGACTACATATAAGGAAAAACACGAAAATAAATAATCCACTTGGTTTGAAAATCACATCGGCAAGAAACTGTTGTTTATCAAGTGCCATTGACTTTATCTCTTAAGTGAAAACCATCCACCCCTCATTGTGGAGTTGAGAGCAATGGCTTATTGATAAAAGGGTGGCTTCTTTCCTCCACTGATTGAAAAAAGCTATACCATGCCTTTCTTCAGTGACCAGTCTGAGAGTGGAAGAAATATGCAACATCTTGAAATAAACATAGGTCTTTTGGGGACCAACGTATCTGTTGTTTTTTCCGTTATCAGGGTCAAGTGGCAACATTGATTAGTTTAGTTTATTTGCCTAACGGCATATCAACTCTTCATGGGTTATTTAATAATGAAATTTGATTCATTTCTAAATGCTTGATAACAGTTATAATTATATTTCCATTGCAATCCTTTATTTTTAATTAAATTTTTATCTCTTTGTATATAAAAGAAAGATTCTGTATGTCTGTCTATATGTTTGTTTGTACAATGACCGATTGCATATTATTTTATTAAGAAATTTTTTTGAGACCAGCAAAGACCAAAGTTTAATAAAATCCACACTATCTTTGTCTAAAAGAAGCTTTAAAAAAAATCTTTACCCCTCATTTTCCATAAGAAAAGATAAATAAAAAATATAATGATATATTAAAAGGATAATTTATAAAAAATAATTAAAAAAATAAAATGAATTAATAAAGGATAAAACATAATAAAAAATAAAATCAAAACAAGAATATATAAAGAATAAAACAAATATATAGAAAAATAATTTTTATCAATCTATATATAGATAAGTGTTATTGTAAGTTTTTTTTAAAACTTTTTAAATCCCAAGCAATACCAGGTAGCTCTGCTAAAGTGTGTGTATATTTTTGGATTATATAATGTTTATTAACTTTACTAGCAAATATATGCACCCTCTGAGTGCAAGTCTTTAAGTTTTAATATAATAAAATATATTAAATTAGAAAAGCTAATGAAACTAAATAAGAATGCAGATAAAATGATTTGAAACAGATGGGGGTATAATAAAAAATAAAGATAAAATCAAACAATTAGAAATCAATAACACTAAGCACATATTTATTAAAATCAAATTTTTAATATCATTATGCAAATTAGCCTTCCCATTTACACTGTAAACCTATATTTTGTTGTATAGATAAATACAATTTCATATTATTGATATGTAGATATGGTCAACAGTATTAATAATATAAAACAATTTTATTTATAATTGAGGTTTAAATGAAAATAAAATTATGAAGAATGTGACGTAAGTAACTAAGGGAATTCTGAATTGAGTAGTTTTGGTTACAAATACACAATCTCCATTATAATAAGATTAATAAGTGTCTTTTTCTAATTCTGAATGTTTATCCTCAAGTTAAGATTCTATTTTCATTTTACCATTTACTCTTTTGGTTCAAGAAGTTTGATTTGTCCTCTCATTAATTTTCTGTTATGTTTTCTCTTAGGTTCTGGTGTGGTATTAAGCTGGGATCAAGCAACAGAGACGTTATTTACTACAGGCAACGCCCGAATCATAAGAATTTGGGACATTAACAGAGAAGTAAAGACTCAGGTAAATTTTTATTTCTTCATTTTACAAATTTTCTCTTCATATTATTAATACTATGGAATTTTGATTTATATCATGGCAGCAACTAAACCCAACCTTTGTCAATGGCTACCCAGTGTCGCCTGTCAGTAGCAACTAATTGTTGGTAACTCATATCAAGAATTCTAACAATTTGTATGTTGTTTTTTTTTATCTGATTAAAATATAAAAACTATGAGGAATTTAATTCCTCCTTTCATAAATATTGGCATTTTATCAATGAATTGCATTGATTTGGTTTCTACAAGAGAAATATTTTGAAAGAACTGTTTAATAAAAACTGAAGTAGACCCTATAATATCCTTCCTAATGGCAGTGAATCTATATGAATAAATTTTAAGATCTGACGGAGAAAAAAAAATTAAACAATACCAAATTATATTTGTATATCTATGATTCAGATTAAGGTGGTTAGGTAAATAACGTTCTTTACAACATTTTGAAATTTCAGTTTTTAGAATAAGTAGCTTCTTCCATTCAATTTTTCTATATCTAATCACAATTTTCTGAAGGTAGCATTTGAGCAGTAATGATTAAGCTCTGAAATTGCGTTTGAATTCATGGGTAATCATCTGAAGATGACTTATTTTAAGGTAATTAAAATAATAAATAAAAATGACACCTAAAACAGGGCCCGAGGTTACAGTGGCCTAAGTGTTGTGTTTATACACAATAAAGATGAGGACAACAGTCCAAAATATGATAATTATTAATACCAAAGTATATAAATACAAGTTAATATCTGAAAATTAATGAATGAAATGAACTGCCCAGAAATATACACCATGAATAAGTATTTGAAGATATTAAGAACTTGAAACCTAGAAACTTTTATCAAAATGACTTGATTCAACATTAAATGACTCTAAAAGGGTTGATATGCTGTAAACCAACCAACTAACCATAAATATTGAACTCTATTTGAAAGATATTCTTATATATGTATATTGTTTTTTTTTTTTTTTTTTTTTTTTTTTTGTAGGACTTGTTCACTGGTGCTGACAGCTGTGTGACTAGTATTGCTTGTGACCCTACCAATATGGCAGTCTTAGTGGCAGGCTGTGGAGATGGTTCTGTAAGGATATTTGACAGCCGGCTCTCACCATCTGAATCGTAAGTTTTATTCCCTCTTTTAATTTAAAAAAAAATTAATCTAAAAAAAAAAATGGACATTTTGTAACATTAGTTGTCCCTACGCTTCCTGTTTTGTAAGGCAAGCGTGACAAAGATAGTTCTCATCAGTCTCTTGCTGTCTGTTGCATAATTGATGGTAGTACTATCAATTTTGCAGTTAATGTAGAGAATATTATTTGAATTCAAACCTGACCGTTAAAACGGTTAGAGATTTGATGGACATTTTGTAACATTAGTTTGTCCCTACGCTTCCTGTTTTGAAAGGCAAGCGTGACAAAGATAGAGTTCTCATCAGTCTCATGCTGACCGTTGAAATATTGAAGACCCAGAAGCAGTTAATCCCAATGCATGATTAAAACTTAGATAAAATTTGAATTCACTAAAAGACATGTCTTGAGTTGTCACTAAAAACAAATCGACAACCAGGGCATCTGGACAACATCTTAAAAAACATCTTGCTTAAAAATAGCAAGGGATTCTATCTCCTTTTCACTTGTGCTAGACCAGGGAGGTTGTTTTTGTTAAAGTGCAGCACCGCCCCTACCGTCAGCTCCTAGTTACTTTACCGCACAGATCAGATTACCCAGGCTATGCTATTTATGCGCTGAATCAGCGAGGACCGGTATTGAACCTGGAACCTTGTGATTCCTAGGCGGATGCTCTACTGACTGAGGTAAACCTGCCCCTATTAGTGGTAGCAGAGGTAATCAAGACTTGACACATTGAATATCCATTGTAGTCCTGTTTGTAGATGCAAGTCATTTTCTTCTATCTTACTGGTTTATCAAACATGAAAACTTGGTTGCTATGGCTGCAAAAAAGGCAAAATATTTTATGCTCTCTACTTCCTTTTCTTTAAATCTCATTAAAAAAAAAAAGAGTTCCTAGCCCAAGGGGAGACAACTTAAAACAAAGAAACTTAATTATTTAAGCAGTTATATCCTACATAATGTTTAATTTAGAAGTTGTTAACAAATTGATTTAATTTGTTCTTATTTTCTAGCTTGGTGAGGACATTCCGAGAACATGGCAGTTGGGTAATAAATGTTCACTATCAACGAGGCTCATATAGCAGGATAGTTACTTCACACTTTTAGTTATTTTTTGTTTATTGTGATATTTTATATGGAATTAATGTCTGAACTTTTGACCATTGTTCTGACAAAATTGATTTGTTATAAATTTGATATTGATATTTACAATGGTATAAGTAAATGTTTATAATTAATTTCTAATAAGAATCTCATCAATATATTATTCATTTTGTAAATAAATGTGATCTTTTAAATGACTTTGGACAGATCATGATTTTTTTTTTTTTCAATTTAACACTTTGCCTACCAAATTTTATATATGATATTTCAAAGTTCACTATCTATTCACCTCGGAATTCATTCATTCAAATTTTTTCCTTATTTTTTTTAAAGGCTATTGCAATGCAAAAGTATTTGTCCAAGATGTTATTAATTTCGAAGTATCTTCATGAAGATATTTCAAAATAATATATAATTACTTTGCATTGTAATAGCCTTTAATATTAAATAAATAAATAAATAAATATATGCATATTTATGCCTTCAACAAATTTTTAACCAATAATATTGTTAAAGTTATAATAATATAAGTATTCTGTTTAAATATGAATATTTCAAGCTTTGCTATTCATATTCCCTATTCTGTATTTAGAACAATATAACATAATTTGTTTTTTTTTCAAACTTCCTTGAGTTAAAAGGGACATATTTCTTATCTCTGTTCATAGAACAGAATAGAGACAATTAGTTTCTAACTTCGGTATTGCATTTAGTGCACCTTGCCATAAAAACCATTGAAGACACTGTAAGTCTTTTCTAACCAATCTTATTTGTTCATGGAATGTCAGAAAACTTTGATGTGAGGGGCATCATCCACTGCAAGTTCTTGCCACAGGGCCAAACGATCAATATGTCTACAAAGAGATACTGCAGTGTTTGCTTCATTCAGTGTGCAAGAAGAGGCGAGAGATGTGGCAGGACATCTGAGCTAAACTGACAGTCGCTCCATCTCAGCAAAAGCAATCTTCCTGGTCCAGCACCAGCAAAAAGAAGATAGACTCCCTTGCTGTCTGGCTGATATCGACAATAGGCCACTCCGCCAACATATATACTTACTATCCCATCCTCATGAATAGGATGTGACAAAATTCAATTTCTTTAAAGTTTATTTGAATTCCAACCAAGTTTAAAGAGCCCAGTCCACCCTACTATTTAGGTTATTAGCACTAACTAGCCATGTCTATGATTTGAATTCATGTCGCCACAACAATAAACATTACACTACATGCTCCTCAATCACATGATATGATATATATCAATCTAGCATGTACCAAAATATTGCAAAACCTTTGACTCACCCTGTATTCTTTTTCTTCTTCTAAAAAAAAAACCCAACAAAACATATTCACCTTTCTGTCTCTTGTAAGTTTGGCCAGAAAATGAGAGGCTTTGTTATTTCCATTCAAAATTTAATGCCATGTCTTTTTTTTCTTTCTTTTTCAGTGGCTCTAATCAAGCCATAGTAATCCTGAATCATGCAGGGGAGCAGCGCAGTGTCATAAAAAACCATGAGGGCTTTCTGGGCCAGAGAATTGGTCCTGTCCGATGTTTGACCTTTCATCCATACAAAGTATGTAGAATTATTTTTGTCTCTACAATCTTATTGATATGTATATCAATAAATTAGAAGAAATAGCTTCATGTGTATTATTAAACTGGTGGTTGACTCTCTGCTACTGCCTTCTAGTACCTTTATGATATAAAGGGTTTGGTGTTTGACATAAGAGCATTTTAAAGAATACTGTTGAGACTTAATCATAGGTGCTAGGGCTTAATATGACCAGCCAATTGATTGAGTCAGGCCTTTCTGCTTGGTTTATATAATTTAAAAAGGTTTTTTTTTAAATAGTGATGAAAGCTTAAGACTAAAATTAATAAAAATCCTTAAAAAAAAAATTTTTTTTTTTTTTCAACAATCTAACTTTTATTTTTTTTTTTTTCACATTTCAAAATTTAGGAGTATATTTTGATAAAATAAATAGCTAAACTGTATGAATTAATTTTTCTTATATATTTTTCTTAAATTCTAATTTTCGACTTTAGGTTGATTTAAAAAAAAAAACCTATATACTGGCCATAAAATAACTTAACTGATTTACATTAAGAGATCTATCTTTACAGGAATGTAAATTATTTGTTAAAAAGAAGACCCTATTTTTTTTTTGTATTTAAAATGTAGGGTCTTTGGGGGCGGGGGGTCTATCGATAAAAAAAAAATAATTCTAATATTTCTCACACAAAATCCATTTAAAAAAATAATTTTTTAAAAATAAATAAGTAATGAAAAAAAAATAGTGAAAATTTCATTAAAATTGAACAATTACCTGATTTTAGATTTAAATACAAACAACTTATATTTTTGGGTGAAAATTGGATTTTCTATCTTTTAATGGTAATTATTATGTCCCCTTATTTTTGATTGATCAAAATTCAATGTAAACATTAATTTAAAACACGATTTCAGGAATTCTGTGATGGAAAAAAAAAAGAAGTTTTCTTTAATCCTATTTCTTTCAAATGATACAAAGATTTTGTATGATAAAATAACTTTTAGAAACATTTTGTAACTTTTCCCGTCATGTATACATTTATCGCACAAAATCGATTGGACATCACTACATTATACCAAACAGCCATCCAATATTTATCTAAATGGTTTGTTTCTCTGAGTTTTTTTTATTTTTCCTTTTTTCTTTCTTTTTTCAATTTTGTTATTCTAATTATCTTTTTCAGGTCAAGCTTGCGGCTGGATGCACTGATTCTCTGGTGTCCGTGTACTCCACGGCACAGCGACGTAGTTAACCCCTACCTTGCTGCCAGTGTGCTTTTTGTGATTCTGGACAGTCTGCATTCTGGACGTCTCCCTATCAACTTACCCACATGACACAAGTCTTCTATCAAGAAGAAAACCCTTCACTCCTCCTAGCAGAGTGTAAGAGACGATAAAGAGAAATATCTCGATTGGCCAATGAATACAGCCAATTCTGAATTGAAAATCCTGGATACATTCTTTTTAAAAAGAAAAATGAAGCAGCTCAGTGGAGGCAAAGAAAGAAAAAATTCAACACTTTTTTTAAAACTATTAAAACATTTTGAAAGGATTTGGAAGTAAAAAATTCTATATGCATATACAGTGTGCATAATTAATTATATATATATATATATATATATATATATATATACGTGGACATATATTGTGTGTATGTGTGCATGTATGTGTGCAAATCTATAAATTTCATATACACTGAATTTTGAATAACAGGTCATTCATACTTTTTGTTGTTTATGAAGTGACGTGTGTGTGGAAAATGGTGAGCCTCCCACTTTTACTATTTCTCTGAAATTTTGAAATGAGGTTTGATAATTAGTATTATTTGGATTATTTGGACTATTGTCTTCATCTTTATTGTTATCTGTACAATGTTTCGGCTGATGTGCCCTCAAATCCGAGAAGAAATACCTGAAGAAGGTCGGTGGACACATCGGCCGACACGTTGTACAGATAACAATAGAGATGAGGACAATAGTCTGAATAATCCAAATAATACTCCCCCTTTTAGTAATTATGTTGGTATTGATTTTTGTCCGTTTTGTTGTTGCTCCACTACCAGCCCTCTAGCAGTTTCTACATTTTTTTTTCTTTCATAAAAGGGTGGTAAAAAATTCTATCTCCTCTACTGTAGCTGCTTTTATAGAAAAGCTGTGTATCAAGTGAGATTTTAATTGGTTAATTTTAATTAAGATATTTTTTTTCATGTATTATTACATTATAAACAATCCGCTCTTCACTTTGCATTAAAAAAAGAAAAATTATTTTGGCCTCTGGTCACATTTGTTTATTTTTGTTAATTACTGATTTGTTTTTTTTATTCACTTATATTACTTTATAATTTTTAAACATCATCATCCTATTGTATTCAGTTATAAAATGTAGGTAGCATTATTTTAAATTCATTATATATGGTGAAAAATTTATACCTGATTATATTTGAACAGATGGAAAATAATAGAAAAAAGAGTTGAAGATTTTATGCTGTTCTCTTTTGGCTATAAGTTTATATTAATATTTGTTCAGTGTTTCCCCTCTCCTTTTTCTCTCCTTCTCTCTCCTTTTTCTCTCCTTTAGGTCAAAATATAAGTAGATCATCAATTTAATACAAACTACCTACATCTGATAGAATAAAAATGAATTTATCATCATTATTTACTGTATTCTACTACTGCAATAGTTTGGAACGTCCTGCAGCAGCATTTAGTCTTTCATTTGAACCTACTCTGTCTTAATAAAATCAGTTTAGAGCTGTTTATAATTAGTTTAAATTCATTGCAGTTTACTCTGCTCAGTTTCTTTTAAAATAATGTTTGCTTTTCGTTTTAGCTGTCATTTTTAGATAACTCTTAAGCTTTGAGCAAATAATTTTAAGCTTGCTTAAAGAAAAAAAAGAAAAGAAAAATTTAAAGTTTCCAGACTTGTAAAATATACCAAGAATGAAACTTTTTATTTTTTATAATTAAGTTATATTGTTATATTCTATAAACTACAGGCTTCACTATTTAGATGAGTGACAATTCAAGAATAAAAGGTACTGTAAGCAAATCTATGTATCCGACTAAGTAAAACTTAGTAAATACCAACTGATTTCTATTTTGTTGATCAGGGGGCAAATGTCATTGCTCACTTGGTAAAAATGTTGTTGGTTTAGATTTCAAACAAAAGAGAAAATTTTTTTTATTCTTGGAAAACAGTATACTTATAAAATCTATAAATATTGATGACTGGAAATGAATTAGATAACTTGTTGTTGATAAAAGTTATGGAAAAAAAAAGAAGAAAGTCTTTTATGCTTTTTTAAAAAAGTTTGTATGTTTTATATGTAAAAAAAAAAATCTGGATTTTCAATTAATAATGTAATTCTGTTAAATAGACCCCTATGGTTAATTTTGGAAAATAAGGGAAGTTCAAGCGTATGTTCAAACAAAATATGATAATTTAATCATCAGTTGCGTGTCATAGTACAATAGTATGAAAACAATAAAGCACTCACTTTTAATTATTATATATTGAAAAACAATCTTTACACAATCCTACACCACAGTGGGGCCACGTAGTGCTGTTTCTATACATATAGAATTAGTCTATGAGCAGCCAATAGAAAAATGCCTTACATTGAGCTATTGCAAATGCCAAAAATGTTGCTCTGCTTGCAAAAGTGTTAAGTATTTAATATAACACTTTGGTTTAGTTTCTCTGCGGAGAACGTGTACAAACTTGGAAGGTTATAGACTCTACCATTTTTTCGTAGCTGCCATGATTAACTCATTATAATTTATAAGTAAAATTAATTCACCAAGTAGTTTTAAAATTTACTTAAATTCTCTGTAATAAAAACTTGAAGAATTGATAAACAACTGGAAATAGGTCATAGATCTTGTATTGATGTAAACGTTTTTCTTCCACTTGCTAAACTTATTTCTCTGCCCAACTTGAAGATGTTTCAAAATTTCAAATAACAAAGAGGGTTACAGAAATTTTAGCACAGGCACTTCATGGTATTCAATGGTTAACGAAGTAGTCTCAAAGATCAATTACTGAGTAATGAGTTTGGTCCTCACTAGGTGTCTCATACATTAGGTCTTGTGTTAAATCTAAGCTCTGCTTAGTAAATAAATTATTTTCAGTTTGTGTTAGCATGTTGTATTGGTAATTGCTTGTGATATCATTTGAAACTTTATTTTCCTTGTCTCACATGATTTACAAAAAAAGGATTAGAGCTGCAGAAAGACATTGAGTTCGATTCTCACTGGGTGCCCCATACTTCTGGCTTTGTGTCACAACTAAGCTAAGCTTAGTGAATAAGTTTAAATTTGTTTCTTCTCTCTTGTTAGTGAAGTGTTTGAAAAAAAAACAACTTTTGGTGTAGTATATTATACAAAGGTCCAGTTTAGCTCAGTCAGTAGAGCAGTTGCGTAGGAATCGCAATGTATCTGGTTCACTATCGATCCCTGCTAACTCAGTGTATGAGTAGCATAGATTGGATTATCTGATCTGTGTGGTAAAGTGGGGAGCTGACGATAGGTGTGACGCTCCACCTCAGCCAAAAAAATCTTCCTGGTCTAGCGCTAGCGAAAAGGGGATAATCTCCTTCGCTGTCCGGCTAATAGGCCACTCTGCTAACTTGACTCATTTATATTATACAATTTTGTATTTGGTCAACATATCTGTTAGTCTAGGCTAAAAATGCAGTAAGAATAACCTGAAACTATACTTTTTAAAATTTTTAATTCTTTTTTTTAAGAACTTATTTTTCCTGGCCTGTTTGCTAAAACTTTTCTCCTTTCCCAATAATAACTGCATCAGAAAAATAAGGTCTAGAAAATAAGTGTGGCTTCAGGTTACCCTTATCACACTATTAACCTGGACAATACAGTATATGAATTAATTTTTTTTTCTTTTTTTACCAGGTGTTCCTCGTTAGGCTAATTTGATGATAGTTGTCTCATTTAGAAATTTGTTAAAATATTCTAAAAAGTTAATTAGATTAAAAGCTGGACATAAAGTTGGACATATCCTTCAAGTTTTCACTCTGGTTTCTTTCAGATAAAGGATCAGATTTTTATTTTCCAACTAGACAATCTTTTTGGGTCCCTGTTGTATCAGTGGTCCATGATGATATTTAAGAAGTGAAAGTTTCTAATTAGCATTTTATAGTTTTGAGAAGATGGAAGTATTGACAATGATTTTGGTAAGATATTTGGATGATTAAAAAAAAAACATTCAGCAAAAATGTAGACCTTACAAAATTATTATTCAGTTGCAAATTGTGCTGGAATTTGCTTTATTCTTATTAAGTTATTATTGTAGTGTTCTAATAGATATGAGAATATGCTGTTTTTGCTGGATTATGGTTATATACAAGCATTGAGAATTTTTATGATATATTCTATTTGTACTTCCATATTAGGCAAATTGATCCCCCCTCTATCTTTTTCTTTCTTTCTTTCTCTTCTCCTCTTATTTAATTCTTTTTTATTTCTATTTCTTTGAAAGTTCTATTCCAATTCTAACAATACAAAATCTTTTATTTCATCAAATATATCTGTTTCTTTCCCTATTCTTCTGATACACTTGTTTTTTGTTTTCTTGTTAATTTCAATGACCTATTATTCAAAATGTCAGTTTAACAGCTGAATTTGTCTCACATAAATAAATTCACCTGAGTAATTGTAGCCACAAACACTGTAAGTAGAGTTGCTATATGATCAGGTTATTTTTTATTTTTTATTTACCTGTGGGTGTATGTATGTACAATGTGTGTGAAAGTGTGTATGAATGTCTTGTTCAGTCACCCACTGGATTTTGCTGTGATATCTAACACATACACAGAGATGCCTCACTCTCAGTAACCCATTTTTATATAGTCCCTTTCAACTTGTATCTCTTTTTGCATCTTAGAAAACCTGTTAACATTACTAGGACTTTTGCTTTGGTAATATCTCCCTAAAATTTAAGAAAACCAAGGCCAGAGTTAGGCTGGCCTCCACTGATTACAAAACAAAACAACTATCTCCTCCCTTCACTTAATGATAAAACATTTTAACTGTTTCTATTTAGAGTAATCTTTTAAAAGTCCCTTGGCTGTTTTAACTGTAAAAGTAAATTTTACATTTGTAGCCTATAATCAGAAGGTATTCTTAATTTTTTAAAAATATTTTTGGGTCCCTAAAGCTCCTGTCACCATCACTTATTGGATTTCCAGTGACTAATAAGAGGTTCTCTTTCCTTCCTTCCTATTCCCTTTATGCTGAACAGGGAATTTGCAAGGTGCATACCGATGCCTCAAAGAATTATCTCCCCTCTTTAATATGCTAACTATAAAAATGAATACAGAACTAATGACACTCTTCTTTGAGTTATATCTTCAAATTGGAAGGGCAAACTTTTGCTTTTTTATTATGTTATTTTTCTTTTAAATGTATAACATAATCTATAAATGCAATCTAATGGGAGACTTGTTTCTTTCTTAATTTATGTACTGCTGTCATTCCTAGAACTTTAAAAAAATCAACACATGACACTGGACTATTTTTTTTTTTTAACTATTCGGATGGTGACTGACCGAGTAAAAAAAAAAATGTATACTGTATAGTTCTTACCTTCTGATATATTTTTTTTCCTTTCTCCTTGGACATCTGCTGCTTATGTTGTTGTTGTTGTCTTCATTCATACTCTTTAAGATTAACTTTATAGAAGGTTCCAAAGATGATGTGGTTAAGAACTACTACAAATGAACAGAAAAGAGAGAAAGAAAAATATATTGACCCCCCCCCCTTTTTTTTTTGGATAATGTGTAAAAACATTTCTTCATGGTTAGATCTTACCACCACCGCCACCACATCAGGTTTTGGATAACACTTACTTTTTTTGATTTAATTTCTATTTCTTTTTATTATTATTATTTTTATTATTATTATTCCAAAATGTTTGCTCAAAATCAATGCAATTATTTGAAAACTCCTCAAAGCAAAACATTAATAAATTAAATCTGTCTTAATTTTTTTTTCTTTATTTTTCTTTGACAGACTGAAAATACTTTAATGTAAAAAGAAAAGAAAAAAAAAATTTAAAAAATGGTAAGAAAGAATCTTACCAGTTCCTGGAATGGTTTCCATTCTAGCAGAATTGTATATTTGGACTCTGACAGACATGTATTTCTGCTGTGTTTTTTTTATTTTTTATTTTATTTTAATTTTTTTGTTGAGTCTTATTTATTAAAAATTTAAATCGATATTTTTTGACATTATAGTAATGCATCTATGTGTGTGTGCGTGTGTATGTTATATGTATATTAGTTCAAAGCATAAAACTCTTGTTAATGTGTATACTTTTATTACTTTCATTATTTGGAAAGGCTAAAAATGTATTAAACACATTTAGTAATATAAATTGAATAGTTTCTTTATTTCACTTTTGCTATGTCATTTCAATAATCTTTTTGTTTTAATGTTTCTAGAAGTGGCTGCCCAGCATTGCCTGGGTAGAAGGTGGATTTTTGAAAAGTTAGTCTTACAGATCCATTATTACTGAATTGTGAGTTTGACCCTAGTTGGATGCTATTCTGCCTTCTCTTGTCTGCGAAGATCGGACAGATAGCTTAACCAAACAGTCTTTAAGAACATCAAACAATTGAATGAAACAACAAAAAAAGGAAAACTGAAGACAATAGATAGAACATTATATATTGAACATAAAACAAACAAACAATTAAACAGGATGACAAAAGGGGTGAAAAGTTCAAGTCCTTAACAGACCTCAGCAGTAAGAAAGTCTATGAAGTTGATTTGGAGAGCAGTGAAGTCAGTGAACCCAACCAACCCAACAATCAAAAGTTTTGCAATATTTTGGTAACATGATAAACAATTTCGCAGTTCTGGATGCTTTTGTCAAGGTTATGAAGATGACAAATGACACTGGACTGTGAGTTGTTGAGCTCACCTGATACTCTTTTCGGGTACTATTTGATTTTCCTCTATGGCTTAAAGTATGGCCTCAGAATTCACTGTTTTAGGACTATCTGACCTTGCCAGATCATCAAGGTTCTTGCACCCAAGTGAATTTTCTTCAACCATCTGGTTAAGGTAGACTGTGAATTCAGGGACGTAAATTTTTACCATAGTCTACTGGACAGATGTTAGTGGAATATGAAATGAAGTCCAATATATATATTTTTAATTTCTCAACTGGGATTAATACCTTTATTAATAATGAAACTCTAAGGAAAACATAATTTAATATGTTAAATCAAAAGTTTTTTGTTTTTTTTTAAATTAAAGGACAATTTTAATTGATGTTGTATAGATTTAAAGTTGTTGCATAGTGATTCAGTTATACACGTTTTTTTTTAAAACTCAGAACTGCAAAAGTGGACTGTTTTCATTTTTTTGTTACTCTGAAATAGAAATATTGTTAAATACTTGGCAAAATTACCAGCGAATAGTAATTTTCAGTTTATTTCAGTATAGGACTTGATAAGTTTATAATCTCAATTCCTTGAAATAACAATGCTGGGGTCAAAAAAGAATATAACTAAATCACTATGCAACAACTTTAAATCCATACATCAATTAATGCTGTCCTTTTAATTTAAAAAACAACAACTTATAAATGAATTAACATATTAAGTTATGTTTTCCATAGTTTCATTTTTATTAAAAATTCATAAATTAAAAATATCTTCATTTCATATTCCACTAATATCTGTCCAGTAGACTATGGTAAAATTTTATGCCCCTGAATTCATAGTCTACCCTGGTTACGGTACTGATATCAACTACCCTTTCCATTTTTGCACAACAAATGTCGGTGGGGAGTCTCTGTGGTGTAATGGCTAATGTGCAAGACCATAGTAAACGAGTTCAAACTCCAGTCACGCTATTATGTTTACTCTTTAACTAATACCTTTGGGAAAGGTATGGATTCGATCATTTCTCCAGCTATGGGTTAGATAGTACCACTACTGTTCTTCTCCATGGATGGCTTTGTCATTAAATAATACACAAAGACACTACCTTAAACAAAGACACTACCTATTCTGCCTTTTCTTGTCTGCGAAGATCCAACAGCTTAACCAAGCAGTTGTTGAAAAACATCAAACTATTAAAATAAATAACAAAAAAGGGAAAACTGAAGACAATAGATGTAACATAAACGTTATATATTGGGTAATTTTCACCTTTAGTTGTTAAAATTCCTAGCAAATAAGGCAATTAGAGTAATCTCCCTTGACTTTCACTTTGAAATAAGCTGGTAGCTATTTTGAAAGTCTCTGTGCGAAATAAACAAATCTTAGAAACTTTTTTGAAAACAATACAACTGCATGCTTTAACACAAAAATATCATAAAATGTATTCTTAATAACAATTATGTTCATTTCAGATAATGCGCATGCACAATTTTATGCTAGGAATTTTAACAACTAAAGGTGAAAATTACCATATATTGGACATAAATACAAACAATTAAACAAGATGATAAAAAGGGATGAAAAAGTTCAAAGTCTTTAACAAACCTCAGTTAAAAAAAAGTATTGAGTGTATGATGGTGATTGGAGAGATGCATGTAGTCATCTTGGTGTAGAACAACCGAATTGTCCAAATGCACAGGAAAGGGTCTGGAGGGATACATGTTGACTGTCACATACACTTCGGGATGGGGTAGCGTGTAGGTACATGTTGATTGTTACATAATCATCAGGTTCATGCTGAGGTTGTACATAGGGGTGGGAAAGAAGAATGGGTTTTGGAGAAGAGTCAATGAATGAATGAATGTATGTATGAAGGCAGAGCACTACCAAACAACAAATGTCTTTGGTTGATTCTTAGACATAATAGCAAAGTTTGAACTTGTAAAGCATAATTTCCCAATTTAGTCTATGTAGTGCGTTAATCTGGTTGGCTTTCAAATCATACATGGAGTGAATCAATGCACAACATGTCACAACACCAACTACCACTATACTATCAACCACGGCAGGTACCTACCATGGCTTGAACTATTTTGGTCATTTGATATGTGTCGCAAACTAGCACATACCAAAATATTACAAAACCTTGTGCTCACTCTAGTATTGGAATATTTTTTTATATAAGGTGTGCCGGAACCCACCACTTAAACTTATAGACTCTGCGTGGCCATGTGGATTCAATCAGCCAATCAACACAATCGAATTCATGGTTGGTTAACTATTTAATTGACAATCTTCTAAAGTATTCAGTTGCTCGTAGTTAACATGGATGAACGGATCAACAATCAAGGATCCTGCTTAACACTAAGGAACACAAAGGATCTCCATTGTAAAGTGCTCTCACCTGCAGCCTAAAAATGGCCACAAAAATCGTAACAAGTATTATATTTCTGCCACAATTAAGTGAAAATATTTCTAAATTGAGAATTGACTTGTCTAATTGTCTAGTAATTATTGTTTTAAGATTTTATCCACCCATTTTTCAATTTTTAATGAAATCACTTTATTATTTTTTTTATTGTTGAATCTGAACAGGTTTGTTCCTTATCACTTTGTAGTAGTTTTGTACCTCATATTTCTTTGACATTGTCGCTGGAGTCCTGCAAGGAGAAACATTAGCACCATTCATATTTATAATATGCCTAGACTATATACTATGAAAGTCATTAGATTTCATAAAAGAAAAAAAAGCTTCACACTAAAAAAGTAAGGACTGCTATTGACAGATTACCGATTATATGGAAATCGGATCAAGAAGTTTTCTAAGCTGTGTCAGTGCTATTATAAGGCTGCACCACTTGGACTCGAATGAAACACTTAGAGAAAAAGCTAGATGGGAACTACACAAGGATGCTGCCTTGAACAAATCTTGGAAGCAGCACCCCATAAAAGTGCCACTTTCTTCTTATCATATAAACCATCCAGGTAAGATGAACATGACATGCTGGACAAGCAACTTCGAGCTCATAAGTGAT
Source organism: Doryteuthis pealeii (assembly GCA_023376005.1). Taxonomy (NCBI): domain Eukaryota; kingdom Metazoa; phylum Mollusca; class Cephalopoda; order Myopsida; family Loliginidae; genus Doryteuthis; species Doryteuthis pealeii. The sequence continues at coordinate 43,824,612 of CM042154.1, read as the reverse complement.
GTTCTCTTGTGGGCACACCAGTGTGGGTTGGCCAGCAAAAACCTACATTGATCAGTTCTGGGTACTCTATGAGGAAGTTCGTCCTGGTCCCCTGCCTCCAAATTTGCTGTTCGGTGACGTATCAAATACCAACCCCAACTAGTACCGCTAGAGCGGTGTTACTTGAAAGAAAACAACCAACTCAAATAACAACCCCAACTATCGTATCTGCGCCTATTTGAGGGGGGGGGGCTCTTTTTTGTCTTAATTCTTGTTTATTTATTTTTTCCATTCGAAAGAAAAAAACATTAAACCTTTTTTTATCGTAATTCTAATTTTTCTTTTTTTTTGTTGTAATTCTTATTATCGTAATTTGTCGTAATTCTTGTTTATTTATAGAAATTTGTCATATTTCTTGTTTGAACAGACTGAGATAGATATTTTCGACAGTAAATAGATAGATAAACAAAAGAAGACCTGCCAAGGGCCATGACTGATAGGAATAAGTGGTGAGAGAGATTAATGGGTATCTGTGCTGTTGGTGCAACCTGATGATGATTATATCAGCTTCATATTTACAGTTGGATATATTTTTCATGTCTTGTGTTTAGAAATATATATATATAAAATTGATGTTGATGCTAGTTAATAATTGATTGATTTTAACGACATGTCAAACCGTCTCAGGTTATTTTACGCCTATAGGTTAGTGATTTGTGTTCATTATACAGTCATGATTACATTTTTTATGAAGTGGTTTCTTAAGGGATTTGTTGTTTTTTTTTTTTTTTTTGTACACGATTTTATTGGATACAAATAAGTTTTAAACAGATCTATTTGACCACTCTAAGTCAGAGTGAACCTGCAAGTAATGACAATGAAGGAGGCGCGTGGGCAAATGGTTAGTGTCATAGGAAGTGGGCTTGTCGACCCAAGTTCAATTCCTGGACGAAGCTGTTTGCATTTCACATGGCGCTAATACCCTTGGGAAAGGTATGAATCCAATTCTCCCTCCAGCTATGGGTAAATAGCTGGGCAGACTGGGTTCTTAACCATGGCTAGGTAACCAGTCTAGGAGAAGGAAAACTCTGAATTCAAACCTTTTTAACTCTGCTTAAGAAATTGACCTTGTGCCCCATCCTGCTTGTGCGGAGGGGTGGGTAAATATATATACATTCCTCAGAACTAGAGCAGATGCAGTTAGATGACTTGTCGCTCTCGCGGTAACTGACTGACCCTTTAAAAAATTCTTAAGTTTTGTGTCTGATTGCCTCTCGTCCCTATGACGTGAGTTCTTAGGCATCACATGTGGAATAAGAGCACCTCACACGGCGAGAAAGATTAGGATACCATTGTTAGGGAATTCGATTCTTACTATGCACCATATACTTCTGGTCTTGTACCATATCTAAGCTAAGCTTAATACATAACTACGAGAGTTCCTGTGATTGATCTTTTGCTGTTGGTCACTATATTACACTTTCTTAAGATTTGTCATACTCTGTTTACCTAGGCTAACTTCGTTTATTCTGTGTGTTAGTGATAGTACCCCTATTACCAGCGACTCGACCAACGGGGTGAATTGCACTCAGTCTTCAGACTCTTTACTGATATATATATATATATATTGGTGGGATCAGTTAAGTTGCGAGTTGTTCTCAGATCCAACACGCTCTATCCCCCCCAATCTTAAAGATAGTGAGACCCCTCACCAAAGAAGTCTAGTTTATAAATTTAAATGCAAATGCGATGTTTGCTACATTAGGTGCACTACCCAAAGATTGGAGGTTAGAATAAACCAGTATATTCCATCTGTTATCCGCAACAATAACTTTGACCGCTCTTCTCCACCAACCAATCCATATATATGTGTGTGTGTGTGTGTGTGAAGAAAGGAAGTGAATCTGACGGTATGTAGTATATTAAGAAAAATGAAAAAACACAGGTTTAAATGGGTTAAGTGGTGAGTTTATTGCCGACGCTGCAGTGTTTTACTTCCGCTGTCATTTATCACAACAGAAAAAATTTATAAACACACAACCACATACCTAAAAAATGCACAATGTTTCCTTTCGATACACACACTTACAGCGTCCCATACTCACGCCATAAAATAGAATATTTGATGTCATATTTCAAAACCGTCTCCTTTTTCAAACGTCAAAAAAATTTTAAACAGAATGAATGACAAGGATTACCACTTGCTTTTCCTGTTATTCTGTGATAAATAATTTCTTATCTTATGCCCTGAAGATGATCTAATTAATAGGTCGAAACACTGCAGCGTCGGCCAATAAACTCACCACTTAACCCATTTAAACCTGTGTTTTTTCATTTTTCTTAATATTATATATATTATATATATATAATATAATATAACTATTATTAGAGTGTAATCAAACAACGAACCATGAATTATCAGGTGAAGAAATTGACCCTTTTGGGTGTTTAACTTGACCCCACCTTTTATTATTATTATTATTTTTTTTCTTCCAAGGATGGCTAATCCATCTGCAGGAGAGAGGAGAGGTCTGATAGGTAGCTACCCGTCAGGATCCCAGACGAATCAAACTGTCAAGATGAGAGGTCTAGCAGACCAAGAGCCAAAGATGATGAAAAAAAAAACAAAAAAAAAACGGAGGCTCCCGTCACGAGGGGGCTAGTGGTCAGTTATTATGATTGAAACCAGGCCCGCCTGGGCGTTCAGCGACCGTAAAGACTACAGAAGGGGACAGTCTCATGGCCAGTGAAGGAAGGGCTGAGGCCAGGACTGCTTTCGCTGCAATACCAGACCACAGGAAAGTTATTTACCTCGCACCCACGCATGCGGGTATGGCACAAGGTCTTTTTAATGTGGGACCACCCACCAACCAAAGCTCATGGGGATGGCAGGTGCAAAAAATACGTAGATCCCATCAGCATTCCCCCTCAAGGCAATAAACCCAGCCCCTTTAAATCAAGGGGACATGTTGCCTGGGGGGATAGCCCCCTGGGATCTACGCCATTAATTACTTAACAGGTCCAGGGCCGTAGTCACTGGACCCTCGGTCTGTGTCGGGTAAGTTAAGAAATAGAAAGAAAAGGAGAGACTTGTGGTTGGTCAAGCGAGGGCTGAGGAGAAAAATCGAACGGGATCCATGGCTATGAATATTTGGAGTCTGTCATCGTATTCATCAAGCTGGTTTGTATAGAAGTGGTGCTAGTCTGGTGTTGGATAATGATCGTCGAGTGTTTTTGAGCCGAGAGAGCCGTAAAACACCGGGATTTCTGTCAATCGACAGAAGCCTTTTTTTCTGATATGCGAACGGAAGGAATGACAGAAAAGAAAAGACAGCAAAGGAGAAGAGAGAAAGATCTATATATTGATACTCTTTTTCCTTATATGCTTGCTTAAAAAGCACGCAAAAATCGCCACACCCTCTCCAGGAGTTGCAATGCGTGCCTCTCAATATCAATAAAAGTGTGCACCGGAACCGTTTTGAGTCAGGTAATTACACCTTAATATTCCGACCATTATTAAATTAAATTAAAAATGAGACCGTTCAAATCGTCCAAGATGAAATGCAAAAATGTAAATCCTGATTATCTGGCGTTGCTTATTCACTGAATTCTTATTTTTTGAGTATTATCCCCACCAGCAAAATAATGGACTATTCCGTTTTTGTTATAAAGAAAAAAAAATGGAAGAAATGGATATACTACATATAAAAATATAATAAGAAAGAGAGGAGGAGAAATGAGAGAGGTGCGTGCACAGAAGTGATAATACTAATCTGTTTCGATTGAACACAATGAAAAGAAAGAAAGAAAAAAAATACCGAGAAAGAGAGTTAAATCAAGATTATTATACTTTTTACGCATTGAACGATTTTGCTATGGTTCTTAAGTAAACATATCAACATAATAATTAAATTATCATACTGTAGTATATCCACAGGTTTGCTAGTGATATATGTATTGCCTTACATTTGAATAGGTAATCCCACCTAATTCATTAATTATTAATTAATTAATTTTCAAAAATTAGGTACGACTTCAATTAAGCACATATTCTCCCAAAGATTGTCGGCTAAAAAAAGCCATATAAAACACATTGTTTGTTTACTTCTTATATATATATAACAGGAGTTGGAAAGGATTGGATTAGCTCTAGGGGAGCCTACGACCATCCACACTGACAGTATTAAGATTAGCGTACTTACTACACACATAAACCCCCAAATTAGTCCTGGACGTCAATCCACATAGGATCAGGAAGAGTCTATTATAAAACAATCGCTGCCGAACGGCTTACATGATACCGAGGAAGGGTAGGGGTAAACTCCGATAACAAATCCGGAGCCGGAATCCCTAAAGTGGAGTAATGCTCAATTTCAGCGCTACACAGCAACTCCTGCGACACTGCCGTTGCCAAACTGCATTGGTTTCTTACCTTTCCTTTGGACCACAGCGGCAGAGTGGAGAGGGTGGACCTGCTTCTTGGTCAACAGCATATCCTCCATATCAACCCGCCCAGGCTACGTAGTTAAAAAAAAAAAATTGGACACTACGCAATTGTCTTTTGCGGACGGAAGGATGCGAACCACCATCATATATATAAAAATAATAATAAAGTAAGCCTAATGAGTCAGAGAATATCTACCTAGGTTTCTCTTAATGGATCGTTAGGATAATTCTGTCATAATTATCCTGGTGATTCGTTGGGAGAAACCTAGATAGATATTCTCTGACTCATTAGGTTTACTTTATTATTATCATTTATTAAGTCTACTTTTTGTATCGAACACTTTAGTATATTTAACGTAGGCAACCGTTACAGTATTTTTCTTTTGGCCATTTTTATAGTACAATCTGATTATTTTCATGGGGTGCAGATGATTTGTTTTGTTTTTTTTTTTCTTTTTTAAAAATTAAATAAATATTTCTTCTCCAGACAAAAGTTTGTATTGTGTAATTACAAACTATAAAGCCGGGAGTTTTTTTTTATACTGTCGGAGTTTAGAAATAAAATAAAAAACACACACACACACACACACACACACACACACATATATATATATATATATAGATATAGAGAGAGAGAGAGAGAGAGAAAAGAAGAGAATTTTTAACAACTTATCAACATTTTGCTTGTCCTTGATGGACTACATTCTCCACCGACGATCACCAGTGTGATTGCAGAACTTGTACCAGTTCACGTGACCAGATACTTTGGCGCTGTTTTCTACAGAGGTGTTAGTTAAAATGGAAGGATTAGATCTTTATTCTAATTGTTAGGTCAACGGGTAGTGTTTTGGGGGCTTTTAACCGCCCTCAAAAAAAAAAAAAAAAAGACATAAGATCTCGTTTGTAACTTTTGCCCCCCTCTACTCGTAGAATTGTCACTCCATACCCGCATTTTTGCTCCTATCGTCAACAGATAAAGCAAGCTATTGACTTGAGTACTTGGTTGATAACATTGGTGAATGAATTTTTTTAAAAATTCAAGTTTCGTACCGAGTGATAGCTAGTGTTTGGGAATTAGAATAAGGGTCATTACCACGGTCCTTCAACTGTGAGGTGGTTTGACAAATAATGGCCGATTTTTACATGTAAATATGTAATAGAATCTGACATAATTTTATAAATAACCTAATAGGGCTCCTCATGTGGTGTAATGGTTAGTAAGCTAGATTAGCAGACCTTCGTTAGTGAGTTCGATTCTCACTGGGCGCCCTATACATCTGATCTTGTGCCACAACTAAGCTAAGCTTAGTAAATAACTATTGTAGGAGACCGGTGAGAGAGAATTCCGGTCGGTGAGAACCAATTCCGACCGGTGAGAAACGGATGCCGACCCCGCTAAAAAATGGAGGAATAACAAACGCAGGGTATATAGTTAACGACAATACTATAAACAATCTAATACCAACAAAAAATCTCATTTTACTCCGTTTTGCTGGCTGGTTGGTTGAATTTTACGGCATGTCAACCATTGTGTTATTTTATGTCGAAGACATTTTTTTTTTAATTCATTTTTGTTGGGTATTCAATTTTTTAAAACTCTTTTTAAAGACATTTTAAAAATATATAGTATCTTTTTTATCTATTTGACACATAGACGGGGCCATAAGAAAATAATACATAACAAAACGAACATTTTGCATTTCATTCTCACTGGTTCGACAAACCTGTTATGACATTATCACGACGGTTGTGAGACTCCGGTTCTGGAGGTCGAGGGAAAGTGAGGTACCCGGAGTGGTGTTAATTTGTTAGGGCCAATCTATGGGTCAAAAGATCTGTTTAAAATTATCCATGTTCGATAATAATATTTTATGCCAAATAGTAAAACTAAAGTCAGCAGAGTGCTCTATTGTCGGTATCTACCAGACAGCGAGGGAGTTGTAATGGTTCATAAGCTGTAGATTCTTGTTAGGGCAGGTTTGAGGTACAAAGAAAAAGGATCGTATTCTAAAAATAGACAAAACCAGACAGACTGACGCCAAATTTAAAACTCCTGTCAACTAACGGACATTCTGAGAGCGGGGGAAGAGAAAAGGATTTCTAGTTGCAGAGGGCAGAAAGGCATTGATAATCGAAGAGACCCGTCATGAGTATGATCCTGTTAGAACCAGGTTAACTAAAAAGACGAGTAAGCTTTAACACTAATAAACTTTGTAAAAAGGAAAATTCATAAACCAAACCACATCTTTGTAACTTGTCATTTGATACAATTTATAATATACATATAAAGGACTCATTTTGTCACGACTCAAACTTTTGTTCATTACTTACACTGTTTTGCTTGTTTCTTTGATGTTACATTTAACATAAAATTACCCCCAGCCAACATACAACAACTACCCTTTTAACCAGTGCTAGACCGGGGAGATTGTTTTTGCATCTGAAGTGGAACGCCACACTTACCATCCTCTCCCCAATTTACCGCAAAGATCAAAGCTGTGCTACTCATGCGCTGAGTTGGCGTCGGTCGGTATCGAACCCAGAATCTTGTGGTTCCTACGCGGATGATCTATCGACAGACCATATAACTTTACATTATTTGTATTAAGAAGAGTTACTTGGAGCTATAATTGTTTACTAAGGATTATTACTGGTTGTGCAAACAAATGACTATTATTAAATAGAAATAATTACTTGCAACAGTATTATTAATAGTATTAGATAGGAATATTTGAAACCATAAAACTGTGTGCAAATTAGTTGCATTAAATAGGAATATTTGATATCATATAACTGTGCCAATAAAAAAAATCTAGCTTAAGAAATAACTACACAATAAGTCTAATTATAATCGTACAATGAACGTGATTCCCTAACCTCTAAGTATAAAATAACTCTAGACGGGTTGGCATGCCGTTAAGTCCTTCAGTAAATCAATAAGTATCTAATTTATTAAATAAATTTATAGCAATGGTGGGTGAATTGTGGGGACTATCCAATATAGAAAGATTTAGTTCAGACTTGAAAGATTACGCATTCCCTCTTTCGTATTGTGGGACAGGGAAAATGTCCAAACTGTAAGACGTGTGTAGTAGTTTATTCAAAACTTCAAGTTAGTTTCTCACTATCAACAAGTGAGTGTTTTGTCTCAGTTTTTAGGGCCTGCATATCAAATGTCATACTTTAGATAAAAAAAAACACTTAACGCGCCCAATTTTTTGTTAAAAAATCACAAGGAGAATGCTGTAATTTATCCTTCCATAGAAAGCTACGAAAAAAAAAATGAAATAAAATTTATTTTAAATTACAGTGGTACCTTGACTTACGAGTTTAATTCGTTCCGCTCGGAACTCAATTTCCTCGTATATCAAATCAATTTTCCCCATTGAAATAAACTGAAGTGTGCATCCCACTGTAGTGTAATGGTTAACAAGCCAGTCTCGCAGATCCATTATTACTGAAAAGCGAGTTCGATCCTCGTTGGATGTCCCACACTTGTGACCTTGTGTCAAATGCTACCCATGGTGAGTAAATTGGATTTTTTGTCATTAATCCGTTCTAAACCCGTCAAAACCCCTAAATAAGAAAAATAGTATTGTATAAAAACATAATAGAATAGAATCTAATGAATTGCGTGCTGTAATATCTTTAATTCTTACTTTGTTTTATAAATAACCCTTTTCTTTGGTGTAATAGATATAGAAACTTAAATGTTTTCGTAAACTTATTAACATAAGCGTATTTGAAGCACGTTCGTACCTCAAATTTTAGCTTTCAAACACAAAGCAAAAAAAATGATTGTGTGACAGCTCGTAACGCGGGAAACTCGTAACTCGAAAAACTCGTAAGTTGAGTCACTCGTAAGTTGGGTCACTCGTAAGTCAAGGTACCACTGTATTATTTAAAACTTCGACTAAGGATGGGGAGGCGGGGGGCCTTTGTTTGTGATGAATAACTCGGCCATTTGATAAATCAGATTACGTCATTTTGGGGTTTTACATTCGCCTTCAACGCAGTTCATCTCGTAGACCTTTGTCATTGCTTATATGCACATCATGTAAGTGTAATGGTGAGCAAGCTAGATTAGCATACCATTGATAGTGAGTTCGATTCTCACTGGGTGACAAATACATCTGGTCTTGTACCACAACGAAGCTAAGCTTAGTGAATAATTTTGTATCTTTGCTTGCAAGAAGGGAAGTCTATATCTGTTACGTTATAAGTTATAAAGTTTGTACGCTTGTATTCGTTGTTGTATACACGCGTGGTATTATCTTTTTAAGAATATATAATTAGATTAGTTTTTCTTTTTCTAAAAAGAAAAAAATCTTTCGTCCATGGAGAACTCAAACGGAACATTATCAAAGAATGTCCAGCTCCACTGGGGAGACAGCCTGACCCTTGGACTTTACTTTCTTGTCGTGGTTTGCGTTGGGATCTGGGTATGTTATCTTATTTATTTACGATTTTCTTTTTTCTTCTTCTTCTCTATTCGACAGCGCCGGTTGGTTGGATTTTACGGCATGACAGCCTATTGGGTTATTTTATGCCAAAGACGTTTTATTCATTCTTGTTGGTTATTCAATTTTTTTTCAAACTCAATTTTTTAAAACACATCTTTTTGTAAACTCATTCCGGTCAGGGTGGAACTGGGAGTAATGAGGATAAAATAGTACTCCACACTCCCCAGAGCTCCAGAATTGGAACTTCACCATCAGATAGAGTTTAACGTCATACCCAGGACACTAAGACTCTCAGTCACTGCCTTCTAACACATATATGATAATAAGGTAATAGGTTGGGACAATCATATAGGTGCTATGGCTTGACTAAAATTATAGGTAGCTACCTATAATTCTTAGTTCTCCTGAGGAAGGTGTACCTTGAACACCAAAACCGTGGTAAAGAGAAACACTTTTTTCTATAATTATATATATATATATATATATATATAATCACTGATATTGAACATATTTTTTGAATATAGCAAACTATACGCTTAATATACTAATTCGAATTTTCGTAAATTCTAAATTTTTCCCACGAGGAGGAGGAGTTGGGGAAGAGAGATGCTAATGCATAAGAAATGATAAAATGTGATATTCTTATTATTCTTTCTTCTGTGGATAAATTATGTAATATGCTGAAATGTGTTTGGTTTGGTTTCCTTGTTTTGATGGCATATCAACCTTTGGGAGTCATTTAATGCCAAAGCCATCCTTGTAAAGAACAGTAGTGATACTATTTAACCCATAGCTGGGAGATAAGGGGGTTCACACCTTTTCCAAAAGTTTCAATCCGACAGCGAACACAACAGCGCGACTGGAGTTCGAACTCGCTTACTACGGTGCTGCAGTCCAACACATTCGCCCCGGGGTCTTTATCTCTTAATATGGAGACCACTTGGAGAAGATTCCAAAAATGTATTGATAGGGTTTAGTTTGGTTTGATTTGGTTTCTTTTTTAATGGCATATCAACCTTCACGGGTTATTTAATGTCAAAGGCATCATTGTAGAAGAGCAATAAAAGTTAGCAGAGTGGCCTTTTGTCGGTATCAGCCGGACAGTGAGGGAGTCTATCTATTCATAATATCTTTGGTATGTATAAATGCATTTATATTGACTTACCTTCCGTTGTGTTCATTGTTAGTATATCACGGATATACTAAGATTACTGGTCATTATTCTTTCAAAATGTGCTTGGATAACGCTATGTAAGAGTAATGTTGTTGCTGGATGATATGTGTTATTTCTTAATTATTTATGTTGTAAAAGTATAGAAAATGATCATTAATTAATCCTTTCAAACTTGTTTTTTCTGTCCTGGATAATACTATGTAAGACAATTTTTATGTTCAGTGTTAGTATATCACGGATATATTAGCTCAGCCGGATAGCGTGTTCGGCTGGGAACTTCAAGGTTCCTGGTTCGATACCGGCCATCGCCAACTCAGCGTATGAAAAGCACAGGGATCTGTGCGGTAAAGTAAGGAGCTGATGGTAGGTGTGGCGCTCCACCTTAGGCGCAAAACAATATCCTTGCTCTAGCGCTAGAAAAAAGGGGGATAGACTCCCTCGCTGATTGGCTGATACTGATTCAAGGCCAGCGCGACGACTTTATTTTACTATTCTCTTCAAACTTGGATATTCTGTCCTGGATAATACTATGTATTTTTCTTCTTGTTGAGATGGAGCGCCATCCATACCATCAATTCCCTACTATACCTGTTATATATACAAAAAAATAGATATCTCTCGATTCACTAATCCAGCAATTCAGTTCGCACACACACTGCAATAAAAAGATACATACACTCGCCAACAAAACAAAACTTAAGTTGCCGACGCCAAGCGGAAGTTTACTCCATGGTAGCCTAAAACGAGGTGACCAAAGTAACACGTTTCTACGCATAGGCTCCAGATTGAACTTCCGCTTGGAAAACAAGAATTCCTAAACAATAAAGAAAATAATTTTGTAAATAAACTCACATTTTTGTCCAATCGACCCCCCCCCAAAAAAAAATGAAATAAAAAAGGCTTGTGTGATCCGATTTCGGATCACACAAGCCTATATAAATCGACTTTGAAGGACCGACAACTCAGACACCAGCGGCGACAGCAGCGAGCACATCACAAGGCGGCCGACCTACATCTTCACCTACCTCTACCCTAAATATGACCAAACAGCAGTCAACAGACGAACAATTCCACACCATCCAGCAACAAGAATACGCCTGTAAGATTCAAAGTGAATATTTGAAGAACATACAACTCCGAGAAGGGTTGAGGGACAATACATTTAATAGATAACAGCACATGAATACAAAGGATACATAATAGAAGAGTACATGGATACAGAAGATACAAATACAAGAGTAGATAAACCTACATATATAAAAGGACTGGAGCGTCCATAGATAGAAATGACTTACAAGGAGGGGGGCCGGAGCCCCACCGAGAAAGGGATAGACCGTGTCTAACCCATGTGTTCTCGTAGCGAGGAAAGAGGAAGAGAAATTCGAATCAGCCGCTTAAATATCATACGTGCCATGGTGGGAACAAGCGACAACAAGCCGGGCAGATAACTCCCCCAGGCCAAGGGCAGATAATCCCCTACACGCCAACTTTCATACACGATACAAACCCGCTATCGACTTCAGAATACCAAAACACAAAATTCTGCCCACATCACCACCCCACTACAATTGACTCGGCCACCGGACCCTTCATCACCATACGTCGCAACTATCACCAAAATCAGACTTTCTCTCTTAAATTCACTTTCAACTTTTCGTCGCCTTTTCAAGTTCCCTTTTCCAATACAATTGTTGAAACTTAAAAATCTGTGTTTGTTTTTCCTTGCCACCATACGCTTGCTACCTGTTTATATCATACCGCACATATCAGATTGCCTAATCTGTGTTTATTAGAGGTACTATTTAACCCATAGCAAGAGAGATAATGGGTTCATGCCTTTCCTAAGGGTATTAGTATGGAAGTGAACATAATAGCGCGATTGGAGGTTGAATTCGCTTACTACGATGTCGTCGTCCAGCTCGTTAGCCATTGTGCCCGCTCAAATGTGTCCCTTAACAATTAGATCTCTCATGTAAATAGTTTATTACAGATCGGCATACGAAATAAAATTACTTTTGAATTAATGTCCTACTTTTCTTATTGTCTGCTTTTATCTTGAGGTCAGTTACCAATTATCACTTTGCATTATCGTATTTCTTTTTTTGTTATGCATTTAAAGAAAAAAAGAAAAGAAAAAAAAGAAAAAAAAGAAAGGTTTGTTGGTTTTATGATGTGTCAATCCTTGTTGGATTACGAGGGTGAGTCAAAAAGTAAAACCATCTTGTCTAGGACAGGTATAATTACCAACGCAGAAACATGTATCATACATCAAAATGAAGCTGGTCGTCTGTGGATCGCATCCCTACTTCTCCACACCGTTTCTCTCAATAGCAATGATCCACCGTAAAATTCTGTTGACCGTTCCTTGAGTCACTTCTTCACTACAGATTTCACTTCCTCGTCACTGGAATAATGTTTGCCTCTCAAACCTTCTTTCATGGGGCCGAAGAGAGAGTTTGAAAGGCAAACATTATTCCAGTGACGTATGTATGATTTATTTGATGTATGATACATGTTCCTGTGTTGGTAATTATACCTGTCCTAAACAAAATGGTATTACTTTTTGACTCACCCTCGTAATATCTATTATAAGGACTTTATCGATTTTAAACAATTTTGTTTCTCACCAGAATCATAGATTGTGGGCTTTCTTTTGGTAACTGCTTCTCTTAAAGATACACAAAGAAAATCAGGGGAGAGTCCCCTGTGGTGTAGTGGCTAAAGTGCTGAACTGTGACATCATAGTATATAAAGAGTAATATCTTATTATAATGGAGATTGTGGTTTTTTCTGTCTGTAACCGAAACTATATTCCTATCAAGTCACCATTCTCTTTGTTATTGACATCACATTCTCCATGATTTTATTTTTATTAAACCTCAATTATTAATAAAATTGTTTTACATTATTAATACTGTTAACTATGTCTACATACTTACATGCAATTATATTTATATATACAACAAAATAGCGGTTTACAGTGTGTACGGGAAGGCTAATTTGCATATTAATATTAAAAATCGAATTTAATAATTATGCTTAGTATTATTGATTTCTAACTGTTTGGTTATATTTAATGAATATAAGCAAAAATCTCTCAATGAATCTTAAATGAAATCCATTAACAAGAAAAATAACTGTCATTTTATTCTTTACTTCCTCTTATAACTAAATACTTAAATTAGAAAAAATAACAATGAAAGACGAGAGTGATGAAGAGTAAGTTTCAGTTGTTCCATTTTTTATATACTCCCTCTGTTTCAAATCTTTTATTATACTCCCTCTGTTTCAACTATTTTTATCTGTATTCTTATTTAGTTTCATTAGCCTTTCTACTTTAATACAATATTTTATTGTATTAAAACTTAAATACTTGCACCCGGAGGGTGCATATATTTGCTAGTATATTTAATAAAGAAAAGGCTTAAATATCAGTCCATATTAACAGTTATAAATTTATTTCAACTGAGTCTTTTACTTACGTTACAATTATAAACAGGAAGCTTTTATATTTTTTCTAAATTTGTTAGTTTGTTTTTGTACGGGCATTTGAGATAAATTAGGTTTTCTTTTGGTTTATTTATTTATTTATTTATTTGCAATTACGGTAATATCTTGACTTATGAGGTTAATTCGTTCCGCTCGTAACTCACTCAGTTTCCTACTAAAGACTTATAAGTGTGATACAAAGTATCAAGTATAGAGTAAACCCTCTGGATGTCCCATACTTGCGACCTTGTGTTACATCCTGCCCGTGACGTGTACAGGTGGTGCAAAAAAATTGTAGGTGAGGGAGCCTGCTACGTCCCTGTATTGATTCTATTTAATAAAATATACATTCGAAAAAAAAAAGGAAATACAAAATAAAGTCAATGACACACACACACACACAAGGATATTTGATATTTTATATGCACAATATACACGCAGGTGGCATTACAAGGGAAGAATACACAAATGTGTTCCATTGTAGAATTATACATGCTAAGGAATTTATTGTGCTAAATCACCACCACCACCGAAAAGTAGTAAGATGGTGGTGGCTTGGCCCTATAAACTATTATTCATTTTTTTACCTTAGAGCGCTTATATATATTTTTTTCATCTATTCCCTGTCTCTACTCAACAACCCGCTCCTTCGTACTGCTCCCAAAACATTGCCATTTTCCACAGTAAACCGTCCACAGTGGCGTGCCAGCGTAGTGATCCAGGCAGGGTCGGGGCTAAAGAGCTCGACCAGGCGCTCCATCCAATGGCCAACAAAAACTGATTCAGATTATTTCAAAGTTTCACCTACCCACCAACTTTCAAATTCTACGCATTCATAGTTCAGGAGTCTAGTGGCAAACGTTAGGCAATATATTTCAATGTTATATCAAGGCTAAGGCTTTTGGGATAGGATGATTTTGCACCGCTGACCACTTCCCTTTATTCCGCCATTGACCATCCACTTTCTTTTAGAAGGCTGGTGTCACTCAAGATATTCTACCCCTTCCTCCAGTATAGTAGTTCTTGCTAATGTGATATACAGAAAAACTAGACAAAACGTGACCCGTCGGGTCACCCATTCATCTCTGGTGTGAGACTACCCGTTCTGCATTCTGCACCTTCAATGCACGATGTCTAGACCCCAAATGTTGTAACACTCTGCGCTGGCCAATTTGAGGGCACGAGTCAGAAACAGTAGTCACAAGGATTAAATAAAAACAAACAACAACTACAAGTGTTTGTAAACAAGACGCGGATGGAAGAAGGGTGTGTTTGATATTTCGCTTGTCTATCCAACTGGCTGCCTGTGACTATACCTACCGGCGACCTTAGCACCTCAACGGCCGAGTTCTAACTGGCTTAGTGCTCGAGTTTAGCTGTATTTATGTCAAATTCCCTTTCCCCAACCATCTTCTCCGGACCACACAGATGGCCAGCACTTAAATAAATCGCAGACTTCTAGTCGTCATTAACCCTTAAAATTAAAGTAATTATTTTTTCAGACACTACGTCTTCAATACGTTGACCATTAATTTTTTCAAAAGAGATTTTCTCCTAAAAATCCCTTTTGCTTTTAATACCTGGGTGCCTAAGATATTATCATCAAGTGGTCCCATTTCATGGTGGTCGTACAGGTCTCTTAAACTTTACGACCTAATCTTTGGATTCGTAAAAAGGTCAGCCACCCACCCACCCCTTTTACTTATGCCTGGCTTTAACCTATTCTCTTTCTTATTCGTTTATTTATTTATTTATTTATTCTGACCATGTTCGTCTTCAACCATAGTATCACACTGGGTAGATAACTGAGATTACGAATAAGTGAGTTTGCGAAGCGAATTAAATTTTTTTAAATATGGCATTAAAAATCATTTTGTAAGATTTCTAAGAAAGGGAATGTTTGACCTAATTTAAGCTATGGGTTGCTGGTTATGAAATTTAACATAAAAACACATTTCAAATCCCCCCTCTCTCTCCCAGAGAAATTAACATATATAATGAGGAAGTAATCAAGAGATAAATAGAGGGGAAGAAAGTGATAGGCAAAATGTAAAGTAAGAGATTGGTCAGTTTTTGACTTAACTGCCAATTACGGCTAATTAGAACCGATTAAAATGGAATTTTTTTCAAACATAACTCAATCCTAAAAGTAAGGAATACTTTAGTAATTTAATTTAGTATAATTTTCGTGTCATTAAAATGAATAGTAAAAAAGCCTTTAGGAAACAAAAGTTGATTCACTCAGCTTTAGTATAATAATAGAAATAATATTTATTTCTATATTACTTTCACACTATCAAAAATGACTCACACTTTCACGAATAAGAAGCTTTTCACACATCTAATGATAACCTTACTAAAATAATATCAAAGAATAGATTAATAATAAGACCCCACAGTGTAATGGATTCGTAATTGTTTTCTGGGTAATCTGAACATTAGCTACATATATGTTTTGGTCGGCCATTTTCATTTCACCGTAATCAACACAACTGCATGTTTTAACACGATAATATCCTAAAATTCTTAATAACAATTAAGTTCATTTCAAATAATGCGCAAGCACAATTAAGAACACATTTTATTATATTTTCGTGTTAAAACATGCAGTTGTATTGATTCGAACAAATTCGTATTTTCAGTGTAGATTTATGGTGAAAGGAAAAGGCCGACCAAAACACATGGCTTCCTCAAAGTGAAATAAACAAAGGGAGGTTACTCTCATTTATGTAGCTAATGTTCAGATTACCGTTTTCTGTGTAATTTCTGTTGTAAAACTACGAGGTCGTGGGTGAAACAGTGACTTGAAATCTGATCTGTTTGTGTTTCCGTGAAATTTGAATATCTGGTATAATTTGGCTATGATTTTTATAGGGGTTTTCAATTTTTTATATTGGCCATTTTTGGTGGCGCGAAGTTAATGAAATAAATTGACAGTAATCATTTAACAAAAACGCAACAACAAATAATTTATTTTGCCCCCCCCCCCATATATATCAGGAAAAATTAACAAAGAAGATTTATATTTTTCGACAACAAGAGCACACATTGAGCTCTGCAAATTAAAATGAAAAACTACTACGGCGTAAGGAAGATTTCTTTACTTGATCTTTGGATTACACACACACACACACACACACACACACACACACACACACATATATATGTATGAGAGACAGAGAGAGAGACTTTCAAAGAAAGAAAAACTTAACAAACCGTCATTTGGCTATTATAAATTTATTTCGACCAGAACTCAATATGAGCCTAGACTCGTCAGATTATGAGATTATGTAGTAAGCTATCTGATGAAACTAGACTCATATTGACTTCTGGTCGAAATAAAATGTATAATAAACTTGTTTAGTTTTTCTTTCTTTGAAAGTATAAATATTGCTCTGTATATAATTAATTTATTAGTTATTATACATTGAGCTCTCTTAGGGATTTGTAAAAATCCTTGTATAAATCTATAAAATTGCATCAATATGAGCATGCATTGTGGATGTACTGGAGATATTGATGATCCCAAATAGAATTATTCGCAACATACCAGTCAGTTGGATACTTTTACCTTATATATATATAGTGTGTGTGTGTGTGTGTGTGGTTGAAAATAGAGGAAAAAGTGGATATAACAACACAACAACTAAATTCAATTGATATTTCGCCTCGGTCTTTGTCAAAAATTTATGGTCAGTAAATTTTTGACTAAATTTCGCTAAATACTGAGGCGAAATATCAATTGACTTTAGTTGTGTTGTTATATTCACTTTTTCTCTATTATACATTTCGAATACGAGGTGTGGTGGGACGGCTCATCTACCTAGGTATGTAAGCTGGTCTACTAATTCCAGAGGCTTATCCAGTGTAGATATGTTACCATCTTGTTTAGAACACATGAACTCATTTCATCTGAGTTCACGTCGAATAGTCCTGTTTTTTGTTTTTGTTGGTTTTTAAAAAAAATATTTTTGATAATTTATCCTTTCTTTTTAGGCAATCATAAGAAGCAGGAAGAACAGTGCTCAGGATTATTTCTTGGCAGGTCGGACGATGACATTTTTTCCGGTAAGTTCTAAGAAAGAAATATAATGTCGACCCAAAAGGTCATTTAATTTATCATAGGTACTGGCAAAATGAGCCTCTGGTACGAGTTTTAAAAGCGAATTAAAAATAATCAAATCTATTATTTAAGGTCAAACTTTGTCTAAATCGATAAGTAGTAACATAATGACCATCATTAAAAAAAGAAAAAATATCATTACATTAGCAATTTATTTTTAATATATTTAAAACGATTTGTTTTGGTCAATTTTGTTCGCCGACGCCATTTTTGGTTCTTTTTAAGTGGTTTTACGCGCTTGTTTACAATTTTTATTTAACATTCGCGATTGCAAAAAAATTTACCAAAAACCAGGTAATTATCCGATTTTAATGAAATTTTCAGTATTGATTTATCAATTAATGAATTTTATAATGCATCAGTTATTTTATTTCAAAACATTAATTTAGTATTTTGCTATGAAAAATTAATATATAAAATTCATTTAAAATGTGAAAAGCCTGATGTTAAGTTTAAAATGTTATATTTTTAGATTCTAGAAATAAATATCTATTTAATGCTAACCTTATTTTAGATACATAAAGTAATAAATTTTGAAGAAAAACTCTATTGAAAATGTACCTCCCCCCTTTTTAAGCAGAAAAAATATCAATGTATAATTTTTTCTTTTATAAGATAATAGCCAATTAAATAATTATCGAAATGAGTAAAAAAAGAAATCTCCAAAAAATTAATAATTTATTATTTTTTTTTACATTTTATTTTTCAATTTTCGGTACTTATTTTCTCACAGAAAAGCCACCGTAATTTTTTTTGTTTCTATTCATAACTTCGGTCTTTTATCTCATTATTTATACTGTAATTAGTACAGTATAAGACCAACTCGCAAAAATGTTACGCCCCCAACATAAGGGGGGGGGGCTCAAAATTAAAGTGATCTGAAAAAAATGAGAAAGTTTTGAAATAAAATAAATAATGCATTATAAAGATCATTTATTGATAAATAAACACTGAAAATTTCATTAAAATCCGATAATTCTCTGACTTTTGGTAAATTATTTTCTGTAGGGGGGGGGGCTAAAGTCATTTTGTCAAAAACGCATTTTAGGCTCATTTTGCCAGTACTTGATAAATTTTATCAAGTAAAAACATATGGCATTAGTTCATATAAGGGGGATAACTCTGTATAGTTTTAATTCTCTCCAGATATCAACAAATTACCCCCTTTGTTATATCTGACATCTTTCAAACTTCATAAATCTTTCATTTCATTTTATCTTTCTCGGCAAAAAACTGCCTAAGGGGCATTATTTCATCCACCCTGTCGGCGAGGCTTAGAACACGCTGATTGTATCTCCTGCAGAGAGGTATGACCTCGCCATATCATCACACAAAAAGGAGTGTCCTGGGAATGGTGACACTAGGCTTATTTCCTATAACTCCAACATAAACAAAGGAGAACCACTCTTGACTGATAAATTATTTATTTATTTTGCCATTAAACTAACCCTAAACCAAACCCTAACTTCTTTTTTTCTAGTTGATAAATGAATAAATAAACTATCAGTCAAGAGTGGTTCCCCTTTGTTCATGTTAGAGTTATAGGAAATAACCCACTCTAGTTCTAGGAATCTGGGGAGAGTAGAGTACACCTTCATTGCCATTACTCCCAGGTCCACTCTGACCCGGAGTGGTAATACCTGTTCGGGTTCCATCTTTGGGTCAAATAGACCTGTTTAAAAATCATTCGTATTTGATAGGACCGTGTACACCTCTTAAGAAACAACTACACAAAAATGTAAATATGAATGTACAATGAACGCGAATCCCTAACCTCTAGGCATAAAATAACCCTATACGGGTTTACATGCCGTTAAATTAAATAAATAAATAAATAAATAAATCACCAAAATACAGTGGCAGATAAGACACATTTTCCTAAAATATTCAGCTCTGCAGTGGGTGGGGGCGTTATATTACGACGACTGTATCCCTTATAAGACATCCACACACAAAAAGGTTTCCTGAATACTACAGTAAGCTGCATCCGGTGATGAAACTTTGTGATTTTATCTTACTGTTGGGATTATAATCCTTACTTGCTTCTATTCTTCCGTTAAGCACAATGTGGCGTTGCGACCGGTAGCATAAACGGCAGTAGTACTACAGACAAACCCTTTTAGACATGAGGTCGGACATCAGTTGTGTCACCTGCCCATAGGACTGGGGGACTGTTGGAATATTTTGTGTTATATAAGGTGTGCTGGATGTCACAACTTAAATTTATAGACTCTTCGTGGCCGCGTGGATTCAATCGGTCAATTAACTCGCTCGAATACGTGGTTGGTTAACTATTTAATGGCCTTGGTGGAAAGGCGTTCAGTTGCTCGTGCTTAACACTGACGAACGTACCATCAAACAAGGATTCTGCTTAACACAGAGGAACACAAGGATCATAGGATTCAAGTTACACGGACAAACGGAAAAGCATTACAGGATACTACAAAACACGGATCAAACTTAATACCACAAGGGATCTGCACTGTAAAGTGCTATCACTTGCAGCTTAAAAATAGCAACTGGAATCTTAACAGAAACTTTCCCCCCAGGTATACCGTGTCCATGATACACGAGAGCCTTTTTAGCCTTCCCTTTCGCAGAGGTAATACGTTCGAATTGCGTCTTTTGTCTATAGGACAGGGAGGATTTAGCTCCTAGTTATTCCGTGTGCATTGTACACGAGAACTTTTATCCTACCCAGTAAGTGATACCTTCGTTCTGTTACCAGCAGCCTCATGGTTTTATATATAAAAACCTATTTGTTTACAGGACATTCCTTCTCATACACAATGTATAACTTATTCCTTTTATCTATCCTGTTTTGCATTCTTCTTCTATTAAATTTGCCCAGGCAATAAAGTATCATTGTTATTACTTTCGTCGTGAATTGTTCTCTTATATTTGTACCGTTCGAAGAAATGATATCGATAATACACACAACTATAATTTTTAATCCAACAGCTTTTCTCCTTTATTATCTCCTCAGATTGGAGCGTCGATATTTGCGAGCAACATTGGAGCACCATTGTTTGTTGGTCTTTCGGGTTCGGCTGCGGCTTCTGGCATTGGAGGAATGATTTTTGAATGGCATGTAAGTGCATAATTTTTTTTTAACGGCTACAATTGAGGCGCATCTACAAATATCCCTTTCAACTATCTTTTATCTTTTGCGTGAGTATTTGATAAGATTCTTAATAAGACTAGCAAGTATATGCACCCTCCAGGTATGAGTATTTAAGTTTTAATATAATGAAATATATTTAATTAGAAAGACTAATGAAATTAAATAAGATCTCATATAAAAAGATTACACTTATTTTAATTATATTTTAATTGGTTTCTATATAAAATCAATAATAGGATTGATTTTAATACTTTGGAAAATAAAACAATAATATTAGAGATCAATAACACCAAGTAATTATTTATTAAAATCAGAATGCAAATTAACCACATCATATATTATGTAAACTTTTATTTCTTAGTGATATATGTGTAGTGATACGAATAAACTGGAAGTTTACTCACTAAAAGCAAAAATAACAGTGACGAAAATAGGCATTTGCGCATTAAGTGTAAAGTAAAAATAAAAATTATATTTTCGGACCAATCAGAGGCCTTTGCGCTTAAACAAGAAGTTTTAAAAAGACCGAATTTGGAACCTATCTAGATTATATAAATAGAGTTGCTTTCGGTTAAGAAACCAGATCAAAACATCCGCCTAACGACTCCACGTCAATCGCTGTGAAGATATTTGCCTGCTGCTAAAAAAAATAAAAAAAATCCTTAAATGAAGCTGTCTCTTTTCTGTCTATCTAAAATCCATTTCACTGCTGATGTTTAGGAATATACTTTTTACCTCTAAAAAGACTATAAGTAACACTTTCTTTCTCTAATGCTGAACATTCTTAATACTTCATCTTCTACTCATCTATATACATGTACTCTGAATGAATATTACTCTTGTAACTTTTATTGTTCTGAATACAAGGTTTATTTATTATTTCATTGAATATTTGTCTTTCTTTTCTTACTTGTTCAATCTTATGGGGGTTTGGTTATAACTATATATCAAATATATACATATACGACCATCATATATATATATATATATATATATATATAATATATATATATATATATATAATTCTTACCACCCGAGCAACGCCGGGTAGCCCTTCTAGTAATATATTTAACGAAAATGTGTGAAAAGAAAAACCGACATTTTGGTCTTTATAATTCGTTATTTATTTATGTAAGTTTTTTGTTATTGCAGGCAATTCCGTTCATTTTAACTCTCGGGTGGATATTCATTCCTGTTTTTGTTGCTTGCGGAGTAAGTGTATTTCGTGGGAAATTCATTTATCACGAATTTTTATTTGGCATTCTCTTTATATATGAATTATATCAGATATATCTTATATTTGAATTTATATTTACATATAAATTTACACGAGAAAGAATTACGAAATTTGTATGAAATTTAACGAAAGCTTGAGAAAGCAAATACAATGCAAAATACATTGTTAGGAACCAGATCCAAACACTAAACCGCCTTTCAAAGAAACACTGAGCACTGATTTTAGACGCTGCTGGGAAGTAAGAACGAGCTCATAACCTACTTTCTCCTATGGACTCCTACACATGGACACACCAATGTTAGCCGACCAGAAAAAAAAAACTTAAGTTCACTAGTTCTATGTAGGCAATGGATGCCGTCTAGAGGTCTTGTCAAGAGCGATGACCGATAGGGACGGATGGTGAGTGAGTGAGTGAGTAAAAAATATTCGTGCTATCGGCACTCCTTGAGGATGATGATGATGATGATAATGATGATAACCATGCTGTGAGTTTTTTAAGTGGTTCTCAACCCTTTTTGTTTACCTATGGATCCCTTTGATTCCTATTTTATTATAGTGGACTCTTTGTAGCCATTCGTTGTTTAAAAATCCTATTGTATTTTTATGGTTAAATATTTGGTAATCTGAACATTAGCAACATAAATGAGAGTGACATCCCTTGTTTCTTTCATTTTGAGGAAGTCGTCTGTTTTGGTCGGCCATTTTCATTTCACCGTAATCAATACAACTGCATGTTTTAACACGAAAATATCATAAAATGTGTTCTTAATAACAATTAAGTTCATTTCAAATAAGGCACAAGCAGAATTAAGAACACACTTTATGATATTTTCATGTTAAAACATTCAGTTGTATTGATTCGAACAAATTTGTATTTCTAGTGTAGATTTACGGTGAAATGAAAATGGCCGACCAAAACAGACGGCTTCCTCAAACTGAAAGAAACAGGGGAGGTTACTCTCATTTATGTAGCTAATGTTCAGATTACCAAATATTTTTGATTTCTGGACTTCCCAAAACCATATGACCCCCGGTTGAGAACCAGTGATCTAAATGATGAAATACGAACAATTGTTTAACAATTCTATTATGGAAACTAGCAAGAATATGCATCCTCTGGACGTAAGTATTCAAGTTTTAATGTAATGAAAGATATTGAATTAGAAAGACTAACGAAATTAAATAAGAACACATATAACTAGATTACACTTATTTTGATTATATTTTAATTGGTTTCTATATAAAATCATTCATAGGATTGATTTTTATAATGTTGGACAATAAAACAATAATATGAGAGATCAACAACATCAAGTAATTATTTATTAAACTCCGTTTTGTTTAAACCTGTATGCAAATTAACCATGCCATTATTTCTTAGTGATATATAAGACGCATTACAGGATTTTAAAGACACTAATAATATGGACTGTTTTGAGACAAATATAACACACATTTTAATAGACATCGTTAATAAATAAGATTTATTCTATGTAATAATATTAATGATTTTGACTATAAATTAAATACTCATTGGTAAACTTACACAATTCATGGGGGTATTGTGATGTAAGTAGTGATGTAGTTTCGGTTACAGACAGACACCGAATCTCCATTATAATAAGATGTTCTTTTTTGAAATTTTATTGCAGGTATACACGATCCCAGAATATATGGAGAAACGTTATGGTGGCAAACGACTCCGTCTCTACCTTTCTGTTCTCTCAATTTTGCTGTATATTGTCACCAAGATATCGGTAAATAACCTTTCTATCTCTCTTTTCTCTCGCCTTCGCGGCGGGTTTTAAAATATATTGTCTTTATCGTCGGTAGAGCACTTGCCTAGGAATCGCAAGGTTCCTGGTTCAATACCAGCCCTCGCCAACTCAGCGTATGTGTAGCACATGGATCTGTGCGATAAAGTGAGGACCTGAGGGTAGGTGTGGTCTTCCACCTTAGACGCAAAAATAATCTCCTTGGTCTAGCGCTAATAAAAAGGGGATAGACTCCCTTGTTGTCTGGCTGATACCGACATTAGGCCACCCGGTCGACGACTTATCGCTTGGAGAAGGGTTTCGGCCGCGCTTCTGTATCTATTCCGAAATAAAAACAGCACTAAGAGAGCGCTCAATATCTGTGATAGAGCAATATTAATAATAGATAAATAAAACATCCATCACCGTTTGAACAAAAAAACAACCTTTTCTTTTATATTATTGTAGGAATTGCTATTCTACAGTTTATGAGAAACAAAATATAGGTTCACAGAAAGCAATGACAAAAGAGAAAGCACATGTACCTTTGAACCTATTTTATTAACATGTAAATACAATAACAGACAATATAACAAGTACTTAGGGACAGTACTCACAGTTCTTATATCTCCCTCATTGAGGGGGGTGCTCAGGTTGAGTCTTCAGCTGTGACTCCCTCACTGAGGGGGAATTCCTTCAGTCACCGAGGACTGAGATAAGAGCTCGCTTCTACGAGGCTCACTCGTTGGTACCAAAACGATAAAGAGGTCTTCTACTCAACCCGACCAAGGTTACTTTTTTCTACCTCCTGTTCCCAAGGCACAGGAGAGTTCTAGTCATTACATTATATTTCATGAGGAAGGTTTTACATAAACCGAAACGTTTTAGCGTTGACATCAACATCAAAATAAATTCATCTTTTTGAACTCTTTGTTATTCTAATTTCTATATATTGTCGAATTCATTTCCATATTTTACTCCCATATATATATATATATATATATATATATATATAAGAGAGAGAGAGAGAGAGAGAGAGAGAGAGAGAGATGTAAAAGTCAGTAATTGCCTAACTGTTTTAGAAGACAAACAAAAAATACCAGTCACAAATTTCCCGTTTTATCCTCTAAGAGATTTTTAAAAAATACTCGCACAAAATATTTTCTGTAAATTATTGCTTATTGCTAAAAATGATACATAAAACGACAATGTCTGTTTTAACTCAAACTCTTGTTATTTTCTTTTTTTTCTGTTTTCTTTATTATTCATTAATCGTTTTTTTTTTCTGCAAAAAATTAAGCTACATTTTGTTATAAACTCCTTATGCCACAACATTCACGCCGTTTAGCGAGTTCTCTTCGCACTATATTTATTTGTTCTTTGCAGGTGGAAATGTACGCTGGTGCCTTGTTCATCAAAATGTTATTTGGTTGGAATATATACGCCTCGTGCATTCTCATCTTGGCCTTTTCAGCTTTCTTCACGATGATAGGTGAGCGCACGCTGTTCTCCGCTTCGTTTTATAACATAAGAACAAGGAAATCCTTACAGACAATTCCTAAAGTCTTTCTTGTATTGCGGGGCCAATAAGGATGTCGACCCCACAGACGTTTGAATAAGTGAAACGACTGGAGACAATGAAAGAAGCAAAGGCAGAGGAATTGGATAGCAAAAGTTACCCGGTGGTCAATTTATTTGCGAGAATTGACAGAAAGGTAAATCGGCTAGTTGCGGATTCGATGTTTGAGGTTGGTCACTCAACGTTCGGTCAGTCTTTCGTCGATCTGGGTGGGTAGGTCTTCTGGTATCGGATAGGTAGCTGGAATCCGGAATCTGGATAGCAGCACGTCTACGGGCGAGGTTGACGTCGTGGTCGGTCGGTAACGGTTTCGATCTGCGGTTGGATCAGCTGCGAGCCCCGGTCGTAATCCCGTTGAGGACTGTTCGGGTACGAGCGTAAACGTAACAGCGACGGACCGTTCGCTTAGCACGTGTTTTGTTTGGGTCTGATTGACCGCGGTTATGCGGGGTTTCAGACCGGCTGGCACGTGTGCGCAAATGCCTCGAGTAGCTAGGTGTTTGCTCGGCAGAAGATCAAGTCGGATCTACCAAGCTAGTACTTAGCGTACTGTCGGCGAGGGACGCCTATCCGGTCGCAAGATCCAGATCTTCTAGGGATTTTACCCTAGGATCGCATTAGTGGTTAGGAAAGACTGAAGAGTTAAGGGCCGACTGGTTAGCTCTGAAAAGAGCTGGGTTTGTTAGCCTTGAAAAAGGCTGTTTGCTGGAACTGGAACAAGGTTCGGGTCATCACAGCAAAGGAGGAGGCAAGGCAGTATAGCTGCAGAGAGGCAAGTAGTGTAGCGGCAGAGAGGCAGGCGGTGTAGCGGTCAGAAGCAGCTATCAGGAAAAGCCATTCGTTTGGAACAGGAATCAGGATCGTCAACTGTTGCCGGCTATCTCGGGAGTGTCGCTGTCGTCGCAAAATGACTTTCTTATATCTATGAAATGTACCGGAAGCAAAAGTTTGTTAGCGATGATGAAATGTTGGGGAAGGAAGGTTTTTGCCTACGTTCGTGCAAAGGGGCGGAGCTTAAACAGCGAATCCAGATTAATCTGGTCGGACAGTGGAAAGATTTGGTCTACGTGCGTGCTTTCATCAGCACGCGTACGTTCGTGCATCTTTGGCCCCGACACTTGAACGTTCGGAATCCTTTTGTTGTTTGTCTAGTGAACAAGACGTAAGTTTGGATAATATCAATAAGAATGTAGTAATTGGTTGAGCTCAAGTCAGCCTGGCACTGAGTTGAGAAGAGAGAGAAATATCAAAAGTTTCTGTATTTACTTTGATGACAGATTTTTTTGGGGAGGGGTCATAAACATGATAGCCAAAGACTCTTTCTGGTTCTTTTATTTTTTTGCCTTATGGGAAAATGTATATAATTTAATTCTTTATTATTATTTCACACACATATATATATATATATATATATATATGCGTGTTTATGTATGTATATATGTGTATGCATGTATATGTAAGCGAATGTATATGTATGTACATATGCATGTAAATGTATGTATATCGAGTAAGACGAATATGACATGCTGGACAAGTAAGGACGAACTCATAAGCGATGTTCTCATGTGGAAACCTACCTCGAACAAGCCAGTGTGGACCGTCCAGCAAAGTCTTACATTGATCAGCTCTGCGCGGATTCTGGATTCTGCAAAGAGAACTCCGAGGGTGATGAACGATATGGACGGATGTCGAGAAATTGTTGTAGCTATCCATGCTGCCAGCGTAACTTAATGATGATGATGATGTATATGTATGCATATGTATATATGCATGTATATGTAGTGTACGCATCTATACATTTACGAGTATGCATGTATATACCCATGTATGTATGCATTTATGTGTATGTATGAGCATATACATGTGTGTATGTATATATAGCATAAGCCTAAGAAGAGGTATAAGGATTGCTTAAAAAACAACCTTGTAAAAATAAAAATAAGTCCTGACAACTGGGAAAAGCTGGCACTAAAGAGAACTGACTGGAGAGTTCATGTGGATGATGGCTGTACCAGTTATGAGAGTGAAAGAATCGTGCATGAAAACCTAAAGCGTCAACTTCGAAAGGGTTACACCTGTCATATTGGAGAGAACATGGAGGGTTGGAAGTGTCTGACATGTGGTCGAGTTTTGCTTTCGAGGGCTGGCTATGTCAATCATAGGAAATCTCACCTGGGTCAATCCATGCAGATTCCAGGAGTAAATAATGTGTCTTGTGCTATATGTGGCAAGGTCTGTAAGTCGGCTTCTGGTCTTAAGAGACATATGGTGGTGCATAAGCATCAAATTTTATCATCTGACTCATCCGATTCATCTGAATCATCTCATTCAACGGAGAAGAAGTCTTTTCAATGTCATATTTGCGTCAAACTTTGTAGATCTGCAGCAGGTTTGATGAGTCATTTGAGGGCTCATGCAAGGAAGGGTTCTGGTGGTGGAGTTGTGGGATTGTGAGGGACGGCAATGATCTGTAAAGATTATGCTATTGCCATGTATATATACCTATGTATATGATTGTACGTGTATGCACATGTGAATGTATATGCATGTAAGTGTATGTATATGTACGTGTATGTGTTAGATCTAGACCTAACGAGTTGCTCTCTTTGATCAGTATCTGACAGTTGCCTCCCTTGAAAGTTGCATTGTGGGAGCTGGGACCGGAATTGGGTCTTCCGCCATGAGACACATGGATTGGTAAACGATCTAGCTGGTCACAAACAAGTTGAGCTCTTAAATCACTTTTAGGGTAGGAAGATTTCTCTACCCTGTGTTAAATAAAACGTTGTTGTTAAGATTATGGTGGCCATTTCAAGGCTACAGGCGAGAGCATTTTACAGTGGAGATTTCTTGTGGCATTAAGTTTGATCCGTGTTGTGTAGTATCCAGTAATGCTTTTCCGTTGGTCTGTGTATCATTGAATCCTCTGATCCATGTGTTCCTCAATGTTAAGAAGTATCCTTGTTTGTTGATCCGTTCGTCCGTGTTAAGCACGAGCAACTTGAACGCCTTTCCACCAAGGCCTTTAAATAGTTAACTAGCCACGTATTCGAGCGTGTTGATTGGCCGATTGAATCCACGCGGACACGAAGAGTCTATAAATTTAAGTTGTGACCTCCAACACACCTTAAATAGCACAAAATATTCCTGTAGTTCCTCATTTCCTACAGCCTGATCTTTCATTTTCATTCAGTGGTCCGTATTTTATTTCTATGTAAAAAAAACATAACATTATGTACACACACACACACACACACACACACACACACACACACACACACACACATGTATAAATATATATAAGATTTTTTTTTTTTGGATGTTTGTTTATTTTTTTTATAGAAGCATTGCTGAATAAAGTATATATATTAAATATTTTTTATATTTTTGCTTGAAGGCAATTACAATGAAACAGTCTGTACGATATTCTACACACCGAGTAATTCTTTGCGAAATTCACTTGTCATTGTTATCTTCTATTATTATCGAATTTATGCGATATTCGCATTGTAATTGCCTTCAAGCAAAAGTATAAAAAATATTTAATATATATAATATGTGTGTGTGTGTGTGTGTGTGTGTGTGTGTGCGAGCGCACGTACGCGTGTGTATGTTTGTGAAAGTATATATTTGTAATAGTTGTTTTTCTTTTATATTTCAGGTGGTCTGACAGTCGTCCTGATCACCGACACTCTACAGACAATTGTCTTTATCGCCGGGGCATTCGTTTTAATGGGAATAAGTATGCAAATAAATGTTCTACTTTAACCCCTTGTCTATCAATATACACATAAATTAAACTTTTACACGCTAACAAAAATTTTTCCTATCAAAAAGAAATCAAATTTTAAAATGACTTTAGCATATTTTTCACTTAACACTCACTCATCTGAAAATATCTTTCTCATCAATAGGGCCTATGAGAGTGGGGTACAGCTTTTTAAAGAGCAGAGGTAAAAAGTCACTTCTTTACTGTTTGAAGAACAGAGACAAAAAGACCAAGATGGGTTCTGTAATTCTCTCTCTCTCTCCCCCCTCTCTCTCTCACTTAACATTGTTTACCATTTATAACACTTGCGCATGTAATATGTACAAACATTATAAATAACGAACAAAGTTAGGTAAATTCTTTGTTATCTTAACTAAAACACAGTAGGCTACATCAACGTCTAGACCAGACATGTCAAACTGAGTAGCTTCTTAGGACCACACGGACTACATATGTATGTCATAAGGGCTGCATGGATCACATATGTTGTCACGAGGGCCGCATATTACAACTAAGTCTTTAAACCCTTCTCTACATTAACAGAACAAAGTGATGATTGCTATCATTAATTTCTTTATCACCAATTCAATACACATCTAAAAAAAATTTGTTAAAAATAAAGGAAAAAAGAATATTACTGACAGAGTTCAAATAAGGAAACGTACAAGTGCCACTGTCATTTTCAAATATAGTCATGTGTTGATTGGAAGCACGAG
The DNA here is from genome assembly GCA_023376005.1 of Doryteuthis pealeii. NCBI lineage: Eukaryota > Metazoa > Mollusca > Cephalopoda > Myopsida > Loliginidae > Doryteuthis > Doryteuthis pealeii. The sequence goes on along the minus strand of CM042154.1, from coordinate 43,794,759 downwards.
AAGGTAAGAGGAAAGGCTCACCCCCTTTCATTGACTGAGTTAGCCTCCTCCTTCAGCAACTCAAAAGAAGGGGTGATAGACAATGCATTGATAACTGTTTCTTAATAACATACTGCCCTAATTAATTTTTGACCCCCCCCAAAAAAAAAAAAAAAAAAAAAAAAAAAAAACTGGGGTACTGTAAAAATGACGTATGAGAGCGCAGTTAGCGTGCGGGCCGCACCTGGCCCACGGGCCGAGTGTTTGACATGCCTGGTCTAAACTACATTGTTTATTTACGGTATTCCATTGGTTTTGATTATATTACAGTAGTTTAGAAAGTATAAATAAGTGTTTGAATGTTTCTCTTTATGTCATTGGATGTTGAAGAAATATATTTGTAAGCTAGCATATCCAAAATTAGTGGTTGTTCATTACATGCAATATATAATAAAAAACACCTTTTTGTGGCTATAAATTGGGGGTTGTTCATTGTACGAGTATATGCGGTATTATTCATTTATCTATTTTCAGGTCTATACAAAGTCGGGGGTTACAATGCTTTGAAAACCAAATATATGGACGCTGCGTCAAGCACAGTGCTGCTTTCTAATACAACTAATGACTGCGGTTACCCTCGACCCGATTCTTTTAGTCTACTCAGAGATCCTATCAATTCTGATTACCCATGGCCCGGGACTCTTATCTTCAATATTCCAGGTGATATTTGGTTCTGGTGCACTGATCAGGTAATTTAAAAGTCTACATCAATGTTTTTTTTGTTGCTTTTTTTCCCCAAGATACTTTTTTAAAACATTTGTTGGAGAAAGCCAGTGTTAGTACTGTTGGCATAATTTTGTTATATAAGGTGTGCTGGAGACCACAACTTGAATTTATAGACTCTTCGTGTCCGCGTGGATTCAATCGGCCAATCAACACGCTCGAATACGTGGTTGGTTAACTATTTAATGGCCTTCAAATGGAAAGGCGTTCAGTTGCTCGTGCTTAACACGGACGAACGGATCAACAACCAAGGATTCTTCTTAATACCGAGGAACACAAGGATTCTGCTTAATATTGAGGAACACAAGGATTCCACTCAAAGCTGATCAAACTTAATGCCACAAGGGATCTCCACTGTAAAGTGCTCTCATCTGCAGCCTAAAAATGGCCACAATGATCTAAACAAGTACAATCCTATCATGACTGGATTCTCGACGAAGAACTCCAGGCCGACGGGAGATAGAATTCACCAACTGTATCCCCTGCAGAGGGCAGGCCCCTATTATCAGAAAGGGGTGTCCTGGTATGATACTAAACTGCATCCGGTGGTGGAGCAGTTTCAGAGCTCTGAGGCGTGTTGTGTGTGGGTTCCATCAATGACTCAAATAGATCTGTTTGAAAATTATTAGTATTATATATGAATACTAGATGCCCTATAACTGTAAAATATTTGGGTTAAATCGAACTTAACGGACCTAAATTTCACCATCGTATGTCACCTCGCCGAAAGAAAAAAAAACAAAATCAGGGAATTAACCGAATTTAATGAACCAGTTAACTTTGACCCACGTTTCTTTGAGAATCTGTGTTACGCCTCAAAGATACGTGGTTCAAAGTTAACTGACCTGAAAAAATGTAAAAGTTTTTAAATAAAATAACTGGTAGATTATATATTTTATTCATTGATATATCAATACAGACAATTTCATTAAATCTGGTTGATTCCCTGATTTTTGGTATTTTTTTTCTTTCGGCGGGGTGACATACGATGGTGGAATTTAGGTCCGTTAAGTTCGGTTTAACCAATATTTGTATTAGGAATGGTTGAGTGAGCATAAGGTCAGAGAAAAAAGAAGGAAAATAGAACATATTAGGTTCATAAGGTTCAGGAAAGTCATAAGATGTACGACTACCCTGAATTAAAGCCACTTGCAGATAATATCTTTGGGTGGCTAGTTTTAAGAGAAAATGGGTTTCGAAAAGTTAATGGTCTGAACATTAGGGACACTGAGACTAGTAAAAAAGTAATGGCTATAATTTTAGGTGAAACTGGAGCCAAGTCTGTCCGAAAAAATTATCGCAAGTTTCTGTGTGGTAAAATAAGCTGGGTCGGTTTGGGGAGAATTCTGCATATATTCAGCCGGCTTGAGCCTAAAATTAGCTGATCCAGACCGGCCGTTGGAGTGAGAACGTCATCCTGTGGGCAGTTGATAGATAGAAAATAAGTCCCACACGATAGACCGTCAGTCAGACTTGTAGTTCATTCTAGCAGCCGACTTCTTGGGCTTGGCTTTGAAGAGAACTTCTTGCCAGCTGACAACAGATTTAAGTACTCTCTGTTCTACCACCAAGTGTCACCTTCATCCCCCATTAGCGTCCTGTCTTCAAACTTTGTGTTGTGTTTTTCTCATCCTTGTGAACCTTTCTCTAGCTCGTGCCTTTCGAACCGGTTAGCACAGATTATTATGACATGGGGTCATTGTTATATACCCCTTTCACATATCTCGGGTATATAATGGCAAGAGAGAGACAGAGTATGAGAGATGAGGGGTTCTTACTGGTTAACTCGGCCGCCATTTCTTCGGGCTGATCTAGTGGAGCTGTTTCTTCCTTCTTGTTCGTTCGTTCCCATTTCTTTGGGCTTGTCATTTCTTGTTTAAATAACTTAGCAAGACTTGTTGTTTTTCTTAAGTTTTTTATTTAAACAAGCCCAGCCCACAAAGATTCAACGGCGCAGTGGAGCAACAAATCTCAGAGTGACGTCCGCTTTCATCGGATGTCTAGTTGCATCTAATCTAAAATTTAAAACTAATCTCCCACACCTCTAATGACGCGTTTTTCAGGGGGGGGGGTAAATTAAAAAGGTTATTACCTGTCAATAACCACCGAGGTAACTTTCCACTGGACCCCGTTATTCTGAATCTAACGAACCCCAATTCAAAATATCTGACTACTGTACGTACATAATTCATAAGCTCCCTTGAATTATGTAACATCATCACCATTGTGCAACGAAGGTGTGCGAGTGCGAGAGGGTATTGTCACACTAGAATTTTTACACATTGTTTACTAAGGGTTATTATTAGTTACATTAAACTATATGTTATAAACAGGGTTAGTAGCAAGCATATGGTGGCGAGGAAAAACAAACACAGATTTTTAAGTTTCGACAATTGTATTAAAAAAAAAAAAGAACATGAAAGGGTTTTAAGGTGGAAATGATTTTACAAGAGAAAGTCTGATATTGGTGATAGCCAGTTGTGACGTGAATAGCAAAGTCAGTGAAAGGTATGGCCGAGTCAGTTGTAGTGGAGGTGGTGATGTAGGCAGATGAGCCAGTGATAGTAGTCAGATGTTGGTTATGTGGGCAGAAGATCTGATGTTTTAGTAGTCGTGGAATCGTGTGGGCAGGGTCCGATGCTGTTTGTTAAAAGTTGTAAGGTTGATAGCTGGCGATTTGAGTTGACAGGTGTTAATTTTGGTAAATTTGATGATAGAGAATGTGTCAGTCGTAGTCCCTTTAAAACTAGCCGGTTGGTCGTGTCAGAGAGGGGTAGTGGTGATTTTTAGGTCGGCTGTTGGTAGCATGAGTAAGGTTGAATTAAATTCGTTTGTTTTAAAATAAACAAAGCTGGAATTGTTGAGGTAAATTTTCCTTTTGCTCAGTGAAATGAGGGCAGGTGTGGGGTTGAAAGCAAGTTCTGGCTGATGGCTTGGCTTTGCGTGACGCGGGGTGTGGTGTGGTTGGTATGGCGGTTACTTTATCTTGGCTTGGGACAAGCTGACCTTACTTCTACGACGGCCTGTGATCAACTGTCTATCGATGTTAAGTCAGCTTTATCTAAAGCAAAAGATAGGCTCGAGAGAGCCTTCGAAGGGTTTTGGGGGGAAGGTTTTTTCATTGGTTGAAAAACATTAAATAGGTGATATTTTTAATTGTTTATAAATTTTGTTTTTCGACCGGAAGTTTTGCTGGAGCCTATGCGTAGAACATTTGTTTTTTGTTCATTTCACTTTCGCTGCCATGGGGTTAATATCCGTTTGATGTTCTCTTTATTACGGTGTGTGGGCGGATTGAATTTGGTGAACCTTGTGAATCGGGAGATTTCTATATTTGTGTATATAACATTGTGCCTTGAAGTTAGCCCGAACAAAAAAACTCAACAGTTACTAAGAGTCACTGATTTATTTTGCCAAAAATAAAACAGCAAATGACAAGTTAAAATACAGTAAAACAAAGAATTCGTTACAACCTGCGTCTGTCTCTTTTATCCTTGTATTCCTTCTTCTGAGCTTCTGTATTTGTTCTTTCTCTCGTTCGTTTGTCTCCTTCTTCTCTTCGTTATCCTTTTCAGTTTTCTCTTTTATCGCTCCTTCACTCTTATTCACTTCGTTTCCGTTCACTCGTTCGGACTCCCCTTTTTCACGTTCTCGTCTCGCCGCTGCTTGTTTACCTTTCTCCTGCCTCACTTCCGCTTTCTGAGCGCGTGCGCGACATCAACGTAAAAGGGATCTACGAAAACACAGACCCAGCCCTGCGAAACGAAGCTGGGCCTTTTTCCTTTATGGGTTTTCGAGTGCTAGAATCACTTTTCCCCACAAACATATATAACTGTATTCAAGCAAATGTCTATTACTAAATAGAAATATCTACTTGAAACCATATGATTATTTGTATTAGATAGGAATACCTGATATTATATAATTGTGTACAATCGGCTCTTAAGAAACAACTACACAAAAAAGCAAATATAAAAGTACAATTAATGCAGTTCTAGGCATGAAATAACCCTAGACGAAAATCAATCAACCAGAATACAAGGTGTGTCAAAAAAGTATCGAAATTTTTTGTACTTTTTGACACCTTGTATTCTGAAAAAATTAACGTTCCATTCATTGTTCATTTCTATCTTGGTAAATACAGCTTCAATCTCGATACTTTTATGACACACATTGTATATACCTTTTGGTTCGTAGAGGATATTAGATAGGAATACTTGATATCATATAATTATGTGCAAGAGTCTCTTAAGAAACAGCTGCACAAATATGTAAATATAAAGGTACAATAAACGCATTTCCCTAAACTCTAGGCATGAAATAATCCTAGACTGGTTGACCTACCCTTAAAGTCAATCAACCAGATACTTATTAGGATTTTAGGAATCTTTCCATGTATTGGTCCATTCATGCAATTTTACCACGGCCAATTACCAAGAAAGTATCTTTTTCTTCCAACAGATAATGGTGCAGCGGTCCTTGTCGGCCAAAAGTCTTTCCCACGCCAAAGGAGGGTCGATTGTTGCTGGCTATCTCAAGATCTTGCCATTTTTTATGTTTGTTTTGCCTGGAATGGCTGCTCGTGTTTTGTTCCCAGGTAAGAAAATACTTCTATCATTAATACGAGGGTGAGTCAAAAAGTAATGCCATTTAAGACAGGTATGATTACCAACACAGGAACATGTATCATACATCAAAATGAAGCCGGTCCTCTGTGGATCACATCCCTACACAGTCACAGTTTCTCTCAATAGCAATGTTCCACCTTCGAATGAGAGCATATCCCTGACTGGTAGAATTCTGTTGACTGTTCTTTGAACCACTTTTTCACTACAGATTTTACTTCTTCGTCACTGGAATAATGTTTGCTTTTCAAACCCTCTTTCATGGGGCCGAAGAGAAGCAAATATTATTCCAGTGACGAGGAAGTGAAATATGTAGTGAAGAAGTGGCTCAAAGAATAGTCAACAGAATTTTACGGGGCAGGGATACATGCTCTCATTCGAAGGTGGAACATTGCTATTGAGAGAAATGGTGACGATGTGGAGGAGTAGAGATGTAATCCACAGAGGGCCAGCTTCATTTTGATGTATGATACACGTTTCTGTGTTGGTAATTATACCTGTCCTAAACAAAATGGCATTACTTTTTTACTTACCCTCGTAGAAAAAGCTATGAGTGAAACATTAGTGGGTAGAGACAATGTCTCCACACGAAAAATACGGTCAGTGAAGAGAATGATACATGGAAGAGGCGCGCTTCGCGAAACGGTTATAGTCATGAGAAACGGGATCGGTGACCTGATATAAAGTTTTCTTTTTCAGTCTGCTTAACTATTTACCCATACATTAATACTGATAGCTTTTTAATTTAGTGCGTCCTGAGACGCATATATTTGCAATGAATGAGTCCGCTGGAAAATTCATGGGCCCCAACTAAAGTTTCTTAATTGATTGTGGGTTTTTTATTTGTGATCTGGGGAAACAACTAAAGTCGTATAAACACTACCTTGTACACCATACAGTGTAATTCGTTTCTCAGAAACTATTGAAATGTATTTACAGTTAGCTTGAAACGGCGAGGGAAGAAAAAAAAAGAAAAACACTGGGACGCACGGATACGATTTTACTGCGTCTTTTTAGACTTTTGTGTGTCAGGTACGCAGGACACGTACCTATCAGCATCTCTGCTCATGGCAGAGGGAAGAAGAGATGGATTCATGCTTTTCCCACGGTAATTAGCACAAAAGTGAAACACAAAAAGATTAATTCGCTTTGAAAACTCACTTTTCCCTAATCTCAATTATCTACTCAGAGCTCAATGGATGACCCAACGGGACACGTTTTGTCCAGTATCTGATATTTCAAACTTTAACAAAACCCGCAACAGATATTATTTAATAGGACGTTCGTTCGACATTTCTATCTAATCTGTTTTTTTTCTTTTTAATTCTTTTTTTTTAAATTGCAGATGAAGTTGCTTGTAATGATCCCAAAATTTGCCAAAGCGTCTGTGGTAATCCTTCCGGTTGTTCGAACATTGCATATCCGCTTTTGGTTATACGAATCCTGGTACCCGGTAAACTGTTTCAACATTATTTACGTCTTTATTGAAAAAAATCCAGTAAATGAATGTACAAAAATAATAATAGGTAGATAGAATGATAGAATTTAGAGGAAAGTATAAAATTGAAAGCTTTTGTCTAAATCTACTGACCACGATAAAAGACAGCTGAAGGCTGGGTAGTTCGGCGACCAAAATGTTTCACCCGGGCATTCCATATTCCCTGGGTCTCACAAACTTTTGGTCTTGTGCCAGACTACGCTAATATTAATTACTATATCCTCAAATTGCAAACTCTTGCAACAGAAATGGAAAGCATACTTCTGTGAACCCCTTTTCAATAAAATGCCTCCAAGAAAGCAGTATAACTTGATTCGACATTAAATGACACGAAAGAGAGTTGATATGCCGTAAAACAAAGCAATCAACCATCTCTCTCTCTCTCTCTCTCTCTCTCTCTCTCTCTCTCTCTCTCTCTCTCTCTCTCTCTTTATATACTGTATCAGAGAAACAGTTAGATCCGAAAAAAGGTCTAGAGTATGGTGCATTTGGTGCAATACACCCTCTTGCAATTAAAGCCTCCCCTGTGCAAAAAGTTATGCCTCCTTGGTCAAATTCAGTAAACTGGGGTGATTATTGTTAAAAATATGTCCTGACCAACTGTAGATTAGCAAATATGTCTTTTCAGACACTTTAATTGATATTCATATAACCGGCGAAGCCCATATAATCTCACATCTGCGTGGCAGTCGTTGTACTGATTTGCATAGGAGTGGTATTGGTCGAGTTTTAGTCAATGGTCGTCGTGCGGTTCTGTTGGGAGTGCCATAAAACACAGGTTGCTTAACCACTGTTAAAAAGTCCAGTCTGCCCTACTATTTACCCACGGTAATAGCATCAGTGCCATGTCAAATGCGAACAGCTTCGTCTGTATGAGGAACTATGTTGAAAAGAAAATACTCATTTAGTCATATTCTATGAGAGTATCTTGGTCAGCCTATAAAATGTTCATCTGAACCTTATATATATATATATATATATATATATATGTTGTGTGTGTGTGTGTGTGTGTGATAGATAATGGGATGCATTATTGGCTGTAATAGAATCATAGAAAAGTAATAAAAATTCAAAATAATGAATGCTATCTTCATTACTTTTTACTTTTCGATGTTTCTAATATAACCAACAAGGTTTCCCACCATCTATTACATATATCATTAAAGAAGCATACGCAGACTCTTTAACAGCATCATATATATATATATATTGGCAGAACATTTTTTTCTAAGCAAGTCCTATTGAAGACCACAGAATATTTCTTCTTTATGATATTTATCTTTATTCTTTCTAGTTGTCTAGTGTTTTTTTTTTTTTTTTTTTTTTTTTTTGTAAATCGGGATGCAGCTGGTAGAGGAACTATCCCATACTTTTTAATATTCTGTGGTCAACAATAATACCTGCTTTATATATATATATATATATATATATATATATATATATATATATAATCTTTCTCTGCATTCTAATGACTGATTTGTTTAGTTTTTTTTTTGTTTTCTTTTAAATTGAGGTCTTCGTGGCATCATGTTTGCTGCTATGTTGGCAGCAGTGATGAGTACCCTGACATCTGTCTTTAACAGTGCCAGCAGCATCTTCACAATGGACATTTGGACAAGATTCAGAAAGAACGCTTCCAGTTTAGAACTGCTTATTGTTGGAAGGTAATTATTTTGATGATCTTCAAATCACAAGTTGTTTTTGTCTTGTTTTTTTAACATTTCAAATGTAATTCTGAAATCAAGACAAGTAGCAGGAAAGTTGGATGTTGCAACCCAGGGTTAAATGTTATAAAGTCTCCCTACCCCCAAGCAAGCATTATAGTGGTTCACGGAGAAACCAACAGTTCTTTGAGAAAACCATATTATTTTTTGTTTGTTTGATTAGCCTCTTTGGACATTTCTCCTTTTTTATCTCCTCACATTAACCTTAAAACGAGAAAGAATTTTTGCATAGAACACACACACACACACACACACACACACACACACATATATATATATATATATATATATATATATATGTGTGTGTGTGTGTGTGTGTGTGTGTGTCAAAAAAGTATCGAGTTATTTGTATTTGTATTTTTTGACACACCTTGTATTCTGAAAAAAAAAACGTTCCATTCATTCTTCATTTCTATCTTGGTAAATACAGCTTTAAACTTGGTAGTTTTTTGACACACCTTGTATTTTGAAAAAAATTAATGAATGGAACGTTCTTTTTTTCAGAATACAAGGTGTGTCAAAAAGTACAATCTTGATACTTTTTTGACACACCTTGTATATATATATATATATATGTGAGTGTGTGTGTGCGTACGTGCGTGTATAAAAATGAATAACGAAACATAAACAATTGCAATTTTGCGTCTGTGGATTTTAGAAGTTTCTTCAGAAATTTTTATTGTTTTAAATTAGACCAATATATATATATATATATATATATATATATATATATATATGATGAAAAAGTGGAAAGATAGGGTATAGGAAAGGGAGTAGACAAGGGGGAGTATGTGTTCAAAGGTATGAGACGAAGGCATGGAAAAAGAGTAGGAGTAGGAGCTGGTATCACCAAGGACATTGCAGATTGCAAGTTCTGGTGGTGGGATAGGATGATAAAACGATTTAGGGAAAGAAGTTTATAGTCCATCTGATAAAATAAAAAGCATTCACTTCTCTCACACATACATACAAAACAAAACACACCAGTATGTATTTACTCAAACCCTCCACCACAAGCAGGATGTGATGTAAAGTCAATTTTTAAGCGAGGTATCAGTTCGAAAGTGAACGTAATATTGAGACTAGAGTTTGAACTCTGTCACCACGATGTCGCAGTCCAGCACGTAAGACACTACACCACAGTGAATGTTATTTACTAAGCTTTATTTACGTACTAGAAGCGTCTACCCGGCATCGCCTGGATAGGGGAAGGATAAAAAGGTAGTCTCGCAGATCCATTATTGTTGAATCGCGAGTTGGATCCTTGCAGGATTCCATATGTAAAAAAAGATCTTGTGTTGATACACTCCGAAAAGAAAAATTAATGTCTCCTCTTTAAAATACTAAATGCCAAAAAAAAAAAAAAAAAAAATACCATGCTGTTATCACATAAATTTTATATTTTTATTATCTTCATGAATATAAATCAAATCTTCATTATTTTTGTTCAAAAACCAAGATCTGGTGATAGTGAATGTCTATATATATTTACTTTGCCATCAATTGTTTTATCTTCTTAGATTCCTCCGGACATACACCGCCCTGTTGTCTGGGGCATTAGAATGCACCAACTGCACCTCTGCAGATGGGTAAGACTCCCCCAATGGGACCACCTGTTGTCCATGGGTGGTGACCCATGATGCTTAAGGATAGAACCCAGGCGGTTGAGCAGTCCATAACTTGCAATACTCCATTTTGGCCCTTACTTGGGCTAGACGGGTGGTCGGAGGGGCCCCCTCCGATTAATCGGCTGGTCATGTCAATATAACCCGTCGGTCGCTCCCGAGCTAAAGGGCTCACAGAATCTCCGAAATTGGCCGTCAAGATCGGATTTCTGCATCAACCACGGATTGCAGGGTATCTATATTTGCTGGAAATCTAGCCGAATGCCCCACGTTGTGCTAAGATCTCAAACGACTAGAAATCTGCTATAGAAACTGATTTCCGAGATTAATGGCGGCCGATTGGTCATATGAAAAAAAAGAATAACGAATCTTTTCTTTTAAAAAATCAACAACATTTATATTCGAAAATATAATACAAATAATTACTTCTCAAGTTGTGGAGTGATGTGCCCGTAATTAAATACTTCTGGTCTTCTGCAAAGTATTGTGCAAAACAGTTCGTAAGTTGACTAAGTTTTCAAAATGGTCTTAGCTGAAGTCAGTTACTCTCGGCTCTCAGTATTGCGTTAATCTTGTCAGCTAGCCCGGTCAGCGCATGTGATCCTTAAAGAATCAACGTCCTCTTTCAAGCGCAGCGTGGCTTAATCTGCCCTCAAGCCAAAAACGCCTGAGTTAAGTAACACTCCGATCGGAACAATTCCATTTCCGGCCGGCATGAAGACATTGGGAATTTCTGCTCCACCCACCCAAGAAGGGTAACCGCCTTCCTTTGTTCAACGAGCCAATCAAATTTACTTCCGCTCACCAATCTGGGTACCATCTCTTCCGGCCACTTGAATGTGTTTTTTTAAATACATTCGACCCTTTTTTTTAATGTCGATTTCCAACAAGAGTTTATCTCCATTCTCCAGCCATAGGGAAACATAAAAACAATAGATTCTCTTTAATCCTGGTTTCTTCATGTTCCGGTAATCTATAAAACAAATTTATCTTTTCCCCGCGACTAAAAGTCTGGATACATCAAAGACTCGTCTAAGAACGGCTTCCCTCACTTCTGGGAGTTCCGACCCACTTGAGATTTTACTACCGGCCACTATCGCCTCGACCTCCCGGTCGAGGTCATTTTTCGGATCGCCCATCTGTTTTGGATCTACGGCTGAAGTCCCAGCGAGTTATATTCCGTTTATTAATTCTTTCTTTCTTCTAATTTCAAAACCTAGATCAGGTCATATTTCGATCGCGGCCCTGTAATTCTGACCCAAACGATCGGAAGATTTTAACTTCCGATTTTTCTTTCTTTCTTTTTCTATCTTCCAAACCTGAATCAGGTCACATCAAGCCCTTGCACCTATATGATTGCCCCAACCATATTGCCCTTATGGCAAGCCCCAACCCTCATCAAATGCTAGAAGGCGGTGGCTGAGGGTCTACATGTCCTGGGAATGACGTTAAACTCTATCTGATGGTGAGGTTCCAGTTTTGGAGGTTTGAGGTATTTGGAGCACCTCTTCATCACCATTGCTCCCTGGTCCACTCTGACCCGGAGCGGTAGTACCTGTTAGGGTCCCATCTATGGGTTAAATAGAAAAATGTATTTATAAAAAAAATTATGTATCCATTAAGAATGAATTTATTTCAAAACTTTATTGGCATTAAATGACCCACTAAGGTTGATATGCCGTAAAACAAAACAAACCAAAACCAAAACCAAACCAACCAGACATACATAAACACACACTGCCCTTTATATATGTATATATGGTACTCAAGCTACATATTGATTAACTGTGCCTGCTGTTGCTTAAGTGGTCACTCATCTAAGTGGTTGGTTGTTTGGTTGGTTGGTTGGTTGGTTTTATGGCATGTCAACCATTGAGTTATTTAATGCTGAAGATGTTTGTTTTATTCATTTATGATGGGTACTTAATTTTTTTAAACCCATTTTTTCTATTTGACCAATAGGTGGGACCCTAACAGGTACTACCAATCTGGGTCAGAGTGGACCTGCGAGTAATGGTAGAGGTACTCAACATTTTCCAGAATTGGAACCTCACCATCAGATAGAATTTAACGTCATGCCCAGGACATTTAGCCACCACCATACATACATACATACAGACCTTCAGCCACCGCCTTCTAGCACCCATATGATAAAAAGTATTGGGGCTTGCCATGAGGGCAATAGGATTGGGACAATTATATAGTGCTAGGGCTTAATGTGACCAGCCGATTAATCAGAGGAGGCCTCTCCATCTGCCTGTCTAGCCTAAGTAAGGGCCAAGGTGGAATGTTGCATGTCATGGACTGCTCAGTCACCAGGATTCTGTCCTTAAGCATCATCGGTCACCACCCACGGCCAACAGGTGGCTTTATTGGGGAGAGGGTCTTACTCCTCTGCTGAGGTGCAGTTTGTGTATTCTAAAGCCCCACCCAACAGAGCTTCATCTAAGTAGTGAACAAGCTCGTCATTGCTTAACCTGGGTAATCTAGTGGGAATTGATGTGTAATGGTCATATTCTAAAAATAGACAAGGCCAGACTGACTGATACCAAAAATTCAAAACTCCCGCGAACTAATGAACATTAGGGAGAAGGAGAAGAGAAAGGGAGATAGCAGCAGAACGCTCAGAAAAGCAGTGACCAGCAAGCAGGCAAGTCACGAAATAACAATCCTCCTCGAACAGGGTGACCAAAATACAAGCTTTAACACTAATAAGAATTAGTAAAATGGAAAGTCATTAACCAAACCACACCTTTGTAACTTGTTGTTCATTTGATATAATTTATAATACACATATAAAGGACAATTTTTGTTACGACTCAAACTTCTTTGTTTATTACTTGTACTGTTTTGCTTGTTTCTTTAATGTTACATTTCACATAAAATTTACCTCCAACCAACATATAACTGATGCTTTCAGCATAACTTGACCGAAAGTCTATGCCTGACGATTTTAATATATGGATCTTTTTTCCTTTCTTCTTGTTTCTTAGAGTAATCATCTTGGTTTTGGCAGTATGCACCATTATTTGGATTCCAATAATGCAGTCTGGCCAAGCCAGTGAATTATGGCAATACTGGCAGGCTCTCATGTCGGCTGTAGGGCCTCCTTGGGGACTTGTTTTCTTGATGGGATTTTTTTGGAAGAGAACAACAGAACCTGTGAGTCACAGATCTATTCATTATTCAATTTTTTTATTTTGTTCATTGTATTTGTGGGGTGACAAAAGGTTTAATGTTTTAGGTTTAAAAATAGCTGATTATTATTGGTGCGTATTTATAGGGTCCGCTTTTAACCCCATCATATTTGGTGTTATTCATGGGGCCTTTTTCCTGCACATGCTCGGGGGGTTCTTCCGTCTGAAGGCTCATGGGAGTTTGTTATTTTTTTAATTTTAATTTTATTTTAATCCCCACATATTTTACAAATTCATTTATTTTTCATTAAGAAAGCATTTTAAACACCTACAATTATGAGATATGTATGATTGAAAAACCTTCAACATTTTGTTTGGCGGTGGTTATGGCCTTATTCTTACAGTTAAAAGGCATAAATATAACAAAAATGATTATTGCAATGATTGATTGATTTTATCTGCTTCTTAAACGCATCTAGGGTTATTTGTCTGATACATGGTGCAATGTATATAAGTAGAAAGTAAGAGAAATAGATTTGAATGATAAAAGAAGCTAAGAACTTGCATATTATAATATTTGTTTAGTTTAGAAACTTTTTTTTTACATTTGAAACATTTTTTTTAATGTAACCCTAAACTCGTGAGTGGTTTGAAACATAATTTTATTTTTTCTAAACGCCAGTTTATGTACTTATGAATAACCATGAAGAGTTCCATAAATCGATTGAATTGAATTATTGAATCATATAATTTAATCAGTGAAACTAAAAAAAATTTTAAAAATGTGTACTTTTTCTTATTATAAGCATATTAAAGTGTATGCACAATTTTAATGCTCAATGACATCTCTTTTCTGAGTTATAAGTCAACACATACATACCAAGACAGACCCGACTTCTTCACATATAGAGATGTATAATTTATTTATTCATTAACTTATTTTTTATTTCATTTATTTATTCTATTTCAAGGCTGCCTTTTGGGGAATGCTGGCAGGACAAATGCTAGGATTTGCACGCCTTATAATGTCATTTGTCTACTCAACACCAACGTGTGGCTCAGAGGACATGCGGCCATCTTTTCTCAAAATCCATTTCCTATATATTGCTGCAATGCAAACTGCCATTTCGGCTTTTATAATGATAACAGTTTCATTTCTGACCAAACCAAGAACTGAAGAAGAGGTTTGTAACCAAAAAAATAATCAAAGTTTTAGTGGAATTAATATATTTATAAAATTAAGGAACACCGACAATAGTAGGATTGGGATACTTACTACTCACACAAATCCTTAAATGTGTTAGATGGGGCCCCTTAGCCTTGGTCGTCAACCCATCTAAGACAAGGAAAAGTCTGATATAAAACCTCCACTGCCTAGCGACTTTACCTCATCCCAAGGAAAGGCTAGGGGAGTAAACCCCGAAAACAAATCAGGAGCCGGAGTCCCTAAGGTGGTGTGATGCTGAAATTCAGTGCTATCCAGCAACTCCTACAACACTACCGCTGCCAAACTGCATTGGTTCCTTACCTTTCCTTTGGGTCACAGCAGCAGTGCGGAGAGAGTGGGGGATTTGCTGCTTGCACAACAGTTCATCCTCCATATGAACCCACCCAGGCTATATAGTTAAAAAAAATGGACACTACTCCATCGTCTCTCGTAGACGGAAGGATGCCAACACAACAAAATTAAAAGATGAAAGAAAATACAGTGGTACCTTGACTTACAAATATCCCAACTTCCTAGTTTTTCGATTTACAGACTGTCACTCGATCAAGTTTTTAAATTTGTGTTGAGAGCTTAAATTTGATGTATGAGTGAGCTTCAAATATGCTTATGTTAATAAGTTCACTAAAAACATTTAAGTTTCCAAATTTATTATGCCAAAGAAAAATATTATTGATAAAAAAATAAAGATTAAAACATATTACAGAACATAATTCATTACATTCTATTTTATTATGTTTTTATACAATATAATGCTATTTTTCTTATAAAAAAATAACAAAACAATCAAGGCATTTTCAGCGGGCTGAAACGGATTAATAATATTTTAATTTATTTGAATGGGGAAAATTGATTTAATATACGAGAAAATTGTATTACGAGCAGAACGAATTAAACTCATAAGTCAAGGTACCACTGTACTAGTTAAAATTATTATTAATGATAGTTGCATCATGTGTATTATAAACTGTATCAAATGAACAAGTTACAAAGATGTTTGTTTATTTTAAGTTGTTGTTTTTTAAGTTGATTATAATTTTACTTATATGTATTAAAAATTTCTATTTTGATAAATAATTTGAGTTGGTGAGCAAACATTGATAATCTGAACATTAGCTACATAAATGAGAATAACCTCCCCTTGTTTCTTTCACTTTCAGGAAGCCTTATGTTTTGGTTTGCCATTTTCATCTCACTGAAAATACGAATTTGTTTGAATCAATACAACTGCATGTTTTAACACGAAAATATCATAAAATGTGTTCTTAATTGTGCTTGCACATTATTTGAAATAAACTTAATAGTTATTAAGGATTCCTCAAAGTAAAAGAAACAAAGGGAGGTTACTCTCATTTATGTAGCTAATGTTCAGATTACCCAAACATTTTGGTGAAATCAATGTTTGGAAATTTTTTTGTTAATGTATTCCAATCATTGATGCAGGATCCTGTGATAGATTAAAAGCCATAAGTTTTAGTGTTGGCAAATTGTTTGAAGAGTTCCCCTGCAGTTGATTCCCTAGTAGAGACCGTGTCGATAACATTAAATTGCTGATTCCTGCGTCAGCAGATTGAATTCACTTTGATTTGTTTACTAACATTGTACTTATTGTTAATTCAAATCCTGACCCATTTTTATCAATTTGAATAGATCAATACATTAAAATTTGGTTATGACTTGTTTTAAACTAGTTAAACCGAGTAACCTGGTGGACACGACAAGAAAGAAAAGAGACAAATGACATTGAACTAAAGCAGTCACCATGCCCTGAACATAAACCAGCACAAATGAACATTGACGATATTCGTAAGTATTACACTAATTTGCAATTCTAACGTAGGCAGTGTTGTATTCTACATGCTTCTCCGCACTTCACCTATGACTCCTTTCATTAATCTCCCCTGAAATTATTATTGTATATAAATATTGGAGATTATGTAACTGTCAGTCAGTAACCCAAACTACGTCACCATTGACATCATGATTTCCTTAGTTATTTAAGTTATATTCTCAATGATTATGAAATAGTTTTTATTTAATCTTCGTTAGCATCTTATTTATTAACAATGTGCCTATTAAAGTCTAGCTGAGTTAGATTTGCCGCAAAACTGCCTATATTATTAATGCATTAAAAATCCTGAAATATGTGTTATATAACTCTAAGAAATAAAGATTTACAGTATATGGTGGGAATAATTTGCATAATTGTTTTAACAAAACTGGGTTTAATAAATAATTATTTGCTGTAACTTATTTCTAATACTATCATGTTATTCTCAAATGTATTAAAAGCAATCCTATATATAATTTTATATAGAAATCAATTAAAATAAGTGTAGTATTTTTATATTTGTTCTTATTTAGTTTCATTAGTCTTTCTAATTTAATATAATGTTTTATAGCATTAAAACTTAAATACTTGCACACAGGTGGCGCATAATTTTGCTAGTTTATTATATAAAAGTATTGTTGGAATATTTTGTAATATAAGGCATGCTGAGCTCCACCACTTAAACTTATAGACTCTGCATAGGTGCATGGATTAAAGCCAGCCAATCAACAGCTTGAATACGTAGTTAGTTAACTATTTAATCACCGATCTTGAAAGCCGTTCATTTGCACATATTTGACACAGATGAACGGATCCGCAACCAAGTACTCTGCTCAACCAAAGGATTCTACCCAACACTAAGGGACACAGAGGAACAACAAAAAGATTCTTCACTAAGGGATCTCAACTGTAAAATGCTCTCACTTGAAACCTACAAATGGCCACAAAAATTGTAACAAGTATTGCTTCAATCACTAGGTTTTTTGGGTTCTTGTTTTTAACATATGAAAATATCTGATTAACCAATGAATGACCTGTGTAACACACACACCCACACATCCACACAATCCTCAATTTTTCTATGCTTACAAATTATTGTCATTGATGAATCTGAATTTTATCTTTCAGATTTTGAAGATAACTCGAGCTGTCATCGTAAAATCTTATTTTTGTGTGGAATGTCAAGCAACAGAAATGAAGACGGATGTTCGGACGATGTAGTCGATTTAAAAGAAGATCCATTTTGGAAGGATATTTTGAATATTAATGCTATTATTTTGTTAGTTATAGTATCTTTTATAATTGGCTTTTATCATTAAGAAAATCGTTTTGAATTAACTCTTTGTCTACTTTAAACCGCTCACAATGATCTGTGATCCTACCATAAACAGCTGGCAGTGGCTCTCGCACGTGTCACTTGTTTACACTGAAAAATCAATACGTTAACACCCCTGCCATCTTTTGAAGGACTCAGATTACAATAATAATAGGACAACTGCTTAATGATCTTATTTTTTAAGGTATAACAATTTACTGGACACCACTCAAAAAACATGAAAATGAAAAAAGAGTGCCAAATAAATCTTTGCCTACTTTAAGCCACTCACAGTAGATCTCCCACTACTGCGCATACCATACTCAAGCAAAGTACAAAAACTAATAGTTAACATACATACACATAGCAAACAAGTAAAGGCAATATATATATATATATATATATATATATATATATATATATATATATAAAATCAGCTGTGTCTGAAAAACACATGCATGCATGCCCACACACACACACACACACAAAACCACTTACAGGCCAACAGAAGCTAACAGGTGAAAGTAATAAAATTGGAAAAAAGAAAAGAAAAAGAATCAGATGTGCCGATAGAGTGCACATGCACACACACACACACACGCACACACACACACAAATAAACAAACTACTGCTTAATAATAAAACAAAAAAGTGTTGGCCAAAACTGGAATGATAATAAGACATTGTGGGACACATACACATAAACACACACATAAACACACATGCAGAGAATTTGGAAGATATAAGACACAAAACAGAATGAACAATTCCTAGCCAAACTCCAAATTTTCAGAAAGGAGAGATCTTTATCTCGAAATATCAAGAATAAATCAAAGGTAAACAAGCAACATCATAGTTACTTCATTTTTCTTTACACTTGCATTGTGATAGCCTTAAAAACCAACCACCAAACCTATTCTTAAAAAGTTTTGAAAGTTCTGGTCTGGAGACTTAGCATGAATGTGTATCACTGAGGGATTTGTATTTCAGTTCCTTGTTAAGATAAATTGAGAAAGGGAAGTCAAAACATATACATCATCATTCCATAAAAGAGCAACTGACAGTGTTTGTACTTGAAAAGTGTTTACTATTTCTCTATGTGGCTTATTTAATGTAATATGTGGAGAAAGGTAGACACATATGGGATGTTGTACAAAATGGATGTTTATTGTAGGTAGTGATGTCGACGTTATAACATCTCGGTCTGTTAGACCTTCTTCAGCACGTTGGATTGAGTTCTTGCTTCAACGGTGAACATTTTCATACTGGTGAATTAGGAGGTCATGAATAGGGTAGGGGTGGTCAATTGTTGGTGTTAGAAGTTGGTAGTGGGAGTTCTATCTTTTTTTTTCTCCAGATGGGGTGTGTAGCAGTAAGGTTCTGATAATGATGCCACATGTGTTAGGTGTTGAGAGAGGTGTACTGAGGTCTCGAGGTATGTCTTAATGTATTCCAGGAATATGTGATGGGATGCTTTGAGAGTGTTGGCTATGCTGGGGGGTGGGGGTATGACCTTTTCCTGAATACAGTTGATGAGAAAATGTCTCCTATTTTGGAGTGAGTGGGCGGAGATGAGTAATTTTTGTACTTACGTATCAGTCTGAAGTCATCCATATTAAGAGGGCTTGTGGTTCTCGTTCATGTTGTGTACTTGGCAAGACAGGATGGGAGAAATAAGAGGAAATTAATCCAACAATATGTGGAGAAAGGTAGACAAACACGGGATGTTGTACAAAATGGATTTTTATCTTCGATTCATTCTAAGGATGGCTACAAATTTACTCTTTAAGCTCACCCAATAACAAACACATGTAAATGACAAAATGATGTATTTATTATAACAATTATACAAAAGGTAGTGTTCACTTCCGCTGGTGTCATAATTCTAGGATGCTACAGTTAACAATTTAAGTAATGTGTCACAGAAAAATATTATTCTTAAAAATGTTTAGAAAGCTCTGGTCTGGATGCTTAGCAGGAATGTGTATCACAGTTTTTTTTTGTCCTGATAAAAAGAATTGTACTTCAGTTCTTTGTTAAGGTATATCTATTATTATACTAAAGCTGAGTTAATAAACTTTTTCTTCCTAAAGGCTTTTTTACTGTTTAGTTTAATGACACAAAAATTATACTAAATTGTTCCTTACTTTTAGGATTGAATTATGTTTGAAAAAAAATTATGTTTTAATTGGTTCTAATTAGTTGTAATTTGCAATTAAGTCAAAAACCAACCAATCTCTTACTTTACTCTGTGTCTATCTCTTTCTTCCCCTCTATGTATCTCTTGACTACTCTCTCATTATATAATGTTAGTTTCTCTGGCGAGAGATAGAGATAGAGAGAGAGAGGTAGAGAGAGAGAGAGCCGTGAGAATTTGAAATGCATTTCTATGTTTCACAACCAGCAAGCTTTAGCTTAAATGAGGTCAAACATTTCCTTTCTTAGAAAGCTAACAAAATAATTTTATGGTTTCGTCCGGCTGTATTTATTTATTTAAAACATTTTTTTATTCGCTTTGCTAACTCCTTTTTCCCTAATCTCAATTATCTACCCAGAGCTGAATGGGTCACATTTTATCTAGTTGAGAAAGAAAAGAAAAATGTAAAATAAACAGAAACAAGTAAGATTTGATTTTTTAATTCCAGTTTTACGGATGTTTCTTTAAGATTATTATCCTTCGGGGTGGATTGTCTCCAGGTTGGTGGTGTGGGTCCACTCCAGCCTGGGAAGTGTACATGACAGGAGTCGTATCCTTTGGCAAAATAAACAGGTCTTCATTTGGTTCCACCTCTCCAGAGGATTTTCGTTTTTCAGGCCCTGGGGTCTCAGAGTCAAGATCCTCATAGTCACTGCATAAAAAAAAAAGTTTAAAAAAAAGTTAAATCATGGAAAGTTAAAATGGACACCTTATTTGTAAACAATTATAATTTCAAAATCTATTCTTAATCTATTAATATTAATAATGGAGATTTGGTCTCTATTTGTCTGTAACTGAAACTACGTCACTGCTTACATCACATTACCGCAAATCATCAATACATAGAAGAGCAACCTTATATTATATACATATATATTATATAGAATTGGAAGTGTGTGGTGTAATGGTTAGAGTAGAAGGAAATGGATTCATCGACCCGAGTTCAAATCCTGGACGAGGCTGTTTGCATTTTCACATAGTGCTAATAACAAAAAGTCATAATTTTCTAAAATGAAATATATCTACACACTGAAAGACTGCTGAGGCTAAAGATGATTATTTTGCATTAAAATCTTTTTAAAAATCTAGTATCTTTCGTATAAAATTTGTTAGAAAGAAAGAAAAGATTCCACATTTACAGAATTTAATTTCCATATTAATGTGTTCTTTTTTAAAGAGTACCAAGTGAGTGAGAAAAAAGTTCTTTTACTACTACTACTACTACTACTGTTCTTCTACAAGGATGGAATTGGCATTAAATAATCCATGAAGGTTGATATGTCATTAAACAAAGAAACTAAACCAGACCAAATTTACTCACCACTCCTTCAAACCTATAAACGCCCCCCCCCCGTTAAATAATCTAGTTACTGTTCCCTTATAAAGTTACATAATTGATAGGTTGCCTATGAATTATGTACAGTAGTGTAGAAATTAAAAATGTCGGCAATTTCTGAATGATGGAAAAATACTGTATAAGTGATTGAAGTTGAAGTTTATCACCAAATAAATTTTACATATACAGTATTAAACAAGAAACAAACAAACAAACAAAAAAACAGACAGTGAAAAAACTGAATGATTTTTTAATGAAACTTCACTGGCTTAGACACACATAGGAAGGGATTATTTTCCTTGATTATTATTGTCAAAGTTTCTTTATTTACAGGGAAAAAGTCACAATTTTCTAAAAAGAAAATGCTCAAAAATAGTAAATTTCTAAGAATTTTCTTTTCCTTCATTTGAAATCCCAATTGTGATTAGTCCTAGTAAGCAGTTGTCTGAGTTTGAAAAAATGTCAAATTAGGGCATACAATGATTGTGAACTGTCACTTTGTAATATATTGCAGAAAAATTGAATTGCTATCATTGTGATTAGTCCTTTGCTTATGACTTCTCGGTATTAACAACAATAATCAAAGAAAATAATCTTCTTCCTATATGCGTCTAAGCGATTTAAGTCCATGACTAACTTACTAAATTAGATGTTACAATCTGGCACCAAATTACAAGGTAAATATTTGCATTTATGACAACATTTAGCTACCAATTCGGATGTTTTATTCATCATTCATCAATTGATGTTTTCCTCAAAAAAATCATAATAAAACTGGAAATTATCATAAAACGATTGGCCACAAAAGAAAAAACAGTGCATCTGAAGATACAGAAATTCTAAGTGAACTTTGACAACAATAATCAAGGAAAATGATCACTTCCTATGTGTACCATAACAATTTATGTTGCATAGGCCAAACTCAAGTTGTAGTAGTTGTCATCATTAGTTCAGAAACAACACATGCAGGTTGTATAGTAACAAGGAGCTGTTTATTTATTCCTAGGCTTGTGGGTTCTTTTTCCGAGAGAAGGAAAGATAGAGAGAAAGAGAGAGAGGATCCAGCCAAATTACTCTATCTTCTAACATGATATCATGTTCTGTACTACAATCCGAAACTGGGAACGCCCAGTCTGCCTCCCATGACAGCTGGACGAAAAAGACCAATTTTCTCCTTCTTCCATTTCTTATTCCAGCGTCACATCCGTTTCTGGTCCAAAACCGGAACTTCCGCTTTTGTCCCTAAATCCACTTCCGGGGTCATTGGCTGGTCAGTTGAGTTAAAACTTTAACCTCTGTTCTTATTTCTTCTTCTTCCCTTTCTCCAGAAATCCGACTACCGCTTTATTCCTCAATTCCCGAATTCCATAATAATTATGCTATACTATGTGTGTCTAAGCTATTGAAGTTTGATTAAAATTTGTGGCAATAATAAAAAATTTAAAAAACTGTGGATATACCACAGTATGGTAATTTAGTTATTATGTTTGATATGTTTAGTTCTTTTCATTATGTTTTGATTATTGCTTCCACCTACTCACCCTCTCTCTATATATTTCCCCTATTCTCTCTCTTTGTTTCCTTCTTTCTTATATTTTTTCTGTGTAGCATGTCGTTTTTTTCCCTTTCTTTTTTATAATAAAAACGGAATGGTTTATTATTTAGGTGAGTTGATGGCACTCATAAGAAATAAGAATTTGGCAGATAAGCAACACCAGATAATCAGGATTTACATTTTTGCATTTCCTCTTGGATAATTTGGACAGTCTCATTTTTAATCAGTGTTACAAGATGATAACAGCTGAACAATTAAGGAACACAAGTAGCTATTATTATATTAAAACTGAGTGAAAACTTTTGTCTACTAAAGACTTTTTTACTGTTTAGTTTAATGACATGAAAATTATACTAAATTATTCTTTACTTTTAGGATTGAGTTATGTCAAAATTCCATTTTAATTGGTTCTACTTAGTTGTAATTTGCAATTAAATCAAAAACTGACCTGTCTCTCACTTCACATTCTACTTATCATTTACTCCCTCTCTAAGTATATCTTGATCACCTCCTCATTAGATATGTTAGTTTCTCTGGGAGAGTAGAGAGAGAGAAATGGGAGAATTTGAAATGTATTTGTATGTTGAATTTAATAAGCAGCAACATGTAACTTAATTTAGGTCAAACATTTCCTTTCTTAGAAATCTTACAAAATGATTTTAATGATTTGTTCGGACGTATTAATTAAAAAATTTTTTATTTGCTTTGCAAACTCATTTTTCCCTAATCTCAATTATCTGGCTAAACTAGCAAATCGGTTGGAAAATTAGGGTGACCCAGAAAAAACAGAACCCACAAATTTTGTAATAAAACTGTTGATTTTAACTAGGGGGCTTTAGGATTAGGGTTAGGGGTTGGGGTTAGTTTAATGGGAAAATAAATAATTTGGGTTCTGTTTTTTCTGGGTCACTATGTATACATGGTGACCCAGAAAAAAAAAACAGAACCCACAAATTTTGTAATAAAACTGTTAATTTTAACTAGGGGGGTTTAGGGTTGGGGTTTAGGGTTAGTTTAATGGGAAAATAAATAAATAATTTGGGTTCTGTTTTTTCTTGGTCACCCTGTAATATGTTTTAATTTTCTGACCAATTTGCAAGTTCAGCCAATTATCTACCCAGAGCTCAATGGGTCACGTTTTGTCTAGTTAATATATTGATGGTTCAGTTTTTCTTTGTTTTTGTTGTTGTTTTTGTCCAATACTGTAGATATTTCAAATTGGATAGATTGGATAATTTTCAGGGCAAACCAAGAGACACACCTACTTGAGCTTGTGTTTCCATTTGCAGCAGCACCAAGCAAGAAAGAGACCCATTGTAATTCCGGTTAAAAGGGACAACAAACAGACCAACAGAAGCATCAGTGCAAGACCTGATAAAAAAAAGAGAAAAAAAGATAAAGTTTTTATTCAGACTAGCAGGACCTGTGGATATACCACAATATGATAATTTAATTATTACAATGTTTGATATGTTTGTTTAAGAGCTATTGCAAAATAGTTCAATATGTAAAAAGTAAAATAATCTTGATTTAACTCTCTCTCCCTTTTTTTCTTTCTCATCTTCTCTTCAGCAACTTTCAAATTATGTAACTCCCCCCTAACTCCCCAACAACTGAGGTGGTCACTACTAGAATAGGCTCAGTCCTGATTAGTGATCATCCCCCTCACATTACCACAACAACCAACATTACATTTTTTGTTTTGTATGATATTGTTTTTATTGTGTAATGTATGAAAATAAACCATTGTCTTCTTCTTCCTTTCATTATGTTGCACTCCTCCTCCCTATCTTGCCCTACTCTTTCTTTCTTATTATATTTTTCATATGTAGCATGTCCTTTTTCTTCCTTCCTTTCTTTATAATATAAACGGAATGTTCCATTATTTAGCTGAGGTGATGACATTCATAAGAAATAAAAATTTGGCGGATAAGTAACACAAGATAATCAGGATTTACATTTTTGCATTTCATCTTAAGCGACTTGGATGGTCTCATTTTTAACCAGAGGTTGTTGCAAGATGATGCAAGTTGTACTGTTAAGGAACTTAATATATAGACGTTTTTAAAATAAACAAAGAAACCATATTCATTTTTCAGATAGTTGCTCACACATCCATGCTAATTCTACAAGACACACACACATACATACATGCACACTAATTCCACAATATACACACACATACATACACACTAATTCTACAATACACAGGTATTTATAGATTCATACTAATTTGACAATACATTCAAACGAACATTCAAACAAATTCTTTAATACACAGATTCATGCTGATTCAACAATACACATATTTGTTAATTTGACCATATGTACACACACACACACACACACACACACAATCAGAATAATTCTACAATATACATTCACACTAATTCTATAAGACACACATATATTTACGCTGAGTTTACAATTTAAACACATTCATAAGGACTAGCTGAACTTTTGAAAATTTCCCACAATCTATATACTACTACTTTTGTTTATATCTATGCAACTACCTATCTGTCAATTTTTTGTATGCCACAATTTCAGCTATAAACATACTTAATTGTTATAGTAATTTACCACACACACATGAACTCTTCCAACTATAAATAGCAGCAGGTTCTGCTCTTAAGTGAAAGTCAATATTTCAGTGGACAGTTGATAGACCACCTCGCGAGTAACCTACTCCTTTGTATATGTTTGTACTACTGTTCTTTGTTAATATATTTGTTTAACTCATTTCCTCTCTTGTGTCTTTATTCTGCCCCCTAACCAAGCCATAACATACATATATATATATATATATATATATATATATATATATTTTCTGTTTATAATATATATTGTTTGGGATTTAGTATGAAGCATTAGGTATGAAATATAAGAAACTCAGTTTTTTAATGTTAAGTTTTGTTTTATTTCGTTGAATTCTCGGGGCCGCTTGAGCCTTTTCATTGAAACTTAGACTGACTGGTTTGGTTGTCCTGGTGTTTTTTATATGCTCGTTTGTTGGTGCTGATAGTATCATCTGTTGTGACCGCATTGGGTGGTGTGTGGGTGGTCACTGTTAGTGACCTCCTTGCTTTTTTGCTGCTGCTACTCGTGCATTTGTTTTGAGTGGGTGCCTCTCTGTTTCATGCGTCAGCGTATTAATTGGTTTGTTTTTTGTTGTCATCGCTGTTCATCTTGGTCACCCCTTATGGCTTTGGTGGTGGTAGAGAAATATTTGTATGGGTTAAGAAATCCTATATATATATATATATATATATATATATATATATTTCGACCTATTAGGTCTCTTCAGCAGAGCTATAGATACGAGGACCGCCTAGCGTGTGACTCGAACTCTTTGTGCCGAAACGGCATGCCGGCTTCTGACCATCACGCCAAACAGGAAATCGCAATTTGTCTCGCTTTGTTTAGGTATTAGTAGCATTAATATTCCACTTTGGAGACTTTATCGCACGATGCAAATGTAAACAACTTTTAGCTATTTTCAGCCGACAGTATATTTGGGAGAATATGTGAAGCTAAACCACCCCCAGAATCTGCTCATGTGTTTTCTTATATATTGATATAGTTGTACCTATTTCATTTTATTTTATCTTCATTGTGACAATTTACATCCTCTATTTCTCAACCCGCTCCTCCACCTTCTCATTCCCTACTCTTTCCTTCCTTGTAAAAAAAATCAAAACATAGACAAAGTGCAAACATTTTATTTTTTATTGGCCAATAGAAAAAGGTTGCAAGAACAAATTTGCATATGATTAGCATATGATTAGCATATTGTATAACCCGTCAGTTGCTCCCGAGCTGAAGGGCTCACAGAATCTCCGAAATTGGCCGTCAAGATCGGATTTTCTGCATCAACCACGGATTGCAGGGTCTCTATATTTGCTGGAAGTCTAGCCGAATGCCCCACGTTGTGCTAAGATCTCAAACGACTAGAAATCTGCTATAGAAACTGATTTCCGAGATTAATGGCGGCCGATTGGTCATATGAAAAAAAATAACGAATCTTTTCTTTTTAAAAAAATCAACAACATTTATATTCGAAAATATAGAATACAAATAATTACTTCTCAAGGTTGGTGGGAGTGATGTGCCCGTAATTAAATACTTCTGGTCTTCTGCAAAGTATTGTGCAAAACAGTTCGTAAGTTGACTAAGTTTTCAAAATGGTCTTAGCTGAAGTCAGTTACTCTCGGCTCTCCGTATTGCGTTAATCTTGTCAGCTAGCCCGATTCTCAAGCGATCACAACTTCATCTGCCCGTTTGGCCTCATCTGCCCATTCGGCCTCTTCTGCTCCTCAAGCCAAAAACGTCTGAGTTAAATAATACTCCGACCGGAACAATTTTATTTCCGGTCGGCATGAAAACATTGGGAATTTTTCTGCTCCACCACCCAAGAAGGGTAACCGCCTTCCTCTTGTTCAACGAGCCAATCAAATTTACTTCGCTCACCAATCTGGGTACCATCTCTTCCGGCCACTTGAATGTGTTTTTTAAATACATTCGACCCTTTTTTTAATGTCGATTTCCAACAAGAGTTTATCTCCATTCTCCAGCCATAGGGAAACATAAAAACAATAGATTCTCTTTAATCCTGGTTTCTTCATGTTCCGGTAATCTATAAAACAAGATTTATCTTTTCCCCGCGACTAAAAGTCTGGATACATCAAAGACTCGTCTAAGAACGGCTTCCCTCACTTCTGGGAGTTCCGACCTACTTGAGATTTTACTACCGGCCACTATCGCCTCGACCTCCCCGGTCGAGGTCATTTTCGGATCGCCCATCTGTTTTGGATCTACGGCTGAGGTCGGCCAGCGAGTTATATTTCCGTTTATTAATTCTTTCTTTCTTCTAATTTCAAAACCTAGATCAGGTCATATTTCGATCGCGGCCCTGTAATTCTGACCCAAACGATCGGAAGATTTTAACTTCCGATTTTTTCTTTCTTTCTTTTTCTATCTTCCAAACCTGAATCAGGTCACAATTGTATCATCAGCTTGTAAAGTTGTATTTTTAAATTTAAATTAAGAGTGACACTTTAATTTCAACAACAAACCAAGATAGCAAAAAGCAAAAGATGAAGAAAGAAAGAAAGAAAAAAGAAAAGAAAAGAAGGAAGGGAGGAAGAAAGAGCGGAAAAAGAATGAATGAATGGAAGGAAGAAAAATGAATGAAAGGAAGGAAGAAAAAGGAAAGAATGAAAGGAAGGAAGAAAGAAAGAAAGAATAAAGGAAGAAAGAAAGAATAAAGGAAGAAAGAAAGAAAGAAATTAATTCAGATTCTGATGGTAAATTTGAAAGTTTTGACCTTGAAAACAGTTCCATTAAGATATTGAGTTTAGTAGTGACTATTTGTGCAATGACATGAAAATGTTTGATGTTATTTGAACCAACATATATATGAACACAATAGATAGTGAATATGGATTTAAAAAAAATGTTTTATTTATTTATTATTTGTTTATATAACTTGGGAGTGAGCATCCCATTATGGTGTAAAACACCAGCTTCCACCAGATCACCGAAGTTAAGCAGTGACAATCCTGTTCAATACTTAATTAGGTGACCACTCAAGCAATAGCAGGTACTGTAAGCAACCTAAGTCCTTTGTTTATAAAAATGACTTGATTTGGTATTAGATGACCAGAAAAGGGTTGATATACCATAAAACAACCAACCAACCAAACTTAAAACTGAACTTAAGCAGTGATGAGCCTGTTCAATTCTTAATTGGGTGATCAATTAAGCAACAGTAGGTATTGTAAGCAACCTAAGTCCTTTGTTTATAAAAATGACTTGATTGTTATTAAATGACCCAAAAGAGGGTTTATATGCTACAAAATAACCAACCATCCAACCAACCAGCCAGGCTAGTTTCATGGATCCATTACAACTGAATAGAGTTTGATCCTGCCTGGATGCCCAAAAATTGCGACCTTATTGCACATCCTACCCATAGTGAAACCTACATAACTTGGGGATGAGGGTTAAACATAAAAGTAGAATTTAAAAACAGCCACTGACGCATTGTATATTTGGCCAAACTGACCAGGCGAGGAGATCAAAGTTTAGGTACCAGACTTGTATGCTGAAAAGGAGAGATTCTCTTAAGGAAAATTTGTGATATTGTAAAAAGTATCTGGAATCTCTAAGGAGGGGGGATGTCATTGCTAAAATGAGGTAACCAAGCGAGTAACTAGTATTATTAGTATTTTTATAATTCAACCATTGTAGTTCTTTTAGACAATAACAAAATAAATAAAATTATTCTAATTAATTATTATTCTGATAACTCCATTGCAATCTATTAGATTTCCATAGGCCACAGTTGAATGAGTTGTCTATTTTTATTAAACTCTAAAATAACTTGATTAGTTAAGTTAAAAGTTAAAGTTAATAGAAAAAAATTACATGATAACTGTTATAGGTGATATAACCTATGGACATAAATGGAATGTGCCGACGATTACTATAAGTAGCAGGAACAATTGTGGCTTGACACGAATCAAATGCGAAGTCAGCTTGTAACTGTATGGTCGGACGCAATCTCCACTTTCTTTGCTGTAATTTCTACTCTTTTTGTTCAATACATTTGTATCCATTGTTACCACCCTTAAAACCCCACAACAATAACATGCATTAAAAAAAAATTGAAATAATTTATTACATTTATTTTTATTTATTATCTAGATATATAAATAAATTATTTATATTATATCTACATCTTATTATAATGGAGATTGTGTGTTTTTCTGTCTGTAACCGAAACTATATTACTACTCAAGTCACAATTCCCTTAGTTATATACGTCACATTCTCCATGATTCTATTTCTATTTCAACCTCAATTTATAATAAAACTGATTGACATTATTAATACTGTTGGCCTTACCTAAATATTAATAACATGCAATTGTATTTATATATACAACAAAATACCAGTTTTCAGTGTAAACGTAAAGCTAATTTGCATATTGATATTAAAAAAACTGATTTTAATAAAAATGTGCTTGGTATTATTGATTTCTAATTGTTTGGTTTTATCTTAATGAATATGAGCAAAAATCTCTTCAATAAATCCTAAAAGAAATTCATTAACAAGAAGAAATAACTGTAATGTTATTCTTTACTTCCTATTTTAACTAAATAGTTAAATTAGGAAAATTTAGCATTGAAAAACGGAAGTGATGAAAGAGTAAGTTTCAGTTGTTCTATTTTACGATTATTCCCCCTCCGTTTCAAATCTTTTTATCTGAATTCTTAATTAGTTTCATTAGCCTTTCTAATTTAATCTAATATTTTATTACATTTAAACTTAAATACTTGCACCCGGAGGGTGCATATATTTGCTAGTTTAGATAATAAATGTTATGTTAAGCAATAGTTACCAGGTACTTTTTACAATATCAAAATTTTTCCTTAAGAGAACCTCCTTTCAGCATATATGTCCGGTACCTAAATTTAACCCCCCCCCCCTGAACTGACAGGTATCACTGGGGGCTTCTAGTATCTTCCAAAATTAGGTGAATTACCAGAATCATTAAGATCCAAAGTCAATGGGCGGGAAAAAAAAAAAGAAAAAGATCTTACCTTTCTCAACACAGACTTCCTGAGATAGATCTATCCGGAATACCCATAAGCCAGGGACATTAACATTTGAATCGTTTTCGAGTTTCAGAATGTCTTTTGATGTAGAACCAGGCAACATAGAATAGCTGATACCATCTCCACCATTGTAACCAGCCTATAAACAAAAATATACACATATATATTATTTTAAAATTATCTTTAAAAGAAGCACTGTCAATCACTATAATCAATAATTAGCAAATGTGTCATGCCTAGCATGGCCTTGAGCTAGGTCTTGCAAGCAGCTTGATTGCTGCATGATAGATTTGCTATGCTCATACCCTTGACTGCTTTGCAAAGAGCTTTCTACACTCATAATCTCACTATACAGTATTTGAAATATGTATTTACCAACCCCTCCATATGAGCAGGATGTGACATAAGGTCAATTTTTTAAGCAGAGTTTGACAGGTTTGAATTCAGCATTTACCTTCTCCTAGACTGGTTTCCTAGCCAAGGTTAAAGAGCCCAGTCTGCCCTAGTATTTACCCATAGCTGGATGGAGTCTACGTGGATTCATACCTTTCCCAATTGTATTAGTGCTATATGAAATGTAAACATTCTCATCCAGGATTTGAACTCTTATTGACATGTCCATTTCCTATGATAATAACTGTTATGCTATGATTAGCCCAAGTTTTATGTTAAGACTTTTATTTACTCATAGTTGGAGGGGGAATAGTTAGATGCATATCTTTCCCAAGGGTATTAGCACTATTGGAAATGTAAACAGTCTGTTCATTTCCTACTACATGTGCAGGATTTGAAATATCATCATATAAAATTATTGTCTCCTCAAAAAAGAAGGAAATACATGCCCGGTATTATATTTAGTCTAAAAAAATTATTTAAAAAAAACATATTTTCTACATTCAATCCATATAAAACAATGGTTTAACTAAGTACATCTCTATAAACATAAGGGCAATAGGGTCAGGACAATCATATAGGTGCTAGGGCTTGATGTGACCAGCTGATTGATCAGAGAGGGCCTCTCTGACCGCCTGTCTAGCCTAAGTGAGGGCCAAAATGGAGTGTTGCAAATTATAGACTGCTCAGCCACTAGGATTCCATCCTTAAGCATCATGGATCGCCATGCATGGTCAACTGGTGGCTTTATTGGGGAAGTGTCTTATCCCCTCTACAGAGGTGTAGTGAGTGTATACTACACCCCAGCGGAGAGGGTAGAAAAAAAATTGGTCAAGTTTTTGGATTAGAAAATGATATGAATTTTTTCCAAAACAGTCAGTATGCCATAAAACCATGCTTATTATAATCAAAATTGATATAATCCTTATCAAGAAATTTGCATATTGATCTTGTACTAGCAGGACCTGTGGATATACCACACTATGATTATTTAATTATTACAATGTTTAGGGCCGATTTAGTTCAGTCGGTAGGGCACCTGTCTAGGAACCACAAGGTTTCTGGTCTGATATATGCCCTCGCCAACTCAGCGTCGGAGTAGCACAGGGATCTGTGCAGTAAAGTAAGGAACTCCACCTCAGATGCCAAAACAATCTCCTTGGTCTAGCGCTAGTGAAAAGAGGATAGACTCCCTTGCTGTCTGGCTGATATGGACTTTAGGCCACCCCGACGACTTTACTTACTCACGTAAGAGCTATTGCGAAATAGTTCAATGTGTAAAAGGTATAATAATCTTGATTTAACTCTTTTTTTTTCTTTCTTTCCTTAATTTCATCTTTTCATTATATTTCAATTGAAACAGATTAGCATTATCATTTCTATGCACTCACCCTCTCTCTATCTTTCCCCTACTCTCTTTCTTT
The DNA here is from genome assembly GCA_023376005.1 of Doryteuthis pealeii. Classification (NCBI taxonomy): domain Eukaryota; kingdom Metazoa; phylum Mollusca; class Cephalopoda; order Myopsida; family Loliginidae; genus Doryteuthis; species Doryteuthis pealeii. Next base: position 43,762,490 of record CM042154.1, on the reverse strand, counting down.
CTTATTATATTTTTCTATGTAGCATGTCCTTTTTCTTCTCTTTCTTTCTTTATAATAAAAACAGAATGGTCCATTATTTAACGTAGGTGACAGTACTCATAAGAAATAAGAATTTGGCGAATAAGTAAAACCAGATAATCAGGATTTACATCTTTGCCTTTCATCTTGGATTATTTGGATGGTCTCATTTTTGACCAGAGGGTGTTGCAAGATGATAACGGTCGTACAATTAAGGAACATGAGTATTAATATATAGCATAGGTGATTTTTAAGTTTTTCCCTGTCTTGGAATATAAGAAGAAATACTGACCACAGCTGTTTTGAGACTTTTGGTTGTTCCATTGGCAGATATCCAAGAGTTCCATGTCAAATTACCATATTGGAAGATGAGATATGAGAATTCATCAATGTTCACCAAAACCATCTGGAAAGTGTTTGTCAGCTTGAAAGAAAACAATAAGATTTAAAAAAAAAAATTATTTGTAGAAGATGAAAAAAGAAGTGCAAATCACAACAAAAAGCAACTTATATCAATATATATAAAAATTTGGACCATATGACCTTTAGGCACCCCTTTTGCTTTGCTGATTCATAAGTACATTTTTTCATTTACACCATCAACATCCGGTTGCTTGTTAACAGACAGTTTTTAGAGTTTTTTTTTTAAATTATAAAACTAACCCCTAAACCTAACCCCTAACAAACAACTGGATGCTGACGGACACCGTCAATTTACACATTGAACTATTTGCAATAGCTCTTACGTGAGTAAGTAAAATGAAAAAAATTTACTTATGAATCAGCAAAGCAAAAGGTCATATAATCAAAAAATTTTATAAAAAAATGAAAAAACACAAGTTTCATTCACGAGTGATGCTTAATGTCTTTTAAAAATCATTTGCCGGTATTAACATTAGGAAAAAAAAATACTATTTTATTTTCTAGTGAAATTTCGTTTTACAACGCTTAATATCTGGATGCCTTACGTGGAGTAATGGCTAACGAGCTAGACTTGCAGACCACTATAAATAAGTTCGATTCTCACCGAGTGTTTTATATATTTTATTTGGTTTTGTGCTAAGGTTAGTTTCATTTTTTTTTTGTTTCAATATGTAAAAAGTAAAATTGCCGAAGTGGCCTATTGTTGGTATCAACCGAACAGTGAAGGAATCTATCCTATTTTCGCTAGACTAGAGAGATTGTTTTTGTTGAAGTGGAGCGCCACACCTGCCGTTAGCTCCCAACTTTACTGCTTAATAAGCCAACACTGCAGTGTTTCCATTTGTTTAATAAACCTTCCTCAGGACCTTTGTTTGTTTAGAAAAAAAATTATTAGTGAAAACAAAAGTTTGCTAGCCTCTGTTTTTTGGTATGTAGCTTTGAACTAATCCCCTTGGGAAAGACATGGATTCATCTATTCACACCCCAGCTATGGGTAAATAGTAGAGCAGATTGTGTTCTTTAGCCTTAGTTTGGTTTCTTTGGTGCTTCTCAGTGTTGCAGGTTGTTGGTAAATGAGTGCAAATGGACATCTGTCAATATCAGTGATTAAATAGTTAACCAGCCACGTATTCGGGCTGTTGATTGTCTGAGGTATAAACTATGTGACCTCGCTTAGTCTATAAATTTAAGTGGTGGATTGCAGCACGGCTTATATATCAAAATAATTAGAATAAGAGAGAGAGATAGTGAGAGAGAGAACATGAGTAAAGCAAATTTACAATTTATTGATAAATAGAATAAAATCAGAATTACCATCTGTGAATCCTCGGAACTATTAATGTTCTCCCAAGTTGCTATGAAGGCCCATTTCGCAACAAGATCCTTGTTTTGGGGATAGAGACACTGAACTTTGTGCTTTATAAGGTTGAGTTTTTTAATGTCCATTGTCTGCTGGAACCATAAATCACCATGCTGGGTAATCTGTGGGTTTGTCCAATACGCTGCAATTAGTGGGTGAGCAGTTGGAAGTGGGAAGCGTTGTGGAATGTTGTCCCAAGATGTTGTTTGTGGATTTTTGGGATGAGCACCTCCTAATGTAATTATACCATTTTTTGTAAGCTGTCAAAATAAGAATACAAATAAGTACATTAGACAAAACAAGTGTAACGTAAGGTCTATAGAAAATTTAAATTGAAAAGAAAACAGTAATGAAATTTCTGGGTAAAAAGAAAGAGAAAAAAAAAAGAAAAAAAAAAGAAAGCTTCTAGCAGACTAAGATTCTAAAAGCACTTAATATATGTTACTGGTGAATGACCCCTGAACTAGATAGAAAAAACTGAAGTCCCAAATTTTCTGCAGAAGAGTGGAAATGGATATGTCCCTTCCCCCACCCCAAGATCACAAGCAGAAGTAAGGGGACTCATTCTCTTTCGCTGGGTGTTTCACTAGGAGATGCACGTCGAATTTTCATGCTCCATTATGGGAGGGTATTTTAACTGACCTCATAAGTTGTGAGAGTGGTAATGAATGAAATTTATGATAGAAAAGATTAACCTAGTCTTTTTCTCTTTCACAGAAAAGACCATACAGAGCAAACAAGAATAAACAACCTCTTAGGCCTATCTGTAACCCACTATTCTTTTGTATGTTGTTTTTTGGAACCCATTACCTATATTGAATGTTGCTGCTTGTGAGCTATTAGCTGAACAGCCTACTACAATACTGCATAAGCTATTTATGGTGCTATGACTACACTACATAAAGGTGTATCAAAAAGTGTTTTTTATTTTTTATGGTTTAGCTCAGTCGGTAGAGCACCCATGTATAAATAGCAAGGTTCCAGGTTTGATACCGGTCCCCACCAACTCAGCGCAAAAGTAGCACAGTTTGGGTGATCTGGTCTGTGCAATAAAGTGGGGAGCTGACAGAAGTTGTGGTGTCCCTCCTCAGCACAAACAATTTCCTTGGTTTAGCTTAGTCGGTAGAGCACCCACATAGGAATCACAAGGTATCAGGCTCAATACCGGTCCCTGCCAACTCAGTGTATGAGTAGCACAGTTTGGGTAATCTTCTGTTTGGCTGATACCGACAATAGGCCATTCCATCAAGTTCACTTTACTTTTTATACAGACCTTTATTCCAAAGCTTATTTCATGTATACATTTAAAGACAATCTCTGGGGGGAGTTGCCATGGCGTAGTGGCTAATATCTTGAACTGTGATATTGTAGTACATGAGTTCAAACTCCAGTTATGTTTAAGACAGTAGAACAAACTGGGCTCTCTCGCATTAGGTAGGCAACCAGTCTAGGAGAAGGAAGACTGAATTCAAAACCAAGAGCTGAATTTCTCAAGACAACCCTTCTTTGTTATTGCTCCCAGGTTCAATCTGATTCGGAGTGGTAGTACCTGTTAGGGTATCATCTATGGACCAAATAGATCTGTGTGAAAATTATTTGTATTAGACCAGAATAATTGATACCATATGTTGAATTGAATGAATTAGTACATGTTGAATTGAGCAACAACAACTAAGTATTAGAATTTGTAAATAAAGCAATTGGTATTTATAGCACTCTGGAATATTCCATACTTCCATCTGGGTTATCTCATTCCTTGAGTCCTGATTGGCTGCTGGTCTTAATGTGGATATGGTGGTAGATAGATATCCATCATTCTGCATTATGCTTGCAGCAATGCAGGGAGTGTATTGAGTTACAGCTTGCTTGCTGCTTTGTCTACCACTTTGATAGTAGTTGGAATCCCAATGTGACAATGAATATTGTATTGCTTGTACAATATAAGGGAGTAACTGCACACAATATAACTGTGTGTAAATTATTTTTATTAAGAATAGTTACTTGAAACTATAATTGTTTATTAAGGATTATTATTATTATTAGTTACTTAAAGCCATATAACTGTTTGCAAATAAATGATTATTATTAAATAGAAATAGTTACTTGAGACCATATAATTATGTATAAAATATAATATCTAAGATCATACAACTGTGTAGATATACAGTGAGAAAAAAAACTTTTTAGAAACAACTATACAAAAAATGTAAATATGAATGTGGTATCCCTAACCTCTAGGCATAAAATAACTCTAGATAGGTTGACATGCCTTTAAAATCAATCAACCTCTTCATGACAATGATGTTGTTTAAGGGAAGGACAAGGTGCTAGACAACTTGACATTATTGTTACCACAGGAGTCGATAGAATGAGGCTAAAGTTACCTTGGGAACTCAATCTCTAATATTACTCTGTCACTTGGGGCATTAGAATGCACCGACTGCACCTCTGCAGTTCCAATGGGACCACCTGTTGGTCATAGATGGCGACCCGAGATGCTTAAGGATGGAATATTAAGGATGGTGGTTGAGCAGTCCATGACATGCAACACTCCACTTTGGACCCTACTTAGGTTAGACGGGTAGTCGAAGAGACCCCCTCCAACCAATTGGCTGGTCACATCAAGCCCTAGTACCTATATGATTGTCCTGACCCTATTGCCCTTATGGCAAGCCCCATCCCTTTTTATTGTATAGGTGCTAGAAGGTGGTGGCTGAGGATCTTCATGTCCTGGGAATTATGCTAAATTCTATCTTATGGTGAGGTTCCAATTCTGGAGGTCTGGGGAATGTGGAGCGCCCGTTCATCACAATTGCTCCCTGGTCCACCCTGACTCGGAGTGGTAGTATCTGATAGGGTCTCAATTATGGGTTAAATAGAAAAATGTGTTTAAAAAAATTGAGTATCTATAAGGAATTAATTTATTCAAAACTTTGTCGGCATTAAATAACCCACTAAGGTTGATATGCCATAAAGCAAACCAAACCAAGCCAACTCTAATGCTGTTCCTTGAGTTGTAACCCAGTTAAGTATTGAACAGGCTCATTGCTGCTTAACTTTGGTTATCTAGTGCTTTCAATGTGACTTGACTGTCATAAATAGCACTTAGCATGATTCAAAATTGGGCATGCTAAAATACACACACACACACACACACACACACACACACACACATATATATATATATATATATATATATATATATACTTTTTTATGTACATATCGAACAAAAAGAATATCAAACAAGGAGAAATAACTACAATAATTATTCTTATCCACCCTATCTAATAGTTATAATTTATAGACAATTGTATGATTTAAAGTAACCATTCTTATTTAATAATAATTATTTCTTTGCACACAGTAATATGGTTCCATATACTCCTATAGGGAGAGAAAAATAATTGTTCTTTTTTAAATACCAATTTCACATGATTCAAAGTTGGGCATGCTAAAACGAATGTATATATATATATATATATATATATATATATATATATATATGGGAGATTATGTGCTTAATTAAAGTCATACCTAATTTGTTAATTAATTAATTATAATTAAATGAATTAGGCGTGCATATCGGTTTAAATGTAAAGCGTAAACAAATCGAGAAAAAATCGATCTCTGTATGTACATTTCAACCTAGATTAACTTTTTCTCGATTTGTTTACGCTTTACATTTAAACCGATATGCACGCCTAATTCATTTAATTATAATTAATTAATTAACAAATTAGGTATGACTTTAATTAAGCACATAATCTCCCACAAATTGTCGGCCTTCGTCATTTCAAACACATTGTTTGACCACTTCATATATATATATATATATATATATACTGTAAATCCTTGAGTATAGTCCACCCTTGAGTATAATACACAGAGGATTGTAAAGGGGCTGCACCTCTAAAAAAAAATGCATCTGAATAAACTTTGCTCGACAGTAAATAGAGACTCGGACATTGCTTAGAAAATATTTTTCATTTTAAAACTTGTATATAATACGCACTAGGGATTTTGACCTTTAAATTTTGTTCAGAGTATATATATATATATATATATATATATATATATATATATATTGCATACATATCAAGAAGAAATAACTCCAATAATTAAGAAGTGTTTGTTCAGAGTGGGCGGAAAATTAGGATACATTTGGCAAAGGAGTTTATTAAATAATTTGCTTGAACTTATTTTCTCTCTACCTGAATTTGCCTAATTTCAATTCATTTGGACCACCAAATAGTCAATGACTGGCTAATTAAGCCACTGTTTTATGGGTAATTAATGATGAATGTATAGATATTAATTCTATGTAAATATCTATATCCTCTTTTGGCCAAACAAGGATTGTCTCTACTTATAATATGTCTATGCAGCCTAGAAAACTTTTTCTATCAATTTTTTTACATTTGCAAAGTGACCCAGAATTGTAAAGACCAAAATGCTTAATGGAAAACAAAAAATATAGTTCATCTATGAAAAAACGTTGGTTATACAATAAATACATACATATTGAAAGTTTAACATCATTGATAATAAGCAATAAACGTTTCTGTGATTTCTAAATATTTTGGAAATCTTACCTTTGGGATTACCCTCATAGTTCCAGTCTAAGTACTTTTTTAGGTATCAGGACGAACCCCACTTTCCGGTGGACAAAGTTTCCTTACGGTTTTATTTTTTAAAAAATAAGGATTAGCGAAAGTCAAGCTGCCAATACATAGTTATATATATATATATCCTTAGTAAGGACCAAAATGGAGTGTTGCATGTCATGGACTGCTCAGCCACTAGAGTTCCATCCTTAAGCATCACGGGTCACTTCCCATGGCCAACAGGTGACCCCATTCAGGGAGTCTTACCCCTCTGCAGAGGTGCAGTCGGTGTATTCTAATGCCCCACTGACAGGGCAGACATATCAGGCTATTTGTACATACTTAGACTAGGAACCACAAGGTTCATGGTCTGATACTGACCCTTGCCAACTCAGCATATGAGTAGCACAGGGATCTGTGTGGTAAAGTGAGAAGTTGATGGTAGGTGTGGCACTCCGTCTCAGACACCAAAAAAAATCTCGTTGGTCTAGTGCTAGTGAAAAGGGGATACACTCCCTCGCTGTCTGGCTGATACCGACTTTAGGCTACCCTGTCGACTTTACCTTTTATATATATATATATATATATATATATATATATATATATAGTCATCCACAGACACGTGTTTCGACTTCAATGTGGCTAGACATTTTATGAGCTACCTACAGCCGGGATAGAACTCCAATCGATTCAGCATCAGTTGGACAGCTTAACCGCTCGACTATCATCACCCACAGAATGCGAAGGGGATTTTAACTGTTTTGATACACACATCTGTATGTATGAAAAGGCCGCCATAGAGTGCTCCATCCCTTTTATAGGAGATATATATACATTTTATACTTTAGGCCACCCTGACAACATATTTACATAGCAGGTACATACTTAGACTATTTGATGAAAAAATATCAAATTTAATAAGCAAGAGAAAGACTGAGTCATCATATTTTTGTCTCACACATACTGCTTTTCAGAATACTTCACCATGAAATTAGATATTGAGTTTCAATTTTAAAACCTGACTGTGAAAAATGAAGGTTCAGTCATCTGTATACTATTTTCAACAATTGTGCAAAAGAAATTTTGATATTTATTAAAGATAGTCTCAAGTACTATTTCTCTTGATAAGATATTACTCAATTACACTGATCTAGATATATTACACTATGTAATACAAATTTTGTTCCTTCATAGTATGTGTTATTCATTAATTGCTTATATAGTGAAAGTATAGAAAATGACCATTATTCTCTTCAAACTTTGCTTTTCTGCCCTGGATAATGCTATATAACACAAAATGTGCTATTTCTTAATTGGCCTTTATTCTCTTCAAACTTTGCTTTTGAATCATGAATAATGAAAATTTGTGATATTTCTTAATTGTAAAAGTAAAGAAAATAGCCATTATTCTTTTAACTTTGCTTTTGTGGCTTGGAAAGTTAGAAATTAACCTATTTTTTTTATGTAAAAATGAGCAAATTTGCACATAAGTTCTGAATAAAACAACATATGAATAAAAATTGACATGTATTTACACTAAAGTTATAAAAAAATGAACAACAATGTTTAAAAGTGAATAGTTTTTTGATATTTGCAATTATAAATAACTTTCATATATCAGCATCTAAATATAGTCTCCATGAATGTTTTGAAAATTTTTTACCCACACAACAGTACATAAGAAAATAAACAGCCTATGATGAAAAAAGGGCTTTTGTTTTATACAACAACTATTTTTAAACAAGCTCCTTTCTTGTTAATGCGCTTAATACAATGGTGGGAATATTAATCACACAGAGTTAACATTAAACAGTAAACATTTCAGATGACAATCCAACCAATGATTCTTTCTTCATTCTTTCTCATTTTATTTTCTTTCTTATTATTTGCACTTTTTATTTCAGTTTATTCCTAATAACCTTTTTTTTTCCTTTTCTTTTTTATTATTTATTTCCACCCACCATTTTCTTTTTTATTTCTTTCTTATATATCACCCTTTTCTCAATTCCATCTCTCTCTCTCTCTCTCTCTCTATATATATATATATATATAATATATATATATCACTGTCATGCTTTATATATATATATATATATATATATATATATATATTCTTTTTCGATTTCTTTCTCTTCTTTCCGTTTTCACTTTTTATTCCTACAAACATTTTTTTCCTTTTCTTTTTTCTTTCTTATATATGACCCTTCTCTCAATTCCACATCTCTCTCTCTCTCTCTCTCTCTCTCTCTCTTTCTTTCTCTCTCTCTCTTCTTTCTTATATATCTCTCTTCTCTCTCTCTCTCTCTCTCTCTCTCTCTCTCTCTCTCTTCTCTCTCTCTCTCTCTCTCTGTGTTTTCATTCCTGTTCATAACAACAAAACTTTTTCCCTTTCTTTATTCCTTCCTATCATTGTTTCTTTGTTTTCTTCCCACCATTTACTTTTTTCTTCTCTCAATTCCATCCCTTTCTCTCTTCTCTTTCTTTTGATTCTTTTTTCGTTTACTCTTCCGTCCTTTTGTTTGCATATCAAGCTATGGACTTATTTGTGCCTTATTGTAAATGTGGACAAGTAAAGCATTTGTATCGAGGACTTCCTTTCTTTTTTTATGTAAATGGAAGTGATCAGATGATTTCAAAAAAGAAAACCAAATCTCTTGTTTGACCCTTTTCTCTTTCTTTCCCCCTCTTTCTCTCCCCCCTTTCTCTCGATACTTGCTATCAATCATAATATAGCATTGTGTTTTTGCTCCTGTTACTACTACTACTACTATTACAGATGATCACTGTGCATTAGACAAGTTGGTTTTGTTAGAATAACTCTTTACTATAGTTAGTATAAAGGGCAGGTTTAGCTCAGTCGGTAGAGTATCTGGCTGGGAACCTCAAGGTTCCTGGTTCAATACCGGCCCTCACCAACTCAGCATATGAATAGCACAGGGATCTGTGAGGTAAAGTGAGGAGCTGATGGTAGGTGTGGTGCTCTGTCTCAGATGCTAAAAAACAAACTTGTTGGTCTAGCGCTAGTGAAAAGGAGATAAACTCCCTCGCTGTTTGGCTGATGCCAACTTAAGGCCAACGACTTTTTTTTTGTTAGTATTTGCGGCATTGTATAATAATCCATAATTTTCCTAGCTACCAAAATAGAATGGACCTTTTGAAACATGAGAAAAAACAGCAAATAAAAAAATATATATATACATACATACACCCTCATATATATGAGGGGAGTCAAAAAAGTAATGCCATTTTGTTTAAGACAAGTATAATTACCAACACAGGAACATGTATTATATATCAAAATGAAGCTGCTCCTTAATGGTATAACCCGTCGGTCGCTACTGAGCTAAAGGGCTCACGGAATTTCTGAAATTGGCCGTCAACCATGGATTTCAACCATGGATTTCAGGGTCTCTATGTTTGCTGAAAGTCTACCCGAATGCCCACGTTGTGTTCAGATCTCAAATGACTAGAAATCTGCTATAGAAACTGGTATTCCACGGCTAACGGCGGCCTAGTGGTCACAAAAGGAAACAACGACTCTTTTTCTTTTTAAAAACTCAACAACATTTATATTCAATAGGAGAATACAAAACAATTATTTCTCAAGGCTGTGGGAGTGATGGACCTCTAATTAATAACTTCTGGTCGGAATACAATCAGGACTCTGCAAGGTATTATTCAAAACAGTTCGTAAAGTTGACTAAGTTTTTCAATAGTCTTAGCTGAAGTCAGTTTCTGTTGGCTATCGGTATTTGCGTTAATCTTCGCTTTTCTAGCCCGCTAAGCTCATCTACACATCAAGCTTTCTTAGCTTCGTCTGCCTTATCGCCCCAAAATGTCTCAGTTAAATAATATCTCAACCGGACATTCTGTTTTCCGGCTGACGTGGTGATATTAGAAATTTTCTCTGTACCTCCCACCCTGGCAAGGGTACCGCCTCTCCTCAGTTCTAACTACCAATAGAATTCACTTCCGCTAAATCGACAGAGGCTCAGTTCTTCCAGTGTTCTCAAGTGTTTTCCAACAAAATGTGGGGTCTTAAATACATATGCGTTTAATTCGTTTCTTCTGGTCATCTATAATATTTTCAATAAAAAGTTTATCTTTTTCTTAAGTGGAAAAAGAAAATAATAAAAAATTTTTTCCAAGGGCCCAAGATAATCATGGTCAACCAACTTCCTGATCATCTTTCTCCGTGCCATCAGTCTGGTTATATCAAAAGGCTGTTTCCAACAATCACAGCCAACTCAAGTGGACTCACCGGGAGGTCTCCCAAGCCACTTGAGTTTCTGCAATTTCTACCCCTTCAGACATTCCAGTCACACTGTGTGGTCCTATGATCACCACCATTTGTTTTGACTTTACTCACAACTCAAGCCATCGGACGATTTACATTTCCGTCTTTTTTTTCTCTTTCTTTCTTTTTCAAATTTCAAACAATGAATCGGTCACAGTGGATTACATCCCTACTCCACATAGTCACCGTTTTTCTCAATAGCAATGTTTCACAATCAAATGAGAGCATGTATCCCTGACTCGTAAAATTCTGTTGATTGTTCTTTGAGCCACTTCTTCACTACAGATTTCACTTCCTCGTCGGAATAATGTTTACCTCTCAAACCCTCTTACATGGGGCCAAAGAGAGGCAAACATTATTCCATTCCAGGTGGCCCCATTGGGGGAGTCTTACCCCTTTGCAGAAGTGCAGTCACTGACAGGGTGGCTGAGAGATTTAAAACACAAAGAAGATCAAGATCAGTCAACTAAACTTTTTAGGTAAAGTGAGAACAACTGCTTTCAGTATTCAAGCCAATAATTTTAAAGTGAATTATTCAGCCCAGTTTTTGCTGAGGTATCCTTTCAGATTCCCACCCTGTCAGCTGGGGCTGTAGAATACTCCAATTGTGTTACATAATTCATAGGCAGCTTATGAATTATGTATGTACCTGTAGTAAAAATATTTGAATCAGGGTCTGTTAGATTCAGAATAGCGGGGTCCAGTGGAAAGTTACCGAATAATAACCTTTTTGCTTGACCCCTTGAAGATGCATGAGAATTAGTTGTAAATGCAAGCAGAGATTCAGGGCGAGCAGACTCAAAAATCACTCCCTCTGAGAGTTGCTTCTCCCCCATGGTCTCTTTGATCTTGTTGACCTCTTAAACTCCCCCAAAGATTCAATAGTAGTGACATAGGTATCTATCTCATGTACTCTCTCATGAGGTTCCCAGAAAGCCATTCTCACTCACTTTTGTCTTTGTTATTTTACCAGTAGAAATATTGTTTCTTACCCTGCCATTGAATAGTAAAGCCAGTATGGCTATAATCATTTTACTGCCCATCATTATCAAGTAAGACTTTTTACATTTTTGTAAACCCTTTCAGATACTGCTTGTTCCTAAAACAATATTTGCATATTTTATCTATTTTGGGACATGTTTGTATATTCTTTTCAATAATACTTGTATGTATATTATGTATATATTAAATGTTTCTGTATGTTTAAATGAGTATATCTTGTTTTTACTTCCATTTATTCAGTGTTAATATATCATGGGTATACTAATGCTAATATGGGTCCTTGGTGATTGGGGACTTGACTAAATATCTTCCCTACCTCCAAGCAATCTAATCGTAAGATAAAATGGATTTTAGAATCTGGTATACACTACCTTAGAGAATAAGCATATCCAATTGGTGGCTCATAGACTCTCATATGAGTTTCCCAGAAAGTTATCCTCATTCTCTTTTGTCTCTGTTATTTGAACAGTAGAGACATTGTCTTTTGTCCTGCCATTGAATAGTAAAGCCAGCATGACTATAACTATTTTACAGACCATCATTATCAAATAAGCCTTTTTTCCATTTTTGTAACCCCTTTTATACACTGCTTGTTCATAGAACCTTTCTTTTATAGTGACACTGCAAATTATTATTTTCTAGCTTTTTTTTCTTTCATGCTAAGACACCATTTCAGTGTTTCTCATTTCTGCCCACTGACATTACTACTACTCCATTACTAGACCACCTGTTTATCTTTTATTAACAAGTGAAATAGATATTTTAGTGATAGAGAACAAATTTTAAAGATAAAAGAATTCAAAAATGTATTTACATGAATGGAAACAAAAAAAGGAGAACTTTTCTTTGTTTTTTGTTTTTTTACTTTGGCTAGTCAACCATTTCGAACTGAAAGATATTAAAACATCTGGTAATAGTAGTTCTGTTTATGTAATTGTGATATCACTGATAATATCTATAAAGCAAATATATCAATACTTTCATTTACGTGATTTATTGAATCTATAGTGACACAGCAAATAATGTTCATAGTGTGTGGGTAGGGTAAATTTTATCTTAGTACTTACTGTATTTGAACCTAGTATCAGATTGCTTAGTTGTAAGGAAGATATTTAGTCAAGTCCCCACTCACCAAGGACCAATATTAGCATTGGTACATCCATGATATACTAACACTGAATAAATGGAAGGAAGGACAAGATAAGCTCATTTACACATATAGCAACATTTAATATATCTTATTATAATGGAGATTGTGTGTTTGTCTGTCTGTAACTGAAACTATATCAGGACTCAAGTCACAATTCCCTTTGTTATGTATGTCATATTCTCCAGGATTTTATTTTTATTTAAACCTCAATTATTAATAAAATTGTTTTACATTATCAATACTGTTGACCATGTCTACATACTAATAACATCCAATTGTATTTATATATACAACAAATGAATGTCCATGATATGCAACACTCCACCTTGGCCCTTACTTGGGCTAGATGGGTGGTCGGTTTTGTTATTTGATCAATCAACTGGTCATGTCAAGCCCTAGCAACTATATGATTACCCCAACCCTTTTTTATCATATATGGAGCTGGCTTAATTGCTGCCCATAAAAAAAAGCAAGTAAAAAAAAAAGTGAAACAAAATTGACTTACATAAATCTTGTCGTATATTCTACCTGTGAATTTGAATGGTACATCCAAAGGGACTTCAAAAGAATTTGCAGGATCCATTTTTTCGATCTGAATCTGTGTATCATTCTGTGACTCACCATATGGAGTTAAGGACTCGAGTTCCTGACTGGCCCTCGTTGGGGGCAGAAAATGGATCCACATAAACAGAAATAAAACACTGGTTGTAATCCGCCATCTTTTTTCTTTCCCGCTCATCATTTTTTGTTGTTGTTATTTGTGATGATCTCCTAAAATAAATTATTGATAATAATATTATAATTTTTTTAAATATAATAACATAATTATGTAATAATATATAATCGATATAATATATGTTTTTTTTATATATGATATAGTAAAAAGGGGCCGGGTTAGCTCAGTCGGTAGAGCGTTCGGCTAGAAACCACAAGATTCCTCGTTCAATACCGGTCCTCGCCAACTCAGCGATATCAGACGCCAAAAACAATCTCCTTGGTCTAGCGCTATTGAAAAGGGGATAGACTGCCTTGCTGACTGGCTGATACCAACTTTAGGCCGCCCCAACGACTTTACTTAAATTTTATATATGATATGATATATATATGTTTTTTTATATATGATATAATAATATATTATGATATAGAATTATTATGATATAAATATATTATGTTAGAATTATTATGATATAAATATATTATGATATAAAATTATAATTATAAAACTATATATTATGATACAAAATGATATTATGATGTAAAAATATGATGATTTTGACTATGAATTAATTCATATGGCACTCATTTTAGTAATTGAATATGCTATATATATATATAGGGTGTTCAGGAGAAATTTGACAGTTTCATAAGGAAAAAGAAAAAGTGCTTGGTAACTACAAAATTTAATGGATTGTAAAGAAATTCAACAGGCACAGAAATTAGACTACTTTCAACAAGTTTCACTCAAAATAACCGCCATTCGCATCGATAACAGCCTCAATCCTGCTCCAGAAACCTGGAGCAAGCTGATGTTACAGTTTCCCTGTCGATTAGCTGAGCTAAGTCAAACCCCATGGCGATTGGTGTCTTTCTCAACAACGCCACATATATAATAGTCCATGGGGTTAAGATCAGGTAAGTTTGGAGGCCAAACATTGAGACTGGTGTAGTCGTAAAAATTTGCCGACAACCATTTTTTACTTTTCCCAGAGGTATGGCTGGGGGCCCGAATCCTGCTGCCATACATATGGCCTACCATTGGCTACCCTTATTATCCAGGGCTTGACTACAGTGTTTAGCAACTCCATGTAGACATCTGAGGGTCCTCCAACACTTTTTTCTGCAGATTTTCGAGGAATTCTGCTGTACGAACGCAATCAGATCATCTATTATGTTGCTTTCTTCTAGCCACAGTCACCATTGCAATTCTCCAGTTCATGCCTGATTGTTTTTACAGTGTTTAGGGAGCATTGGGCAACAATGATAATCTCCTTATTTTGATGGCCAGCGCAGATCATTATGATACAAGTTAGTCTCTTCCATGATTCAGGTGGGTTCCAGTCATCCATTCTATCTGTCATCACGTATATGAATGAAGAAAGGTCCAAGCTTTTAAATGATGTGTAGTGTGTGTCAATACCTCCAACCTACGGAGAAAAATAACCAAATATAAATATGTCAAATTTATCCTGAACACCCTATATATATATATATATATATATATATATATATATATATATATAAACAATGTGTTTGAAATGGCAAAGGCCAACAATTTGTAGGAGATTATGTGCTTAATTAAAGTCATACCTAATTTTGTTAATTAATTCTAACTAAATGAATTAGGCGTTCATATCAGTTTAAATGTAAAGCCTAAACAAATCGAGAAAAGTCAACTCTGTATGTACATTTCAGCCCATTAGGCCTCATCAGCAGAGCTATAGACAGGGCAGTGCTTTGTGTGTGATTCGAACCCAGTCAGCTGACAGGCGGACATTCTAACCACTACACTAGCTGGCTTGACTTTAATTAAGCACATAATCTCCCACATATATATATATATATATATATATATATATATATATATATATATATATATATATATATATATATATATTGGTGGAATTAAGAATGGTAGGACTAAAACAGAGTAAGGAATAACATTTCTTTTGTATACAAAGAGCAGGAAGGGATTTATTGATAAGGAGGGCCTCAAGTACAGCTAGGTGTAACTCGTTGATTGAGGATGCCAAGATAGTGAACTTTGAGGGCGTATATGCTGCAGAACAATCAGGATAAATCTTATTTATTAATGATATATATTAAAATATAATAATATATAATTGATATAATATATAATAATATATAATATACATATAATACTATAATTTTTTTGTCAATTTTTTAATACAATTAATAATATTCATTATATACAAAATTAATAATAATAAATTGATTAAAATGAATTAGCTTTATTCATTTAAAAAATCTTTTGATCGAGTTATGATATCAGAAATTAAGCTGAAAACAAAGAGTACACTAACTAAAAACTTTAGTTATTTTTCTACTTGTAAGAATAATTATGATGATGTTAAAATTGTTAGTTTTTGTTAAAATCATATTATTAAAATATATTATGATTTAATAATATATTATGATATAAAATTATTATGATATAAATATATTATGTTAAAATCATATTGTTAACATATATTATGATATAATATATTATGATATAGAATTATTATGTTATAAAATTCTAATTATAAAACCTATATATTATGATATAAAATGATGATATAATAATATATGATTGATATGATATATAATATACATATAATGATATAATTTTTTGTCATTTGTCAATTTAATTAATAATATTAATTATATACAAAATTAATAATAATAAATTAATTAAAATGAATTAGTTTTTATTCATTTAAAAAACCAGGCCTAAAACAAAGAGTACAATAAGTAAAAACTTTAATTATTTTTCTACTTGTAAGAATAATGATAATGATGTTAAAATTGTTAGCTTTTGTTTCTTCCAAACAGAGTGAATTGTTTTTTATATAAGTTTTGTTTGCTTTTAGTAGAGTCTAGAATTTAACTTGTCAAAACTTTTAATGAATATGGGTGTATGCATTATATATATATATATATATATATATATATATATATATATATATGGTCCGATGATCATGTAGGTGAGAAAATCACAGTCACTAAGCACTGATGTTGACTATATCTGTGCTATCCTAACTTAGATATATACAAGGTGTGTCATAAAAGTATTGAGATTGAAGCTGTATTTCCCAAGATAGAAATGAACAACGAATGGAACATCTATTCTTATCAGAATACAAGGTGTGTAAATAAGTACAGATTTTAAAGCTGTATTTACCAAGATGGAAATGAACAATGAATGGAACGTTAATTTTTTTCAGAATACAAGGTGTGTCATAAAAGTGCCAAGTTTGAAGGTGTATTTACCAAGATAGAAATGAACCATGAATGGAACATTAACTTTTTCAGAATACAAAGTGTATCAAAAAGTACCAAAAATCTTGATACTTTTTTGGCACACCTTGTATGCTCTATCAGTGATATTGAGCAATCTTTATTTATAAATATAGTCAACTACATTATTAATATTAATTCATATATGTATTTGTGTATATATATTTATGTGTTCACAAAGCTATTGTTAATGAATGCTAAAAAATATTCTGTTAACTATGTATATACTATAAAATTAATATATATATATATGCTCTATTACTGATATTGAGTGCTCTTTATTTATGAATATAGTACAAAGCGGTTTTAATCAATTGATAATGAATTTATTTATTTTTTAAGTAGATTTATATTTAAACATTAATAATTTGACAAAAGCCAAATCATGACTTTTTTAAAAGAATAATTTTTCTTTTTTTTCTGGTGGTAAATGTCTAAAATTATGAAAGAAAATGATTTAAACTTCTGAGAATTATGGTGTTAAATTTCCGTGACTGCAGTTTCATGCATATTATGCAATCTTCAGGCGGTCAACTGTTTAAATATTTCAATATTTTAATATTTAAACAGTTGACCGCCTGAAGATTGCATAATATGCATGAAACTGCAGTCACAGAAATTTAACACCATAATATTTCATCTATGATTTTGTTTATGTGTATATATATATATATAACCGTTTTAATCAATTGTAAAAGTTAATAATGAATTTAAAAAAAAACGTCTAGAAAAAATGTTTAAATATTAGTGATTTGACAAATCCTAATATTGATATTTTAAAGATTAATTTACTCTTTTTTTTTTTTCACTTCTGGTAGTAAGTGTCCAAGTTTATGAAAAATGTTTTAAACTCCTCAGAATTAATTAAATCATCAAAGAAGAAAAAATAAAGTATTATTACCGAAGTGTTTCCAAATGGTGCAAATTCTAATCCCGGATAAATGGAAGAATCTTTTCTGCTGTCATTTGTAATCCAGCAAAGTCGAAGAGGCTTAATCCAACTCATTGATCATCACTTGTTAGTTATGTGTGTGTGTGTGTGTGTGTGTGTGTGTGTGTGTGTGTGTGTGTATGTGTGTGTGTGTGTGTGTTTGTGTGAGAGAGAAAAAGCAATAGAAAAAGAGATAGAGTAAAAACATAGAAATAACAAACTCCATAAATTGAATAGTAAGTAATGATATAATAGTAAGAGTTGGTTGTCCGGGTATTTATAAGAGAATGTGTGATAGTGAGAGTAAAAGAGAAAGAGAGAAAGGGAAGGGACAGAGAAAAAAAATTAAGAGGGAGGAAATATGTGGGTAATGGGTTATAAAGAGAAGGGGGAGGAGAAGTCTTATTAGCTTCAGGAACAGTGCGTAAAGCTCAAATTAGGTTGCAAGCAAAAAGTGACGGGGGGGGGGCATTAAGGTGACAGAGAGGGAAAGTAGGTAAAGAATGTACTCTCTCTCTCTCTAATTGATTAAAACAGCTTTGTACATATATTCACTCACACACACATACACATATATCATCATTATCAAGTTGTCCATGACTCTTTCTCACTACCTGTCCCTATTGATCATCACTACCATCAGGTCTTCTGTATAGCATCTAGAATCTGTACAGAGCTGATTGATATAGGTGTTTGCTGGTTGGCCTATACTGTGTGTCCATGAGTAGGTGACCACTGGAAAACGTCTCTTATGAATTTGTCTTTACTTCTTCAGCATGTCTTGTTCATCTTACTTGGATGGTCAGTTTCCTGAAAATGGAGCTGTTTTTTATCCATTTTAGTTAATCCAATAATTTTGACCATCATAGTAAGAATCTTCTTCATCTATGAGCATAGAATCACCATAACTATTTGATATTTTGTGATTTTTCCTTTCAGCATACTTTATTTACAAATATTTGCTTCATAGCAAAATGTAGTGATCTGCCCCTGTGTCTAGGCTGAACAAGGTGATCTGCCCTTGACCAGGATACAGTATAAATACAACCATGGAAGCAGCCATTTGCAATTATACTCTTGATATCTAATCACGTCTTTCATATTTTATACAAATGTTAGCCTTAAATTCATTTTACTCATTAACCTGGTTCTTACTTGAATGTAACAACCTATACTACATGCCAAATGAAAGATTCCGCCTATACTATTTAACAGTATTATCTTGAAGTTTGACAAAGAATCTGATCTTGCGTTCCATTTTTTTAACTCAGTGTCCTGTGTATGACTTTAACCCTTTCCTAGGCTATCACTTTTATTGCAGACCCCCAACCCTTTATCATTTATGTACTAGAAGGCAGTGGCTGAGAGTCTTAGTGTTCAGGGTATGATGTTAAACTGCATCTAATGGTGAAGTTCCAATTTTGGACTACTGGGGAGTGTAGAGTACCCCTTCATCACCATTACTCACAGGTCCACTCTGCCCTAGAGTGGTAGTACCTGTTAGGGTCATATCTTATGGGCTAAATAAAAAAATGAGTTCTAAAAAATGTGTTTAAAAAAAAAAAGTTTTAAAAAAATGCAATACCCAACTAGAATGAATAAAAGTCTTTTAAAACATGAAATGTCTTTGGTATAAAATAATCCGAATGTTGATATGCTGTAAAATCCAACCAACCAATTTTTCTGACTCACCTAACTGGATATACTGATAATAATGGAAGATATATATATATAATATATATATATATATATATAGATAGATAGATAGATAGATAGATATAAATAAAAGCAATGAACAGCAGCAGATTGCAAATTACAGTTGTTGGTTGGATTTTATGGAATGTAAACCCATGTTGGGTTATTTTATATTGACATTTTGTTTTATTCATTCTTGATGGGTATTGAAAATTCTTTTTTTTAACTCAATTTTTTTTTAAACGCAATTTTTAAAACTCATTTTTTCTATTTAGCCCATAGATGGGACCCTAACCACTAATACCACACTGGGTCAAAGTGGACCTGGGAGTAATGGTGATGAAGAGGTAAACCATACTTGAACACCAACCACTGTAAAGTAAAGTAGATGGTGTGGCCTATTGTCAGTATCAGCTTGACAGTGAGGGAATCCTAGAGCAGGGAGATTGTTTTTGCACCTGGGGTGGAGCATCACACCAACCATCAGCTCACAAATTTACCACACAGATCCAAGCCATGCTACTCATGCACTAAGTTGGCCAGAACCCGGAACCTTGTGGTTCTGAGGCAAATGCTCTACTGAGCTAAACCGGTCAGAGATTAATATGTATCAGACTTGTCAAACAGTTCACAATATTGATTGATTGATTGATTTTAATGACATGTCAACCTGTTTAGGGTTATTCTATACACAGAAGTCATTGCACATTCATATTTACATTGTGTAGTTTTTTGGGGGGTTTTCACACGTTCCTATTTAATACGAATAATTTTTAAACAGATCTATTTAACACATAGTTGGGACCCTAACATGTACTGCCATTCCGAGTCAGAGTGGACCTTGGAGTAATGGCAATAAAGGGGTGCTCCATATACCCTAGATCTCCAGAACTGGAGCCTCACCATCAGTGTTCAATGTACATTCATATTTATATTTTTATGTAGTTGTTTCCTAACAGTTTTTTTTTGCATATGATCATATGTAATACAAATAATTTTTAAACAGATATATTTGATCCATAGATAGGACCTTAACAGGTACTACCACTCCAGGTCAGAGTGGAACAGGGAGTATTAGCAATAATAGAGTACTCCATACTCCCCATATCTCCAGAACTGGAGCCTCACCATCAGATGTAATTTAGTGTCATACCCAGGATATGCCACCTAATATTTAGATTAATCAAGTTTAGCTTAGTATGACAAAACTATAGGTGTGGAGTATCTAAGGGAGGGGGGTTTGCTCACTATAGGCCTCCATAATCTAGATGATGATAATTACCCCCCTCTGATTGTGAATAAAAAGGTATATATTTAAAGTATCCACTTAAATGTTGTACGATGCAAGAAAAGCCAGTCAGGTGAAAAAAAAATGAAATGAGTGGGTGATGAGAAAATAACAATATTTATAGCATGCACTATTAATCTGGGTGAAGAAAAGAAAGAAAAAAAATGTGAAAAGACTCTTTCTTTTCATTTTTTGTTCGTTTTACTTGGCTGGTTTGTATTATAAGATGTGATAAGATGAAAATGTAAAAATATTTTTTTTCCTGAAAGCATTACAAAATGAAAAGGTAAAAAAGAAAGAAAAATGTAAAAAGAAAGAAAGAGAGAAAGAATGAAAATGTAAAAAGAAAGAATGAAAATTTAAAAAGAAATAAGGAATGAAAATGTAAAAAGAAAGAAAAAATGAAAACGCAAAAGGAAAGAATGAATGAAAAATATAAAGAAAGAAAGAAAATGAAAGAAGAAAGAATGAAAAGATGTAAAAGGAAAGAAAGAAAGAAAATTTAAAAAGAAAGAAAGAAAAAAGAAAATAAAAAAGAAAGAGAGAAAGAAAGAAAGAATGAAAATGTAAAAAGAAAGATAAGTTTAGAAAGTGATGTACTTGTCCAGAATACCATCAGCTAATGGACAAGAAAATTATATAATTATCCAGAGGATGAATTGAAGTTTGTCATCTGTTACATTTTTTTTTTTACTGAACAGTTACATTTAAAAATGACGTCTTCAATCACCTACAATTCACTCATCTACCATGTTTCTTTAGTCGTTAGAAGAAGGAAAGGTGTTGATTTATCACTTATGACCAATTGTATAAGTAGAGGGATCTGCCCTGTGTTTAGTCTAAACAGAGTGATCTGTCCTTGTCTGATAAAGTATAAATAAAAGCCAGGAAGCAGCCATTTGCAATTCGGCTCTCGACGTTTGAACTGCTGACCACATCTTCCATACTTTATACCAATATCGAATTTTTGGTACTTAGATGTAACTGTTTAGTTTAACTTTTTTTTTAAATGAAGCAAAAAATTCACAAATTTACTCTTATCTAGAGGGTCAATTTAAGTATTACAATTGAAATGTAATTTTTTAATATATATAATTTCTTATATTTTTCTATATAATTTTATAACTGTATAACTACTGTTTTATATGGTGCTGGTTCCAGGATTTGTTCAAAACAGCATGCAGTATTCTTTTGTAGTTCTTATACAAAGCTATTTATTCTTATTCTGAAATTTAACACATACAGAAAGGAGTATTATTTTGATTTTTTGGACTGTTGTCCTCATCTTCATTGTAGTAAATAAAAACACAATGTTTTGGCAGCAGTATCCTTCACCCTTCTTCAGGTGTTTCCTGTTTATCGAAGCATAGCAATGACCCAACCTGGGAAATCATTTTAAATAGTTTGACTGTTGATCAAACAAAGCGTTGAAGAACTTTTGAAGATCTCATTCAAATAAAGACGTCATTTTTTTTTATGATGATAACACTTCTTGGATTGATTGGTGTGCAAAAACAATGATGTCATTATTTGAATGAGGTCTTCAAAAGTTCTTCAACACTTTGTTTGATCAACAGTCAAACTATTTAAAAGGAGTTCTCAGGTTGGGTCATTGCTATGCTCGGATAAACAGGAAACACCTGAAGAAGGCCAGAGCATACAGCAGCCGAAATGTTGTGTTTAAAAAATGCAGAACTTGGAATATTCTGGTATATAAGGTGTGCTGGAAACTGCCACTTAAACTTATAGACTCGGCATGGTCATGTGGATTAAACCAAGCCAATCAACAACTTGAATACGTGGTCAATTAACTATTTAATCCCCGATCTGGAAAGCCGTTCATTTGCACGTATTCGCCATTGCTGAACGGACCAGCAACCGAGGACTTTGCTCAACCGAAGGATTCTAATCAACACTAAGGGACATCGAAGAACAACCAAAGGTTTCTTCACTAAAGATCGCACTCTGCTTAACACAAGGGATCTCCACTGTAAAGTGCTCTCACTTGAAGCATAAAAATGGCCACAAAAATTGTAACATACATACTACAATAAAGATGAGGACAACAGTCTGAAAAATTGAAATAATACACACCAATCCTCATCTAAAAATTTCAAACAAATAACAGAAAGGAGTG
>CM042154.1:43724568-43737068 GCA_023376005.1 Doryteuthis pealeii | reverse complement strand
TCAGTGCTAGGTAAAATGCAAATAGTCTAGTCCATCCTACAATTTACCCATAGCTAGAGGGAGAATAGTTGGATGCATAACTTTCCCAAGGGTATCAGTGCTAGGTAAAATGCAAATAGTCTAGTCCATCCTACAATTTACCCATAGCTAGAAGGAGAATAGTTGGATGCATAACTTTCCCAAGGGTATCAGTGCTAGGTAAAATGCAAATAGTCTAGTCCATCCTACAATTTACCCATAGCTAGAGGGAGAATAGTTGGATGCATAACTTTCCCAAGGGTATCAGTGCTAGGTAAAATGCAAATAGTCTAGTCCATCCTACAATTTACCCATAGCTAGAAGGAGAATAGTTGGATGCATAATTTTCCCAAGGGTATCAGTGCTAGGTAAAATGCAAATAGTCTAGTCCATCCTACAATTTACCCATAGCTAGAGGGAGAATAGTTGGATGCATAACTTTCCCAAGGGTATCAGTGCTAGGTAAAATGCAAATAGTCTAGTCCATCCTACAATTTACCCATAGCTAGAAGGAGAATAGTTGGATGCATAACTTTCCCAAGGGTATCAGTGCTAGGTAAAATGCAAATAGTCTAGTCCATCCTACAATTTACCATAGCTAGAAGTTGGATGCATAACTTTCCCAAGGGTATCAGTGCTAGGTAAAATGCAATAGTCTAGTCCATCCTACAATTTACCCATAGCTAGAAGGAGAATAGTTGGATGCATAACTTTCCCAAGGGTATCAGTGCTAGGTAAAATGCAAATAGTCTAGTCCATCCTACAATTTACCCATAGCTAGAGGGAGAATAGTTGGATGCATAACTTTCCCAAGGGTATCAGTGCTAGGTAAAATGCAAATAGTCTAGTCCATCCTACAATTTACCCATAGCTAGAGGGAGAATAGTTGGATGCATAACTTTCCCAAGGGTATCAGTGCTAGGTAAAATGCAAATAGTCTAGTCCATCCTACAATTTACCCATAGCTAGAGGGAGAATAGTTGGATGCATAACTTTCCCAAGGGTATCAGTGCTAGGTAAAATGCAAATAGTCTAGTCATCCTACAATTTACCCATAGCTAGAAGGAGAATAGTTGGATGCATAACTTTCCAAGGGTATCAGTGCTAGGTAAAATGCAAATAGTCTAGTCCATCCTACAATTTACCCATAGCTAGAGGGAGAATAGTTGGATGCATAACTTTCCCAAGGGTATCAGTGCTAGGTAAAATGCAAATAGTGTCCATCCTACAATTAGCTAAGGAGAATAGTTGGATGCATAACTTTCCCAAGGGTATCAGTGCTAGGTAAAATGTAGTCTAGTCCAGAACTAAAAAGTATAAGGCTTGGGGTCAATCCCTGAGTAGAACGATAAAGAGGAATGCTGATGAAATTAAGCTATTTTTGGTACCCCAACCAGTATTTTGGATGAGCCCTGAATTAAA
The DNA here is from genome assembly GCA_023376005.1 of Doryteuthis pealeii. Taxonomy (NCBI): domain Eukaryota; kingdom Metazoa; phylum Mollusca; class Cephalopoda; order Myopsida; family Loliginidae; genus Doryteuthis; species Doryteuthis pealeii. The sequence goes on along the minus strand of CM042154.1, from coordinate 43,735,628 downwards.
ATACTACTGTGTACAACCTGAATAATATACTAGAATTTCCATTTAAGGTAGAAATGAATTTTAAAAATCTTTTAAAAAGCCTAAAAGAGTAACAGCTATTATTTAAAGCCAATAAGTTGATGATAACAAGCTATAAACCAGTTTAAAATCATTGATTGTAAAATTTAATTATATATATATATATATATATATATATATATATCAATTAAATTAAATTACCATGGGGTCCTATGGAAAATTACCGACACTTGTGGCGGTTAATAACCTTTGACCCCTTAAAAGGTGCGCAGTTGGACGTGTGAGAATAGTTTCTAGTTAAGCAGATTCAACCCGATTTCAAAGGAGAGTAGATGCAATTTTCAGCTCCCAGGGTCCATCTCTCCCCGCAGTTGAATCATGGGCTAAGAAATAAAACTTAATCAAGAAACACCAAGTCTTGTTATTAATTGTATGTTAAGACAATGACCAGCCCAGACTGAACAAGAAAGAAAATCAACTCAGCCAAAAGCCCCTAGATCAGCCCAGAGAAAATGGCTGACGACATAGATGAAGAAGTAGAAGCAGTAAGCAGCGAGTCAGTAACCAGAAGTGTAACAAATAAAAGTAAGTTTATCATCTCTATCATCTCTAATCAACCTGTCTGTCTCTCCTCTATTATATACCCAAATCATTTTGGAGGCATATAACACATGGAAACAAGATTAAGATGATCTTTTGTTTGTATGTCAGATATTTTATTTCTATTATTTTATTTTATTTTATATTTAAAATAATTTTAAATAGAATACTATGTGCGTAAACAAATTTTGATTGAAACACATGTTGACAAATAACAATAATAAATTCATCCATACCAATGTATATATATTCTTCTTCCAATTATCTTTTCACAATATATATATATATATATATATATATATATATATATATATACAGGGGTTGGATAAAATAATGGTAAATACCTGGAAATTTCAAACAAATTTATTTTAATATGGTATAGAACTGGCTTTGGCAGTAAGTACAGCTTGAATTCTATGAGTTATGGACTCATACAAAGTTTGAATGCTTTCCTGGGGAATTTTTGTTCATTCTTCTGCCGAAAACAGTCCCAAGTTTTCAGTGATGATGGAAGAGAATAGTGACTCCTTACTTTTTTTTCTAAAATGCACCATAAATGTTCAATAATATTGAAATCTGGTGACTGTGGTGACCAGATAAGATGCTCTACTTCACTAGAATGTTCTTTGTGACACTCAGACACAATTTTAGTTGTGTGAATTGGTGCATTATCATCCTGAAGAATTGCGGTTCCCTCTGGAAACAGTTCTGCAACCATAGGATGAATTTGATCTGATAAAATTTTTAAATAGTCTTGACTTTTGATCCTGCCATGAAGGTCCGGCAGATTTCCAAGATATAGCCCCCCACCCCAGATCATCACAGAGCCTCCTCCATATTTAATGGATTAAAAAGAAAAAAAATTGTTTAAAAAAAAACAAAAAACTTTCTACCAAACTATTGCTTATAACAAAGTTGAACTTTACTCTATAAACTTATCCTTTAAACTGATTCCCAATCCACTTAGCAACAAACAACTGCAAACAACCTACTGTCAAAATCAATAAAAATCCTTAAAAAAAAGACATAACAATAAATTTGACCATCCCTCACAACATACCGTTTGGCATAAAATAACCCTGGATGGGTTGACATGCCGTTAAAATCAATCAATCAATCCTCCATATTTAACAGTTGGAAAAAGACAGTCTGGATCAAATGTTTCTTTAGGCTGTCTCCACACGTATATTTGACTAGATGTTGGAAATAAAGAAAAGGACCAGTTCTGTAGCTTTCTACTTCACCCTAAATGCTTTGTAATATTGGTTTGTGAAATGAGTGATTTTCTCATTGCAGCCCTCCCGTGAAATCCATCTTTGTGCAGCTCCCTTCTTACAGTTTTTGAGAAAACTGGGTTCAGTTATTTCCTATAAGTCTAACATAAACAAAGGGGAACCACTCTTGACTGATAAATTATTTATTTATTTTCCCATTAAACTAACCCTAAACTCTAACCCTAACCCTAACCCTGTCTTCTTTTTTCCTAGTAGATCAATAAATAAATGAATAATTTATCAATCAAGAGTGGTTCCCCTTTGTTTATGCTAGACTTATAGGAAATAACCCTGGATTCTTGAGAAGGTCATTAAGCTGTGCTGTAATTTTTGGAGCTGTATTTTTGTGATTCTTCCTAACAATCCATGTAAGAGTCTGACAGTCTCTGTCAGACAGCTTTCGGTTTCTTCCAGAGTTTTGCTTCAGTGAGGAGGTTTTCCCTTCTTTTTCAAATACTGTCATTACTTTCAAGACAGTACTCCTTGCTACATCAAATAATTCAGTGTTTTTTCTTACACTAGCACCTGCCATACGAGCACCAACAATTTGACCTTTTTTAATAATATCTTTTATAATAATAATAATAATTCAGCTAGTATATAAGGTCTGAGACCTGTCAGCTGTTCCTTATAAACATTCATCTTAATTCCATAGAATATTTAACATTGCCTTAAAGGAGTTTAGAGATGGGGCATTCACTATTGATGATTAAAGTCTAATAGATCTGTCATTTTAATGAATTTTGATTAATTTTTTCTGATGATATCTATAAAAAAATAACAATTTTAGTAAAATAAGATCAGAAAAATTAATAATAAATCAAAAATCATAAAAATAACAAACGTTTGATGGTTTTATAAGAGTTTCAAAATTATGATACTAAGATTCTAGGTGCTTCTATTATTTTGTCCAACCCATATATATATATATATATATATATATATATATATATATGTTTATTGAAATATATATGGTCACTTGGTGAGTTAGTGGTGGACCAAGTATGAAAAATGTGGTCTGTGGTGTTCAGATGTCAAGAGTAAAATCGCAAATAGCCACTTTCATCATTATATTAATACTGGCTATCTTACCAAGGGCAGATCACTCTGTTCAGCCTAGACACAAGGATAGATCACTCTATTCTTATACATCCCCTAATCAGCAGCAGCTGTTCCTGCTGGATGCAAAGCGTTACGTTTGACTTTAATCTCTCCCCATATTCATTCCATATTTCATCTGGAAGTATCATATATATTTCATCTGGAAAGAGATAATGCAAATTAAATTTTTCATATCACAGGTGCAGATTTTTCAAAAGTGAATGTCGGCTTAGAAGTTTCAAGTGTTCAATAAAATAGGCATAAATTCACCAAAGTGTTGTATGTGTTATATACCCTACCTAATGGAGGGACGTGGTCTAATGGTTAGAGTCAGAGGAAGTGGACTTATCAACCCGAGTTCAATTCCTGGACGAAGCTGTTTGAATTTCATATAGTGCTAATACCCTTGGGAAAGGTATGAATCCAATTCTCCCTCCAGCTATGGGTAAATAGTAGGGCAGACTTTAACCTTGGCTAGGTAACCAGTCTAGGAGAAGGAAAACTCTGAATTCAAACCTGTTAAACTCCGCTTAAGAAATTGACCTTGTGTCACATTCTGCTCATGCGGAGGGGTTGGTAAATATATATATACCCTAGCTATGAACATTAATGGGTATGTCCCAATCCTCATATACCCTACCTATGAACATTAATGGGTATGTCCCAATCCTCATATACCCTACCTATGAACATTAATGGGTATGTCCCAATTCTCATATACCCTACCTATGAACATTAATGGGTATGTCCCAATCCTCATATACCCTACCTATTAATGGATATACTATTTCTCTGAATTTTTGAGATGAGGCTTGATAATTTGTATTATATGGATTCTTCAGACTATTGTCCTCATCTTTATTGTTATATACACAACGTTTTGGCCGATGTGCCTTTCGACTTTCTTCAGGTATTCCAGAGTCCGTCAAGAAATACCTGAAGAGGGACGGAGGGCACATTGACCGAAATGTTGTATAGATAACAATAAAGATGAAGACAATAGTCCGAACAATCCATATAATACAAATTAATGGGTATGTCTCAATCCTCATAAATATGGGAGTATTATGCTGACTGGGTAGTCTTATACCACTAACAGTGGTTTACTTTTCTTCATGCCTCTGGCAAGTATTGTATTTGTTAATGTTTTAAAGATTCCCTTCCATTTCCAATCTCCGTTTGGTTATTTCTCATTTAGTAACCTTTGTTACGTTACAACAGTACGGTACAACTGAAATAAATCATACATTAAACGTTAAATAGAAATAAAAATATCTTAGATTTTTTGTTTGGAATAATTTTTATTGGGTAAGCAATGCATACCTGGCTTTTTAGGAAAACATGACTCCGTACTTCATTCAAAATACTGCTCAGTTGAAGGCCATGCTATCCATTTGGGAGGTGGTCATGAGCGGTAGTCATTTACAAAGCTTAGGTTGGCACAAGGCCAGAAATATGGGGCACCCGAGGTAAAGTAAGTACCATATTTGACGGCATTTAGGACGCACTTTTTTCCCCAAAATTTTGGCTCAAAAAATTGCCCTGCATATTTTACATAGTAGATGAAGTTTGAGACCCCCTGTGGGCCTAGGCTAATCTTCTCTATGATGCTCACTAACCCAACTTATGCTCAGTACTTTTACCTACCCTAAACTGCTGAATTGCTTTAATACAGCTATGTTTTTGCTTGTGTAATGCACAGCAAGACTGTTTTCAACAATATATGCTGAAATACACTAAAAACATTTTTTCCTGAATCTGATCTGCTGAAATGGGGGTGCGTCTTATATGCCCGTCAAATACGGTAGTTAAATAAAAAAAATTTTTTAAAGGTAAAGCTTGCAAACACAGTAAATAAAAAAATTCTTAAATTTAACGAAGACATCAAATAAGTTTTTTTTAAATTTAAAAATAAAAATGAATAAAACATAATGATCAAATTCCAGCAATTTTTTGTTCTAAGTAAGTTACTTTTTATAGATTTCTTTGCATTTTTCTTTTTACAACAGTTCATTAGGATTTTTTTTTAAATGTGTGAAAATTATTTCAAAAGAATCTATCAAATAATGGTTTACACAAAGAAAAAAAACAAGACAGACCCTATTTGATGCTTCACACTTGTATGGATGCATTCACACAAAAATAAAAGGTTTGGTTTGGTTTAATGGCATATCAACCCCTTTTGGGTTATTTGATGACAAAATTTGATTCATTTGTAACTGTTTGAGAAGAGAAGAAGAGAAGAAAGGGGAAGGGGAGATAGAAGAAAGATGAGAAGAGAAGGGGAGGGAAAAAAGGAGAGAGAAGAGGCGAGAGAGAGAAGAGGCGAGAGAGAGAGAGAGAGTAAAAAAATAAAATAAAAAGGAATGTTAAGCATTTTCATTCACAGTTTTGAACTTTTCTTCATATTCTTCTAAAATGTTCATACTTAACCCTGCATTTACCAACTTATACAAAACAAAAAAACATACAAGGCGGAAAAACAAATACACACCCATACACACAATTCAACTTTGAGGTATAATTATTTTTCATTATAATTTAGCCTAATATTAGGGGGTCACACCATACAGATTTTATGTGGTGTAAGTAGTTGACCAAAGCTAGACCTAGCTTGTATCTCATGTATGATAGGTATTTTACCCAACCCATTTGCTATGGGTAGAATGTGTCACAGGGTCACAAATATAGGGAATCCAGTGAAAATGGAATTCACTATTCAGTAGTAATGGATCTGCGAGACAGTAATTTTTACCTTTAGTTGTAAAAATTCCTAGCAAATAAGGCAATTAGAGTAACCTCCTTTGACTTTCACTTTTCACTAAGCCGGTAGCTATTTTTAACACTATATCTTTAACACAAAAATATCATAAAATGTGTTCTTAATAACAATTAAGTTCATTTCAGATAATTTTATGCTAGGAATTTAGCCGACTGACTTTCACTTTGAAACAAGACGGTAGCCATTTTGAATGTGTCCGTGTGAAATATACAAATCTTAGAATTGTTTTGAAAACAATACAACTGCATGCTTTAACACAAAAATATCATAAAATATGTTCTTAATAACAATTAAGTTCATTTCAGATAATGTGCACGCACAATTTTATGCTAGGAATTTTAACAACTAAAAGTGAAAATTACCTGTGAGACTAGCTAGCTAACCATTACACCACAATAAGACACCCTTATCTTATGTATGGTATGACCCCCTTATGTTAGGCCTTAATGTAGATCTCTGAAAGTTCTATGATACATGAGTATATATAGTAAGACTGATGACAGACTACATTTAAAGCAAAGGACTATATTTATTTTTATTTTTGTTTGTTTATTGATTTTAACGGCATATCAACCTGTTTGGGGTTATGTCATGCCTAAAGATTAGGAAGTAATACATATTGTGTATTTATATTTATACTTTTTAGTAATTGGTTTTAACAATGTGTTGGCATTATTGGGGATTATGTTGTATGGTATTGATTAGTTTCGTGTCTATATTCTATGGTATAATTTTATATCCCTCAAAAAAGAGAGAATTTCCTCTATGTTGACATTTTCAAACAGATCTTTCATATTGTTTGCTTTAAAATAACAGTTTCTGATGTGAGCAAAAAACCTGCATTCCATGAATAAATGTTTAACTGTCAAAGGTGTTTGACATGTTCCACATTGTGGTTGTTGTTCTTGTTTGAGTATATAGGAGTGCGTTAGTCTTGTATGACCAATGCGTAATCGGGACACAATGACTTGTTCCTTTTTAGACTTCCTTAAAGTTGGTCTCCAGCCTCCCAAAGTGTGTTTGATTAGGAAGAGTTTATTGTGGATGTTGTTATTCCAGTGTTGTTGCCATTTTGTATGAAGGAATCTATTAATTTTATATTTTTATTTTATTTATTTATATTTTTTTATATTTCTTTTTAAATTGGAGTCCAAATTAAATTTTGAAAGTCTTAGATTAATACTACACTATCTTCTATTGTAAAATGAAAAATGCATTCTATTATAAAACATCTTTATGAAGATATTGATGTAAGGGAAGTAATCCTTACCAAGTAAGCTAATAAGATTTATAGAAATACTAGACAAAATGTGAATTGTTGGTTCACCCATTCAGCTCTGGGTAGATAATTGAGATTACGAAAAAATGAATTTGCAAAGCGAATAAAATTTGAAAAAAATAAATACGGTTGGACAAAACATTAAAATCATTTTGTAAGCTCTCTAAGAAAGGGAATGTTTGACCAAATTTAAGCTATGGGTTGCTGCTTGTGAAATTTAACATAGAAATACATTTCAAATTCTCCCGTGTGTGTGTGTTGTGTGTCTGTCTGTACTCTTCCAGAGAAACTAACATTATATAACAAGGAGGTAATCAAGAGATAGATAGAGGGGAAGAAAGTGATAGGCAGAAAGTAAAGTAAGAGATTGGTCAATTTTTTTTACTTAATTGCAAATTACGACTAATTAGAACCAATTAAAATGGAATTTTTTTCAAACATAATTCAATCCTAAAAGTAAGGAATAATTTATTATAATTTTCATGTCATTAAACTAAACAATAAAAAAGTCTTTAGGAGACAAAAGTTGATTCACTCGGCTTTAGTATAATAATAGATGTCTAAAAATGGTTAAATGAATTTTAAGATTTCTTTAAAAAATAAAAAAAGTTTTTTTTTTAATATACAGTGTTTCAGAAAAATTGATAAAATTTCATAATCTAATGACTTGACCAATTCTCATTCAAATGATCTCAAATTTTAACAGCATGTGTAGAAACAATTCAAAATTTTATGTCTAATGTTTTTTTCCTTTGAGATATAAAAATGCCATCCACTCAAAAAGAAAAAGGGTCTAAACATTGAAGATAGAGTTTCAGTTGTTTTTACACATGCTGCTAAAATTTGAGATCATTTGAATGGGAATTGGTCAAGTTATTTGATTATGAAATGATATAAATTTTTCTGAAACACTCTGTATGATACAAAAGAATTCTTGTGCCTGGTAGGAGAGTGTATTAGTTGAACAATATCAGTCATAAATGTAATTATTAGTTTTATTATTGTGTTAAAAAAAAAAAACGCTAAGAGGAGCATTAAAAAAACAAACTGTTTAATATAAGTTTAACTGTTAACATCCTATACCGCCTCATTCCAACCGGTTGGAAGTCACATTCATTTTCCTAATCTACCCCAAATGATAGCCTTTGTTTAAATGTGATATTAAACATATTTAGTAGTCTTTGATTTACGGGAAATAACAGGTAACTTTAAATGAAAATTTTTAGCCATTTATTGGGGCTCTGGACTTAGAAAAATCTCAACAGAATGTTAAGATCAGTTGTTTGATAACTTAATTGTCAGTAGTATATTATATTTTTATATATTTTTATAACCTGAGTAAATAACACAAAGCCAATAAAAATGATTCAGTTATAATATCCTTAGCTTAAAAAATTAATATAATTAAGTAAATAATTAAGTAAATAAACGAAATCATTATTTCAAGCACTCAGATCACACATTTAAATTTTCTTACCTATCAAAGATCTTTAATCATTCATCATTATTTTTAGATAAATTTTAAGTATTCCAATATAAGCTTTCACTAAATTAAAAAAAAAATAGTTTATATGCTAATGAATTATAATTTGTTTACATTAACAATATAGCTATATATTAATATATTGTTTACATTAACAATATAGCTATATATTAATATCCGTATTACTAAATCTTTCATCTATCATCATCCAGCAACACCCTCTGGTTAAAAATATGATCGTCCAAATCATGCAAGAAGAAATACAAAAATATAAATCTTGGTATTGCTTATCCACAGAATTCTTATTTATTTTTGAGTGTTGTCACCTAAGCTAAATAATCAACCATTCCATTTTTATCAAAAAAAAAAAAAAAAGAAAGAGAAGGAAGAGGACATACTATACAGAAAAAGTATATGAATGAAAGAAAGAAATAGCATAGGGGAAATATAGAGAAGGGGGCGAACACACAATAGTAATAATGCTAATCTGTTTCAATCAAACATGTTGAAAAAAGGAAAGAAAGAAAAAATAGAGTGAGAGAGAGTTAAATCAAGATTATTATACTTTTTATATATTGAACTATTTTTCAATAGCTCTTAAGTAAACATATCAAACGTTGTAATATTTAATTATCATACTGTGGTATATCCACAGATCCTGATAATTTATATTAATATCATCATTCAAGAATTATGATAATCTTTAGGTTATAAATTGTTGTTATAGAATTTTTAAATGAAGTTTTTAAATCTTAGCTGTTATTACATTAAATTTTTAAATGGCAAAATGTTTAAATTTAAACTGTTACATGTCATTAAATTTCTAAATTTTAACCGTTATATCATTAAATTTTTAAATGTTAAAGTTTTTAAATTTAACTCTTTACCTACCAAATTTCCCCATTGGCTGTACCAAATTTTCTTGGATTTTTTACCTGTATGATAGGATATTTCAAAGTTCACTGTCTATTCACACCAGAATTCATTCTATTCAAATAAAGTCCTGTTATTATTGTAATCTTTGTCCTTTTGCTCAATCATAATTAACTAGCAAAATAAAAAAAACCCTCTGGGCGGAGTAAAAATTAATTTTTGAAGATATTGTCTGAGGAGGTGTGTGTGTGTGTGTGGGTTTTTTTTTTTTTAAATTCAATGTCAGAGAGTTTGTACCATAAGTAAGTAAAATTATCAAATTTATTAAAGGATTAAAAAAATTAAGACAATTTGAAATGAAATAAAATAAAATGAATAAAATGTTGCGCACATCTATTAATTATTAATTAAATAATTAATTTGAATATTTCACACATAAATTTTACACAAAATTGTAAGTATTTATTTATTTGTAAACTTTCAGTTAACTTCTTGTTACTGAAAAAAGGGCGCGAGTAAAAAATAATTTTTAAAATTGATTACAAATTCCACAAATAATTTTTTCCATTTAAAGTAATACAATTTTTTAATTTCATAGTTATATAGTTTATTTATCTAAATAACATAAAGTTTAGTTATTATAATGTAATGGATTCAAATGTTGAATTATAAGGAACAGCTTTTATTTATTTTATTAGTAATAATTGTTCTTTATTCTATGTATTGACGACTTTGGTAATTGTGACGTAAGCAGTAACATAGTTTTTGTAACAGACAAATAGAGACCAAATCTCCATTATTAATAGACTAGCCATCAGTTTTTGTACTTTGCTTATGATAGGATCGTAGTAGTGAGAAAGCCGCTGTGAGTGGTTTAAAGTGTCATTGAATTTTTAAATGGTGAAATTTTTTAATTTGATTATGTGGCATAATAATTTTTATATTACAAAGCTGATAAAAGAAAGAAAGTGAACCTTTTTCTTTAAAATGATGCATCTGTCTGCATCTTGTAAAAAGTACCTCAAAGTGAATTAAGGAAAGAAAGAAAAATAATAATAAATAAAACAAGAGTTTCACATTTTAGTCTGCTTGTATCTGCATTTTCAGCAACCATAAAAGTTTGTTTGGTTTTTTTTATATTCATACAACTAATTTGCAAGAAAAGTGGTTGATTATTATTATTATTATTATTTTTTTTTTTTTTGCTCATTTTGCATCAGATAAAAAAATTAAATTTTTATAGTCTTGAACATTTCCAGAATTGGCACTGTAAATAAAAATTTTTTTAATGGAATTCTTAATCAAAAATTAGCATATTTACAGTTAAGATGATAAACGATTTGTTTATACATTATTGTGCATGGAAAGAAATAACTGTATCAGCAGGTGTTGTGAAGTTAGTTTAACAATATTATCAAAAAAGTTAAATTGTAAATCAAGATTACCAAAAAATTCAGTTTTTATTTATATTGTTGAAAAAGTAAAAATACCAAGGATTTACATTGGCTCTACTTTTTGTATTGAGTACTTTAGTATATTTAACTTGGGCAACTCTTGTAGTATTTTTTCCTTTGCCCATTTTAATAGTACAATCTGATTATTTTCAGGAGGTGCATATGATTTGGATTTTTTCACCAGGCAAAAGTTTGT
>CM042154.1:43554568-43719568 GCA_023376005.1 Doryteuthis pealeii | reverse complement strand
ACAAGGTGATTCAAAAGTCTTGTCACCTTGTACATGTTTTTTTTAGTGATAAAATAATTACATAACTTATATATCATATTATATATTTTTTTTAAGTAATAGAAGTTAAAACAACATGTAAGGGTGACACCTTGTACTACCTCTGTTCAATAATATATAAATTACACACACTAAATATAACAACCATTACAGAAGAGATGTAATATTTCTGCAGTTTTTATTTTATTTTAATCAAGAAACAGAGGATTTAGACTTGAATTTGAGAATAACTTCCTGTTAAGTTGATATTTATGTTATTTGTCATAATATTTGATTATTAAAAGGTAAATTGTTTTTGCAATATTTCAGGAAAATAGACACACTCATGATAAGTTTTTGTTTTACTTAGATTTGAATATTAATGAGATTTGAATAATGACCATTATCTACATTTGTTTAAAATTGGTAGTTTACAAAGGTAAGATAAGCATAGCCTAATGAAGAAGGAGAAAAAAATCATTACATAGCAAGTATTTATTTTTCAGCATATTTCCTCCTTCCTTGTTAATACAGTTAGTACAATGTTTCTCTATAGATCACATATTATACAGTGAAAATTTCAGATAAAAATTCTGCTAATAATTGTGTGGGGCTTTGGACTTATTCATATGCCTTTATATAAGTGAAAAAAGAATCATAGCACTGATATAAAATATTTTAACAGTGTTTATTAACCAGCCATTTAAATTCTGGCTATTTTTGTTTTCTTAAATTCAAAACAATTATGCTTATACCTCTTACCTAAAGAAGAACAAGGATATCAAATTTTAAGTCATATTACAAGAATTAGAAGTTTTAAAATTTTGCACAATTAAAATGTTCTGAAAATTCTTGTGTTGAATAAATAAAAAAAATGAAATAAGCTTGAGTGAGTTAAATGAAATGTAGGCAAATATATTTTGTAAAGATTTGAATTTTTAAATTAAATAAAAATCAAGAAAAAATAATTTAAGTAAAAATAATTTAAGAACGAAAACAAAATGGCTGACTATTACATAATCCCAGGATTATAATCAAAATAAATTTGTTTAATAGTGAATGTTCTCTATGTGATGAATAATAATAGTTCATGAAAATGACATGAGATCATGGATCTCATTTGAAAAAAGAAAAATGAACAAAAATCTTTTTTTAAATAATAAAAAAATAAAGATAAAAAAGTTATGTAATCAATATCAGGGATAAAAAATGTAGAAGATGGTATTTTTCATGTACCTAAGGAGCAAAACTCTCTAGCCAAGAAGCCTTTCCAGTAGAAACTTATAAATTTATTGGATTATTAAAAAGAAGCTGTTTTTATTTACTTTTATCTCTGAAATGACAATAAAACTAAAGATGAGTTAACCATTTTGTAGGCAGAGCAATATTGTTGAAGTGTAGCTAAGATTTCAATTAAACTGTAAACTCATGGAAATATAAACTATTATGTAAAAATAATGAATAAAACTAAATAAACTAGAGTGAAAATTATAAAAAGAAGCATTGAGCAAAGCAATAGGTGAATGGGGGACAAGAAAAATTACCACCAATTTTGTATATTTATCATGTGTAAAACAGGAAATAATTTGTATCCTCCATTTTAATCCCAGGAGAGAGAAAAAAATTTCGATTTCACCTATCATGAAAATTAGTAAAACACTGCACACTCTTTAGATAATTTTTTGCATTAAACCCCCCCCCCAAAAAAAAAAAAAACAATAAAAATAGAAAATTAATCTAAAGTCTTCCACCGAGGTTTATTGTTACAAAAAAAAAAAAAAAAAAAAAAAGAATTATAGATTTTAAATACATAAGAGTGAATGCTAGAATTAAAACTAAATTTGAAATCCAAAATTTGATCCTAGTCATAGATTTTAAAAACTTAGTTTTTACAGGGTAAAAAAAATAAATACCTACAGTTTAAAGAAACAAAAACTATACAACACGTATAACCTGGTTGAGTGGCAAATTTGAAACTTTGCCTCATACTTTTATACATGGCTTAAAAAAGAATTCTAAAGACGTTAATATAATTTACCAGTCTCTTGAGTTTGGGCAAAATCAGCAGTAAATTAAGAATGGTTGTGGTTTTATACAAGAAATTAACAGAAACAGAATAAAAAAGTTATTAATACTTTGATTTCCAAGGCAAAAATTCTTATTATTTATAGAAGTTGTCGACAAAAAAAAAAAAAACAAAAAAAATGGTTGGGGGAAATGAAGGCAGCAAGACAGAGGAATAAAGGCAAGAGATTAGTTTTGACTTGAGAAAAATCACAACAAAACTAGAAATTTTAAATGGGTATTTGTTTTTAAAAAAAGAAAAAGGAAGTTTAGGACCTCCATTTTTACCCACTTAATATTTTTGTTTGACAGCAGTTTAGTCTCGGTTTGCAAACAGCTACTTTTGTATTTCATTTTTTAACCACGTTTTTTTTTAATTAAAACAATATAAATAAATTAAAATTGCAATATAATTAATACTACTTATGAGTGTTTAAACCAGGGGTCTCCAACCTATTCAGCCCAAGGGCCACAAAACTTAACTCAGTCCAGAGCTATGACCTTAAAAGAACAGAAAGACTCCTCAAAGAATTTTTTAAAAAAGAAGCTAAATTCACAAGGTAACAATTATAATTTATTAATGAGACATCTGATATTGTTTGCAATCACAAAAAGATGTTGTAATGTGTATATTTAGAAGAGTATATGTTGGATTATCTTTAGGTATAGTTATTTACTAAGCTTAGCTTAGATGTGGGACAAGGCCAGAAGTATGGGGCACCTAATGAGAATCAAACTCTCTAACAATGGTCTGCTAATCTAGCTTGCTAACCATTACACCACGTGAGGTGCCCATATCCTTTAAGTATAGTTATTTACTAAACTTAGCTTAGATGTGGGACAAGGCTAGAAGTATGGGAAACCCAATGAGAATCGAACTCACTATCAATGGTCTGCTAATCTAGCTCGGTAACCATTACGCCACATGAAAATCGTCACTTCTATTTATAGACTTTTCCAAGCAGCAGCAGCAGCAGCAACTTCTGGTAGGAATTGGCCAATGGGATGATAGGACAAAAAAAGCATTGTACCGTTTCTGAAGATCACTCACTAAGCAAATCTTCTACAAGAAAGACAGCTGACTTATCTTTCGATTGGAGGCTTACTACAGAATTAGATCAAAAATAATTCTTCTTTCTTCAACAAAATAACACCCACAATGGCTTCACAGATTCTAACAGGATATGTTGACTTCTTTATCCAAAATGCCAACCAGTGTTACAAAGAAGAAGACGAAATCAACAATGAACGAGAATCTTCTCACTTTGATGGAGAAAATACTATTGATTGGTTTAAAAGATAGAGAAGTAATCAAATACCAACAAAAATAGACCCAGTCTCTACTGCATATTTAAAATTAATAACCTTTGTTCTTCTTTAAAGAATTACTTATATCTGTTAAAATATTTTAAACCTATTTAAACCTGAAAATCTATGAAATAGCAGAGGTGGTCACTACTATAATAGGCTCAATCCTAATTAGTGATCATCCTCCACACATTAATTATTTGTTGTATTTTTTGTAAAAAATGTGTGAAAATAAACATATTTCTTTCTTTTTGTAGTATCAACTGATGGTTGATATTGGGTTACTGCTTATATAGATGTATAGACCTGAGTTCAAATCCTGGACGTGGCTGTTTGTATTTCACATAGTGCTAATACCCTTGGGAAAGGTATGAAACCATATATTCTCCATCTAGCTATGGGTAAATAGTAGAGAAGACTGGGCTCTTTAACCTTGGATAAATAAACAGTCTAGGAGAAGGAAAACTCTGAATTCAAACCTGTTAAACTCCGCTTAAGAAAGTTACCTCATGTCACTTCCTGCTTGGGCAGAGGGGTTGGTGTGTGTGTAATTTACATACAACACTACAGATGTAACATCAGAGTTGAAGGTGCTCATCAGACAAGTGATGATTTCATAGTTGTAAATGCAGCGTACTCTTGGTGATATTCACTTTGGAAAACAACTATTCACTACAGTATCTAGTGCCCCAAACATGCTCACTACTTGTTGAGTATGGGTGATGAGGTTGGAGAATTTTCCCGATGGAACTACATGGTTCTTATAGAAACCAAGGATGTGACAAGCAAGAAACTTGGATTTAAAATCTTCAGAACATGAAAGATCAATGAATTCTTTCTGCACTTGTAATGGTACTTCTACACACTTAACGTCAAAAAGCAAAGAGAAAATTTAAAAAGTTAGGTGAAGGGTTAAATGTGGGCCATGGGTTAGGAACTCCTGGATTAAACAAACAGACAATTTATTTCTAATAGTTTGGTTCTGAGAGAAAAAATATGAATAATGAGCCATAACTAATCTTTTATTGCAAAGGTGAAGAAATTTTTCTCTTCTGAGATAAAGGCATTTTGTCATGATTTGTGGTTCTAAATGCTACAATTCTGGAAATTATTTTTCAACAGAATTATATTAAGAATCATTTTTATTAAAAAAAAAATTCTGGAAAATATGTTCTTAACAGAATTAAATTGCTAATTAATATTAAAAAGAATTTCTGAGAATTCTGGAAAATATTTTCTTAATGGAATTAAATTGTTGATTAATACTAAAAAGAATTTCTGAGAATTCTGGAAAATATTTTCTTAATGGAATTAAATTGTTGATTAATATTAAAAAGAATTTCTGAGAATTCTGGAAAATATTTTCTTAATGGAATTAAATTGTTGATTAATACCAAAAAATTCTGGGAATTCTGGGAAATATTTTGTTAATAGAACAAAATTGTTAACTGATACAAAAAAATAATCCTTGTAAAATTTTGTTCAGAATCAGTTAAGGAGATCAAAAAGCACAAAATCTATTTTCATAGCCTAAAATTGCAAAGGCAATTAAAAATTTTGAGAATGCAGGAATCCAAATGAACTTGGCAACACTTCTTTCAAATGGCAATGTGAATCTGAATTATCAATCTCCTCGATTTATTCTAATCAACATTTTAAAAGAATAGAAATGAAAAAAATAAAAAAATAAAAAAATAAATAAAAACATGAAATTTTTTTCATTTAACAATTCTATTAAAAAACATTTTCCTGAAATTTGGCATTTTTTTTCATTTAAACAATTCATACCACCTCTAATTTTTTTTCCAGAAATTTGATAATTTTTCATTTAACAATTTTATTAAAAAAAAAATTTTTTAAAAATTAAAAAATAAAGCATTTTCCAGAAATTAGACTTTTTTCCATTTAACAACTCTATTTAAAAAAAACAACCTTTTCCAGAAATTCTATCATTCAGAACCAAAAAAGCAACCAAATGCAAATCCTGTTTTGTTGATTGCAATAAAATTTGGTTATCCTTGGCTAATGTTCCTGATTTTAACTCTTTAAAAAAATTTTTTAAAAAGTAGAAAAAAACAGTATTTGTTTAAATACTTATAAGCAGTGACACATATATATATATATATATATATATATATATACATAAACCATGTAACAATTTTTATGTTTAAGAGGCCACAAAAGAGTTTACTTTTGTACATATTTAGATGTAACAAGAAACTTCCCTCATTTTATACCAGTATCAAAAAAGGCAAATGCATATATTTCTTTGAAGCATTTCCCCTTTCTTAATAAGATTTAAAAAAAATTTTTTTTAAAGAAAAAAAAAAAAAATATAGCAATTTCCAGTTTGTTTTTTTTTTGTTTTGTTTCTTTTTAAATAAAAAAAAAATGTTTCACCCATTTCTCCCAACCGACTGTGATGAGAAAAAGAACAACAAAAGGAAAATCTTTTTCCCCACATCCATGCAGGTATTTAACTGTTTGCCTACCAAATTTTCCCTTCGGCTGTACCAAAATTTTCTTGGTATTTTTTTACCTGTATGATGGGATAAAGTTCACTATCTATTCATCTCAGATCTATTCACATAAAGTCATATTATTATTATAATCTGAGTCCTGCTCAATTATAATGAACTAACCATCAGTTTTTGTACTTTGCTTGGGTGTGATGGGAGATCCACTGCGAGCAGTTTAAGTAGGCAAAGAGTTAAGAATTATTTTGTAGATTAGGTGAAGAGTTTGTACTGTCCATCATCATCAGTTTGCTCTTTCTTCATTGTCCAATATTTTTTTTGCCATTGAAATAGTAAAACAATAAGTGGAATGGCACACAGACCACAAATGCCAGCCAAAATGTAAGCCACATCCAATAGACTTTTATCATCTGTTTCCATTACTTTGAACAGACAAGTACTTGTATTTACTGAAAAATAAAAGGAAAGACAATATAAGTATATATACAAATATATAAGTATATGATAGACATAATATTGTAAAAAATTGAAAAACACAAGTTTCATAAACGAATAATGTTTATTACACCTACGCTGCAGTGTTTCAGTCTATTTAGATAAATCTTCATTAGGGCTTTCATTGGTTTAAGGAAAAATAAATTATTACTGAAAACAAAAAGTCTGCGAGCCTCTGTTTTTGGTGTGTTGGGCTTCTTTTTGTTGATTTTCAAAAGTGAGGAAGACATATAATATTATAGATATATTATATAATTTACAAGTATGATATTATAGATATAATAGCATAAAATATATATAGAATCATATTCATTGGATGTTCATATTTACATGTGTAATTATTTCCTAAGAGCTTTTTTTTGTATATGGTACAATCAAATACGAATATTTTTTAATTCTAATAAGTAATTGAGAGTTACCTCCCCTGTTTTATGATTACCCCCTCTTTGGAGAACTCTCTAGGGAATATTAGACTATATAAACTCTTAATTCTAAGTAGAATAAAGCTTTCCAAAGTTTATTGGTGTTATCATTTGTCATTACACGAATTATAAATAAGTATTATTTTCTTTTTCTAACTTCTTACTTCTTTGAATAAGTATTTAAACTTACCTTTACTTATAAATGGGCCTTGAATTTTAGATTTTATTGTTTGAACATTTTGTATGTGACATGTAGTTTCAGCAAAGCCAATTGATTTGTTGGCTCTGTCAAATATAATGTAGTAGCCCTCCATAATAACCGCACCTATAACTGTACCTGAAACAGACAAGAATAACAAAATCTCAGTGTAACATGAAAAAGTTACTCAATATCTGAATCTTTAATGTATCTAAAATTGAATTAAACTGCATTGGGTTCAATCAAAGCTGAAACAACCAAGGGAGATAATCCAGTTAACATATAATGCTGTGGCAATACAAAATTATTTAACTTTATCTGACTTGTACAATTATTATCATCATCATCATCATTTCACTCCTTGAGTTTTTCACACCCACCTTAGCTGGTGGTCTTTCACTGAAGGCTGAGTGACAGCAAGTCTCCTTAAGTCTCCAGGACTCAGAGTATTTTTTGCCGATCTTAAAATTGCTGTTTTTTGGATGGTCTTGGTTCTTGTGAGTTCTAATTCAGCCAGACTCTTTTTGTGGACTTGGGGACCATTCCAAGGGCACCATCAATAGTTGGTATAATATTTACCTTCATCTTCCACATTTCTTTTTTCAGTTTTCTGGCCAGGCCCAAGTATTCATTTATCTTTTTGTTTTCTTTCATTTTCACTTTGTGATCCGCCAGTATAGCTAAATCCACAAGATGACAAGTTCTCTTCTTTGTGTTAATTAACACTAAGTCTGGTCTCCTAGCAGAGATAAGGTGATCCATCTGTACCTCAAAGTCCCAGAGAATTTTATGCATCTTATTATTATTTCACTCCTAGTGAGTCTTTCACACCAGCGCATGTTGATGAATTTTCACTGTCAGAGTGACAACTATTCTCCTCAAGTCTCCAAGACTCTTCTGAGTATTCTAGCTGATCTTAACAATGCTGTTGTCTGAATGGTTTCAATTCTTCCTCATTTCCAATTCCTCTAGTTGGTTTTCTAAACTTTGGGAACATTCAAAGTGCACCAATTACAATTGGTATCACTTTCACCCTCATTTCAATTTTTTTTTCTTCTTCAATTCTCTAGTAGGGTGCACATATTTGTCTACCTTTTGCTTTCTTTCATCTTCACCCTGTGATTTGCTGGGACTACAAAATCTACCAGTTGGCAAGTTCTCTTTTTCTTGCTAATCAATACTAGTTTTAGTTCAGTATAGTGTTTATTCGGTACACACAAAGACAGCAGTGGTATATATAAGTTTATGCCTTTTTAATAGAAAAAATGGATCATATTACCTTAAGGCACCCCTTTTTGATCTCGATTAAGAAAGGACATGTTTTTCATTTACATCGTCAATATCCGGTTGTTTGTTAAGGGGTTGGGGTCAGGGTTAGGGGTTAGTTTTAAAATAATAAAACATATCTAAAAATAGTCTGTTAAAACAACCGGATATTGACGGTGTAAATGAAAAACATGTCCTTTCTTAATCGAGATCAAAAAGGGGTGCCTTAAGGTCATATGGTCTGAAAAAACAAATGAGATGAATCTAAATAAAGAAAGGAAACAAACATTTTTAACTAAACATTCATACCTGAATCAGATCCCGCAATGGCAAACTTGAAACAGTCTCCATTATTCAACATGGAGGCAGAGGCATCCCCTACAGATCGCAAATATTGCTGCAAATTAAAAATAAATGAATAAATAAATATTTCCAAGGATCAATAATTGTTTGTCTTAAGTTATATAGATTTTTAAATAAAGTATCTTCATTAATTTTAGAAAAGTTATTTTTTATTTTATTTTATTTTATGACTATACTCAAGGTTGACACAATATTTCCTATCTAATACTAAATAATTTGCTCGCAATTACATAGTTTTAAGTATTTCAAGCAATTACCGTATTTGATGGTATATAAGACGCACGTGGTCTAATGGTTAGAGTCATCGATCCGAGTTCAATTCCTGGACAGAGCTGTTTGCATTTCACATGGCGCTAATACCGTTGGGAAAGGTATGAATCCAATTCTCCCTCCAGCTATGGGTAAAATAGCAGGGCAGCCTGGGCTCTTTAACCATGGCTAGGTAACCAGTCTAGGAGAATGAAAACTCTGAATTCAAACCTGTTAAACTCCGCTTAATAAATTGACCCTATGTCGCATCCTGCTCGTGTGGAGGGGTTGGAAAAAAAAATATATATAAGACGCACCCCCATTTCAGCAGGTCAGATTCAGGAAAAACAGTTTTTAGTGTATTTAAGCATATATTATTGAAAACAGTCTAGCTGTGCATTACACAAGCAGAAACATAGCTGTATAAAAGCAATTTGGCAGTACAGGCAAACAATAAGCATACACAAGACATCTCAATAGCAGGAAATAATAATATTATAGCCTAGACCTACGGGAGGTCTCAAACTTCACCTACGATATATAAGATGCAGGGCAATTTTTTTAGCCAAAATTTTGGAAAAAAAGTGCGTCCTATATGTCATCAAATACGGTATGTACTTTCAAGTAACCATAATAATAAAAATTCTTTGTAAACAATTATAGCTTTAAGTAACTATTCTTAATACAAATAATTTGCACATAATTATATGGTTTCAAATATTTCCATTTAAAAATTTTCAAATGTTCTATGTGACACATAGATGGAACCCTAACAGGTACTACCAGTCTGGATCAGAGTGCATCTGGGAGTAATGTCAATGAAGAGGTATTATACACTCCTCAGAGCTCCACAATACCCAGGACACTCACCCCCTCTTGTATAATTTAGTAATACTAAATAAACATATATTAGTTTTTGTATATATATTTAACTACATGGATTCTTATCTGCGACCATCTGGTTTCATACACATCTTTACAGAGCAATCTTCAGGCAGAAATATTAATTAGTTTTTTCTAGTTTAGTAATGGTCTTTCAGGTTGAGGCTTAAAACGTTTTGAATGATCCTTGTATGTTGTAGTTTTTGTTCAGTTTATGAGAGCCTTTCCCTTAAATTACAAACAAAACAATTTTTTATTTATTTAAGTCTACATTGAGCTGGACTTCCTGTCTACTTTGTTAACTTGCCTTTAAAAGTCCTCAAAAACTTATAAAATATCTATATTATCATGCAAGTTTGTTTTCTGAAATACCAAGTGTTTTCTCAACCAATCAACGACAGTAACTCACGTGAGGGGAGATAACTAAATGGAATTCTGAATTGTTGCCAGTAGCCATAGCAATAGTAATAGTTGGAAAGCTACGGAATGGGACTTCAGAATTCTCCCAGCAGAGCATGTCTTCCCCTTTCCAGAACATATTTGGTGGGCGCTGATTTACCACCTGGAAAACAAAAAATATGGAATTAAAGAATATGCTGCCAATATCAGGAATAAAAGCAAAATGTTGAAATAATTACACACAAAATATTTTTTTTTTTTAACAAAATGTACTTCACAGTTCCTGGGAAGTACAGAGGTACCTTAATATGAAAAAATACCTCAGACACCTGTCTTTTTACCTGTTGATTGCTTCACAATGGAGATGCACTGAGGTCAGTGATGTTTGTACGGTCATTTCTGTAACTAACTGCATGTAAAGTATTCCTAATAAAGTGTTTTAAAATGTCTTTTTCAGCATCTTTATCTCTTAACTTTCCAGAAGCAATTCTAGGTCCAAACCCCTGTTCCCATAAGGATTTGGGAAAAAAAACAGCTAAAAATGGGTCTGTACATTCAAAAGCTCATCGTACCGTTATTTGTGAACAGATTGTTGTGAAAATAGGCAGACTTGCAGAAAATTTCTTCCTCGATGTTATAAAGTTGTTTGCACTGAAAATGATTTTGCACACGCGCAGTTATGGAACAATTACATAATGATAGGTAAAAAAACAGGTATACTCAATAACTTACTAGTTTTCCGATTTACGACCTGTCACTAGATCAATTTTTTGCTTTGAGGTATGAGTAAGCTTCAGATATGATTATGTTAATAAGTTCACTAAAAACATTTAAGTTTTCAAATTTACTATGCCAAAAAAATAACTATCTATAAAAAAATAAATATTAAAATATATTACAACCTATAATTCATCATATTCTATTGTATTATATTTTATACAATACAGTGCTATTTTTCTTATTTAAAAAATAAAAAGACAACAAAATAACTTAGGGTGTTCTGGTGGCAGAGACTGGTAGGTTGGTTGAGTTTTATGGCATGTCAACCCTTTTGGGTCATTTTATGCTGAAGACATTTTTGTTTTATACATTGTTGATGGGTACTCATTTTTTTAAAAACACATTTGTTTCTATTTAACACCAAAGATTGGACCCTAACAGGTACTACCACTTCAGGTCAAAGTGGACCTGGAAGCAATCCTGATGAAGGGGTTTTCCACATTCCCCAGACCTCCAGAACTGGAACTTCACCATCAGATAGAGTTTAACGTCATTCCCAGGACATGACACATATGGTTAAATTGATGGTTATTTCCGATAATTCCAACATAAACAAAGGGGAACCACTCTTGCCTGATAAATTATTTATTTATTTACTGATCTACTAGGAAAAAAGAAGACAGGTTTAGGGTTAGGGTTTAGGGTTAGTTTAATGGGAAAATAAATAATTTATCAGTCAAGCGTGGTTCCCCTTTGTTTATGTTAGAGTTATAGGAAATAACCAAATTGATTAATTGTAAAGGCTTATAATTTTGAAAGCATTTGTCTTGGTTGGTTGGTTGGTTGGGTTTTTACAGCATTTCAACCCTTTGGGTCATTTTATGCTGAAGACGTTTTTGTTTTATTCATTCTTGATGGGTACTTAATTTTTTTTAAACATTTTTTTAAAAAGTCATTTTGTTCTATTTAACCCATAGACAAGACCCTAACAGTTACTACCACTCTAGGTCAGAATGGACCTTGGATTAATGGTGAAGGAGTACTCCACATTCCCCAGAGCTCTAGAACTGAAACCACCATTAACATTGTACCCAGGACAATAAGACCCTCAACCACCACCTTCTGGCAGGGACTTGAATGGATTAATGACATTTCAGTTTATTTCAAATTAGTAAATTAAATTAAATTAGTGAAATAGATCACTGATTAGGACTGAATCTATTCTAGTAGTGACCACCCCAAGCGGATTTAACAGTTTTGTATTCAGAGTTTTTCTTCTCCTAGACTGGTTTCCTAACCAAGATTAAAGAGCCCAGTCTGCCCTACTATTTACCCATAGTTGGAGGGAGAGTAGTTGGATTCATACGTTTCCCAAGGGTATTAGCACTATATAAACAGTAGCTTCATCCAGGATTTGAACTCGGGTCGATGAGTCCATTTCCTACGACTCTAACCATTACATCACGCAACTTTCAATGGGGAAAATTGATTTGATATACGAAGAAACCAAGGTACCACTGTATATACTTTCATGGCCTCCCACTAGATTGGATTGACATAAAATCTTTTTTACATGAGTCACGCACAAACCGAAGCTGATGCGATGGCCAGTGCAAAAAAGTTCATGATCCCATAGTCATTCCCCTTCAAGGGGCGCTTCAGGGATTGGGCAATAAACCCAGCCCTTACCTTTTCAGGCAAGGGGGTAGATGCTGCCGAGGGGCATGATCCCCTGGGACCATGTAATTTTATTTTACTTCTCTCACCCGATAGGAGTTGAGCCCCTGTAAAGTAACATTTTCTTAAATTTGCATAGCTATATATATATATATATATATATATATATATATATATATATATTACAAAGTAGAAATATTTTGTTTTCTATTAACTCTTTTGGCAAGCACCTGCCATATTCTCAATGTCTTGTTGCCCTGAAAATGAATTCATTGAAACTCCAACATCTGGCAACTGACTTGGTAAATGCTCATACGGTCATTAACCATTTTACCAACAGCAACCTCAAGTACCTTTATGAACTCCATGTTTCTAACACACATGCCTACAAAGTCAGAAAACAGCATAGCTCACATGATTTTTTAAAACATTTTTTAATGCTCCGAGTTGCTGAGGCATGGAATAAACTGCCTGCATCAGTTGGAGGCTGCTGAAACACTGCATCTTTCAAAACTTCCATATTTCCTGTAAATCGACAAAACTATACTTGATACCCCCCTCCACGCACATATACATATATATTATTACTGTACGCTATTCATATTCCTGACATTAGTACATTATTCTACGTACTGTACGAGACTTTAATGAGTTGTGGTGCACCTGAGCACTGTGTGCAATAAATTTCATTATTATTATTAAAATACCCTGTAACTGAGCTAAGAAAATCACTCAAACTTTCATTCAAGGTGCAGACATCTTTGTTTAAAGCTATCCCATCATTCCATTAAAAGAAAGGGTGTGAATGGTCACTAAGTTAATCCTTTTAGTATTTAATAAGAATTATCCAAGTCTTGAATATTGGGTTTACAGTGTATAGTAAAACAACACTCTTAGTCTAAAATATCAAGATAATACATTCAAAGAGTCAAACGTTTTTTTTATTTTTAAACTGTTTAGTAGTTTAGAAATAAATACAACATTTGAAAATAACCCCAAAAGCCCTGTTTCTCGTGAGTGAAAAAAAGTTACATATTATTTGTACTACCTCTGGCAAAAATTATTATTAATATTATTATTATCATTATTATTTTAAACTGTTTAAATGATAAAGATAGAATAAACAGCTCTAATGAATAAATAGTAGTATTAATTGTTAAAATTTGAGACACCACAACTAGAAATGAATTGAAGTAATTTCTAAATTTAAAGAGTTAATAAATGAATAAAAGAAATATCTAGATAAGTACATACATATAGTTGCCAATTTTATTCATCTTAATTTTTAGTAACCCTTTATTTAACATTTAAATGTAAAATAAATGTACTATAACTTCTGAAATTACCTCTGTACAAATTTGAAAAGAAAAACAAAAGAAAAAATGTATTGATGTATAAATGCTAAACATCTCACAATATAAAATGTTTTAAAAGAATATATAATAATTAGATAAATAAATGAATAGATAATAAGAAAATTAAAAATAAAAATCATGAAATTACCATACTTAGAATATGTTCACTTAGTTTTTTATTATTATTTAGCAATAAATAAACTAATAACAGATAAGATGTACAACATTTTATTCTTTAATAGCTGAACATCTTGACTTCATTAAGGGGCGAAATGATTATGTCACTGACCAAATTTTTATGTTACATGAAAGCTCAAAGCCTCCTCTATCACCTTGCTAAGTATTGTTCGATAACCATATAACCATCAGAAATAAGCATTTTATTGTGTGAGGGTAAATTCCTCCCTCACAAGGGGGTCGCAATCACCTTTATAAACTTGGGTTATAGTGGCCTGTAATTTTCTTTCTATAACTTTTTTTGCCCAAAAGAGGAAACCTGAGGCATATCAGCATTGTATTCAGCATAAGCTTTCCAACGGTACAAAATACAGCTTTGAGGTATTTACTTCAATGTTCAGGTTCAGCCTAAATTTGGCTTAATTCGCCTGAACTAAAACTATTCCTTAAACAAAGTAGATTAAATTATTTAAATTAATGATATTTTTTTTATCTTATCTGTTATTAGTCTATTTACTGCTAAATACAAAATCAAGGTGAACATCCTCCATATATGTTAGTTCCACAATTGTTGCAAAGAGTAGTATGATGGTCAGTATAACTGAGCAGAGCATGCAGACCATAGGTAATATGGACTTTTTAAAATTCTTTATGAAAACAGGTAAGGAGATTGCTGTGAAGGAAATGGTGGAAACTAGGTATTAGGTGAAGTAATTTATTTTTTCATGGTCAAATTCCCAGGACTTTTAGGCAGCACATCCTATAAATAAATGCAAAATTATTTATGATGACAGCAATTTGACAGAGCAAAAAACTGCTGTTTGCTTCCTTGAGAGTTGAAATTTAAGAATAATAAACATCAGCTCTTTAATTAAAGAAAAAACTTAAAGTGACATTATTTATTTTGTCATTTTTTTTTCTTTAGAGGCCGTTTAGCAGTAATATGTTTTAAACAGGTGTTCTCTTATAAAAAAGAAAAGAAAATTTCTTTTCAAATTATGCACATATGGTAATGAATAAATTCAAGATTTTTCCTTTGTAAATACATATTCGTCTTAATCTAATATTTTAGTTTGGTTTCTTGGTTTCTTTGTTTTAATGGCATATCAAATTTTGTAGGTTGTGGGGATTAAAATAAAACGAAAATAAAATTAGAATAAAAAAACAACAACAAACTCCCATGGGCCTTCAGCAGAAGAACCCTATGCACAGGTGTGACAAAAAGGACTGGCCCCCAACCCCTAAAAGAATATCTCGGCCATTCAAGTTAAGGCTTTAACTGAGTGTAGTCGCTTCATCAGCCAGTGGGATATCCCCTTGCCAAGGATGACTATGACCCAGTCAATAAAGTCTAAGTCATAAAACCACCTTCTGCCTTTGTCTCTTTCCTTTTTGTTCCTTAAATTCCATCCTTTTCAGCATGACCACCAAATGATTGGGGTACAAAACAAAAAACCCTAAGAACACGCAACCAGAATATCCAGCTATACCTTTTATTCATAAAACATCTCCAAATCTCTTCCTACCCCATTGGGTTATTTAATGCCAAAACCACCCTTGTAGAAGAACAGTAGTGGTACTATTTAACCTATAGTTGGGTCTAATATCTTATGTTTAGTTTAAGAAATATTTTTCAGGTAGGTCTTCTGCACAATATCAAGAATCTGCATAGAGCTGGTCAAATAGAGGACAACCTTTGGAAAACCTTTCTTCATTTTTCATTCTCCACATTATTAGTGTGGATTCCCATGACACTCTCTCACTACCTGTCCCTATCAGTCATCACTCTTTGCATGTCTTTCAGAATCTGCACAGAGCTGATAGTTGTAGATTTTTGCTGGTCGGCCTACACTGGTGTGTCTATGTATAGGTGACCACAGGAAAACATTACTTATGAGTTCGTTCTTGCTTCTCCAGCACTGTACTATATGTCTTGTTTGTCTTACTTAAATGGTTCATATGATAAGGAGCAAGTGGCTGTACAGCTACTCTTTTGTGGGGTGCTGCTTCCTAAATGTGTTCAAGACATCACAGAGCATCCTTGTGTAGTTCCCATCTAGATTTTTCTGTTTTGTTAGAATCTAAGTGGTGTAGCCATACAGTAGCACTGACACAGCTACAACTTGGAAGATTTCCATGCCTTTACTATGTGTATATTGACATCACTTTCTGTAGAGATATTACTACCTAGGTATGTGAAATAGTCTACTACATGTCTCCATCTTGTTTAAAACATATAAATGCCTAGACTAGATATTACAAACATCATTAGATCAAATGAAAGCTATAATATAGGTAGATTTAATATGATAACATTAAAATATCTATCCTTCATTCTTATATGACTAGGTAGTCCTATTGAGGGGGTCTTAACCCTCTGCAGAGGTGAAGTTGAGGTATTCTACAGTCCCAGCTGACAGGGTGGTCTCTTAATATTGGGCATTCTGAAACTAAGACATAACGCTTTAAATTAAGCAAAGAAAAAAAAAATGCTTGGTTGATAGAAAGATTTCCCAGCAAGAAAAACGCTTAACCAATTTTTACCAAAGAAGAAAAAAAGAAAAAGAAAAAGAAAGGAAAAAAAAAATACAAAGAAAAAAGAGAAAAAAGAAAAGAAAAGAAAAGAAAAAGAAAAAAGAAAAAAAAAAGAGAGAAAAAAAGAAAAAAAAAAGAAAAAAGAAAAAAGAAGAGAAAAAAAAAAAAAAGAAAAAGAGAGAAAAAAGAAAAAAGAGAAAAAAAAAAAAAAAAGAAAAAAGAGAGAGAAAAAAAAAACAAAGAAAAAAGAGAGAGAAAAAAAAACAAAAAAAAAGAGAGAGAAAAAAAAACAAAAAAAAGAAAAAAAAAAAAACAAAAAAAAAGAAGAAAAAAAAGAGAAAGAAAAAAAAAAAGAAAAAAAAAAGAAAGAAAAGAGAAAAAAAAGACCTAATTTGAATACACACCCATGGTAAAAATTCAGTGAACGAAAAATCGGCTCATTAAAAACAGAGAAAGAGATCAGAAATGCCACACCTCAAAAGCATTTGAAGAGAAAAGCAGGAAGGGTGACAGACAGACAGACAAAGAATATTATTAGACATGTTAAAAGTGTAAAAGTCCATTGATGGGAGAGCAAGTCATGTGACTAGTATCATGATTTCCTTTTGCTTGAAAAAAAAAAAAAAAAAAAAAATCTCAAGCTGCTTATTATCAGTATTTTTATTTATTGGTAACACATTTCTGTTTGGTTTTTAGTGATCATTCAAGATATTAAAGATATATTCAAGGTTCAAAAATGGGAAAATAAAATTAAAAATTAAAAATAAATAAAAAACATTCTTCGTAAATATTTTTTAAAGTGGTAACTAATCCGGTGTCCTATTGGAAATATTTGCACCATCTATATGATAATTTTGCTTGTCCTCCCTGCAACAATGTGGGATATTCTTCCACCCTTCCCTTCGACCAAGTAAATATTCTTCTACATCTCCTCCCTGCAGCCAAGTGGGATATTCTTCAACATCTCCTCCTTGCAACCAAGTGGGATATTCTTCAACATCTCCTCCCTGCAGCCAAGTGGAATATTCTTCCACCCCATCAACCAAGTGAGATATTATTCTACATCTCCTCCCTGCAGCCAAGTGGGATCTTCTTCCACCCCATCAACCAAGTGAGATATTATTCTACATCTCCTCCCTGCAGCCAAGTGGGATCTTCTTCCCCCCTCCCCCTCCCCCTCAACCAAGTGAGATATTCTTCTATATCTCCTTCTTGCAGTCAAGTGTGATATTCTTCTACCCTTCACTTAATCAATCGGCATATTCTTAAACATGGAATCATACCTTTTTCTAGGCTTAACCTTGCCAATAAAAATACCTTTTTATAGTTAAAAATTAGGGGATGTTCATTACACAAAGTCATTCATTACTTACTTGATGTTGTTGTTTTGTTTTACAGCATATCAACACTTTTGGGGTCATTTAATGCCAAATCAAGTTATTTTGATAAACAACCTTACACTACCTGCTTTTGCATAGCCTATCATTTTTGTAAGGAAGTATAGTTAAATTTTTAAAATTTTGCATGCACACAGTCCCAAGTTGACTGACTTTTCTGTCAGTTCATATTATTACATAATGAATAGGCATAGCCTATCATTTTTGTAATGTAGTGTAGGATTTGAATTTAACTGTAAACTCATGGAAAAATACAGTATAAGTCAAAGTTTGACAGACAAGCCTTAACCCCAAGTTGAACTGGAACGGAATTCGCTGATTGGCAGATTGAGTCACATGACCAGGCAACTCCTGATAAAAATAGTTAGAATTAATGAGAATCAACCAGAAAGCCATTATAGCTAGATGAATTTTGCATCCTGTACTGCTTTTCTCCAGCACGTGCATGCTGAAAATGAGGTTGGTTGGATTTTATGGCATGTCAAATCTTGTTGGGTTATTTTATGTCGAAGATGTTTTGCTTTATTCATTCTTGATGGTATTCAATTTTTTTTTTCAAACTGAATTCCTTTTAAAATATTTTTTTAACTCATTTTTTTCTATTTAACCCATAAATAGGACCCTAACAGGTACTATCATGCAGTGTCAGAGTGGACCTAGAAGTAAGGGTGATGAAGGGGTACTCCACACTCTCCAGAGGTCCAAAATTTAGACTTCACCATTAGATACAGTTTAAAAATGGGATCAAGTAATAAAAACTATGTGTACATGAAAGTATGTCTTCATTTGGTTTGGTTTCTTTTACGGCATATCAACCTCAGTGGGTCATTTAATGCCAACAAAGTTTTGAAATAAATTCATTCTTAATGGATACTCAATTTTTTATTTTTATAAACACATTTTTCTATTTAACCCAAAGATGGGACCTTAACAGGTACTACCACTCCGGGTCAGAGTGGACCAGGGAGCAATAGTGATAAAGGTATGCTCCACATTCCCCAAACCTCTAGAGAAGACCCCCAGCCACCACCTTCTAGCACCCACATGATAAAAAGGGACAATAGTGTTGGGACAATCATATAGGTGCTAGGGCTAGTCTAAGTAATGGCCAAAGTAGAGTGCTGCATGTCATAGACTGTTCAGCCACCTGGGTTCCATTCTTAAGCCACTAGGCGGCCCCATTAGGGAAGTATTACTCCTCTCTAGAGCTGCAGCCGATGTATTCTAACGCCCCAGCCAACAGGATGGTATTGTCTTCGTGTTCCTAATTTATAAGAACTAAGATGGAAGCAGAGAGAGACAACAACCCCGATAAGATGAACCACCAGAAAACCCAAAGAGAACACATAAGAAGTAATAAGAATGATTATATAAATTATGTGTATGGGGGGGGGAAGTACCACCTATGTAACAGGCTCCAAGGGTTAAGCACAGGACTACCAAATCCAATTTGGTAAAAACCCACTTGCTGAGATGACCGGCATGCAAACTGATGGACTGATCAGATATAAAAGAGAAATTCAGTTCTGGAGATGAGGTAAAATCAGGTTTAAGAAAATATTAAAATAAAAATAAGAAAAAATATGAGAGAAACCTGTATGAACAAGAGTTATCTTTCCATGCATCTTAAACATAGCAATGTAAATATACTTACACCAAAAATGGTTATCATGGGAATCTATGAAGATGAAAGATTCATAATATGTAGGATTAAGAAAGAAAATAATTAATTAAAAGCATGCATGTGTGTATACACCTAAACGCTTTTGCCCCAGAGTAATTATTTCTTACAAAGCTGTTGGTGGTGTAATGGTTAGCAAGCTAGATTTGCAGACCATTGTTAGTGAGTTCGATTCTCATTGTGTGCCCCGTACAAAGCTTAGTAAATAACTATATAAGGGGAGGAGGTCTCAAATTAGTTTTGACTAATGAGAAGAGAGCCCTTTTGGTTTGAATTAAGAGTTTTCCTTCTCTGAGACTGGTAACCATAACAAGGTTAAATAGCCCAGTATGCCCTACTATTTACCCATAGCTGTAGGGAAAATAGTTGAATTTGTACCTTTTCCATTAGTGCTATGTAAACAGCCGCATCCAGGATTTGAATTCGTCTCATTGTGTCCATTTCCTATGACGGTAACCATTACACCATGTGCATCCATCTTACATTAATGTTTTTTTATGCTGATATCAAATGATTAGAACTATATATTACCAACCTCATGAGTAGGATGTGACACAAGGTCTTATTTCTTAAGCCAAGTTTAACAGGTTTAAATTCAGAGTTTTCCTTCTAGATTGGTTGTCTCACCAAGGTTAAAGAGCCCAGTCTGCTCTACTATGAAGAGAAACTAGTTTGATGCATACCTTTCACAAGGTTAAGTATTTACCCAGCCTGTTCACCATGGGTAAGATGTGACACAAGATTACAGAGTTTGCCTGCTTCCCTACTATTTACTTCTAAGTGGAGAGAGAGAGAGAGAGAATAGCTGAATTCATACCTTTCCCAAGGGTATTAGCACTATGTGAAATGCAAACAGCTTCATCCAGGATTTGACCTCGAATTGCCTAGTCCATTTCCCACAATGGTAACCATTAAACCACCAATGCCTAATTGAAGGATTAAAACTAATCTTTAGCCCCCACGCCCAATTTTTTTCTATATTTTCTATATCATATCTATCATATTGCATAATATATATTTTACCTTTTATAACCCTTACCTATTATTGTTCACTTATTACCTATTATCTAATACCTTTTACACATCGCCTGGTGCTCTTCCAATATGTGATCTACCGAATGGTTTACATTCCAATATGTGATCTACCCATTAACTACCCATTATTTTCCCATTAAACTAGCAAACTATGGCATTGTTAAACTACATAGTTGTTTACATTCTAATATGTGAACTACAAGTTGTAACTACCCATTAACTATCCATTATTTTCCCATTAAACTAGCAAACTAGTGAGTTGTCAGTATTCCAGTAGGGTTAGTAGATCAATAGTATATCACAAACCTTCGGTAGATCACATATTGGAAGAGCACTCATCCCCCTTTATCTTTTACCTTTGCTGCACAAGAATGCTGAGTACGATCTTGAACAAGTTGTGGAAACAACACCCCACAAGGAAGCAACTGTACGGCCACCTGCTACCTATCTCACAAACCATCCGAGTGAGACAGACAAGACATGTTTGACACTGCTGGAGAAGCAAGGATCAACTCATAAGCGATGTTCTCCTGTCGAAGCCAACACATGGATATGCTAATGTGTGCCAACCAGCAAGGACCTACATTTACCAGCTCTGCGCGGATACTGGAGGCTGCGCAGAGGACCTCCTGGGGACAATGAATGTTAGTGAGAGATTGTCATGGATATCCATGCTAATTGCATGACATGATGATGATGATGATGGTGATTTATCCATTCACTGTAGATGAATGGGCCATTAAGAAAAAAAAATGTACAAAATTTCTTCTGACAGAATAACATTAAGATGTGCAGCCAGCATGAATATCTATCATCATCTCTCGCCAAATGTCCCTATTGGACACCGCCCTCAGGATGGCCTTTGTGCAGTTACCAGAATACACAGCTGATTGATGTAGGTCCTTGCTGGGTGGCCCACACTGGTGTGCGCAAGTGCAGGTTTCCACAGGAGAAGTTCATTCATGAGTTTGTCCTTGCTTCTCCAGCAGTGTCCAGCATGTCTTGTTCATCTTACTTGGATGTCTTATGTGATAGAAAGTGGCTGTACGATTGCTTTCTTATGGGATGCTCTTTCCACGTTTTGTTTAAGACAGCATGCAGCATTATTGTACAACTCCAATCTAGCTTATCCTCTAGGCACTTTGTTAGGGTCCAAGTGGTGCAGCCATACAGTAGCACTGATACAGCTATGGTTTGGAAGAATTGTCACTTTAACTCATCAGTGAGATATTTTCATATGATTAATAATCTGTCTATTAACATTGTTTTCTGTGGATGAGATATTACTAACTAGGTATGTGAACTGGTCAACTGATTTTAGAGGCTTACCATTGAGTGTTGAGATACCTTCATCTTGTTTAAAACACATGAACTCAGTTTTATTGGGATTCACATAGAGGCCAATGTTCCTTGCTGCCTTCTCCAAGGTATGTAGCAGTGATTTGGCTTATGCTGGTGTATTTGCAAGAAGCACCAGAACATCTGCATAGTCTGCATCTTTAATATCTCTGCAGGATGTCACCTGGAAGCTTTATATATAGATCTTAAAATATCTGATGTTTTTTTTCTTGTTTTTTTAAGGATGGTTTGATTTCTTTGTTTTCAATGGCATATCAACCTTTGTGGGTTATTTAATGCCATTGCTATCCTTGTAGAAGAATGGTAGTGGTACTATTTAACCCATAGTGGGGGGGGTGAAGGGATTTATACCTTTCCCCAGGGTATTAGTATGAAAATGAAAGTAATAGCCTAACTGAAGTTTGAACTCTCAATGATATCTCAGCCTAACACATTAGCCACTATGCCATGGGGACTCTCACCTCTTTTTTTTTTAAAGGAAAAAAGTCATCTTATATACCATCAAATATATCCTTCAAAGATATAATTTCATAACAGAAAAAAACCCTTCTTAACTTTTTGCCTACTTTAAACCACTCACAGATACTCTACCACCACTACACATACCACACCCAAGCAAAGTACACAAACTGATCATTAGTTCATTGTAATTGAGCAGAAGGACTCCAATTACAATAATAACAGGACTTCATTTGAACAGAATGCATTCGAGTTGAATAGATAGTGAACTTTGAAATATCCCAGGTAAAAAAATACCAAAAAAATTTGGTACAGCCGTGAGTAAATTAGGTAGGCAAAAAGTGTCTTAGCATCTTAAATACTTGACTATAGGTACCATTTTAAAACCTTCATCTGTTTATTCAAGTTGCAGATCTCATTGTCCAATATGCTTACATCTTATTCATTCAAAAAGATATTGACTGTTAAAAAAATCTTGTTCCCTAGATCATATAAAAAAAAAAGAAGTTGGATTGATATAAAATGATAGAACAAAATTATGAGATTCTTGAAAAAACAAAAACACTTAAAAAAATTTTTTGAATTAAAAAACACCTACCCAAACAGCCTGTTTCAACTTGTCCACAACAGCCTGAAACACGGTGTAAGGCAGACGTAAGTTTGTGGTCCCACTGTCGACAATAGTTTTGTCAAAATTATACTGAAAAAAAAATAAGAATTAAAAATAAGTATTAAAAAAAAAGGTGAAAAAAAAAAAAAAAGTAAAAAAGAAGTAAACAAAAAAGTAAAAGAAACAAAAAACAATTAAAAACCATTTACAAAAATAGTTGTTGGGTTATTCTATACTTAAGACTTATTCAGTTTTGATGGGTATTCAAATTTTTTTTATTTACTTAAACTCATTTTTTCTATTTAACAGCAATGAAGGGGTACTACACACTTTCCAGAACTCCATAATTGGAATCTTGCCATTAGATGCAGTTTAAGTAATATCTAGGTGCCTTTTGTGTGATTTATATGCCACCAAATATAATAAGATATTAAATATTTAATCAAGTAAAGATTAAACTTATTGCATATATTTTTTTAGAATGAAAAGAAACAAAAATCCAAAATGTTACTTACCTCTTTACAATCCAAGTTGAGACTGGTTCCGTTGACCTGTATATCTGTAATAAGGACTTCATAATAACTAGTCTTTTGGATAGGTGTATAATAGATAGGTTCTTGATACATGGTCTCATCAATATTGCCGAGAACCTGAAAAGTGAGAAAAACAAATAAACATTGCTTTAGCTATAACTGGCATTGCCCAGGTGAAGGAAATAATATCACATAATCTATCTATCTATCTCTCTCTATATATATTATTATAATGGAGTCACAATTCCCTTAGTTATTGACATCACATTCCCAATGATCTTATTTTTATTTAAACCTCAATTATTAATAAAATTGTTTCACATTATTAATACTGTTAACCATATCTACATACTAACAACATGCAATTATATTTATATATACAACAAAATAGCGGTTTACAGTGTGAATGGGAAGGCTAATTTGCATGTTGATATTAAAAATGTGATTTTAATAAATATGTGCTTAGTATTATTGATTTCTAACTGTTTGGTTTTATTTTAATGAGTATAAGCAAAAATCTCTTCAATGAATCTTAAATGAAATCCATTAACAAGAAAAAATAACTGTCATTTTATTCTTTACTTCCTCTTTAACTAAATACTTAAATTAGAAAAAATAACAATGAATGACAAGAGTGATGGGAGAGTAAGTTTCAGTTTTTCTATTTTTCGATTATACTCCCTCTGTTTTAAGTCTTTTTATCTGCATTTTTATTTAGTTTCATTAGCCTTTCTAATTTAATACAATATTTTATTGCATTACAACTTAAATACTTGCACCTGGAGGGTGCATATATTTGCTAGTATATAAAATATATTTTACACTGCCTGGAGGGCGTTTTTTTTTTTTTTTTGCTAGTATATTTTAAAAAGATTAATGAAGTGATAGTTTGGTTTATTTGCTTAATGGCATAACAATCCTTTATCGATTATCATTTCCTGCCATGTATACAGTGCACATTTTTCATCCAAAAACACTTATCTTTTCTACTGCTCATTATACAAAAGAATAAACATTGTTACATAATGAATAAGGTAGCTTATTCATTTTGTAATGTAGTGTATAATGTTTACTTTTAAAAGTTAATGGTTGATTGGTTGGATTTTACGGCATGTCAACCCTTGGGTTATTTCATGCCGATGACATTTTGTTTGATTCATTCTTGTTGGGGATTCAATTTTTTTTAAACTCAATTTTTTTAAACACATTTTTTAAAACTCATTTTTTATCTATTCAACCCATAGATGGGAACCTAACAGGAACTACTACTCCAGGACTGAGTAGACCTGGGAGTAATGGTGATGAAGAGGTACTCCCCTCCTCACAGAGCCCCAGAATTGGAACTTTACCATTAGATACAGTTTAACACCATACTCAGGACACTAAGACCCTCAGCTAGCACTTTCTAGAACATATATGATAAAAGGTTTGGATGTTTGCCATAATGGTAATAGGGTTGGGACAATCATAAGGTGCTATGCCTCAGCACGATCGACTGATCTCCAACTACCCATCTAGTCTAAGTAAGGGTCAAAGTGGAGTGTTGCAAGTCATGGACTGCTCAGCCACTAGGATTCCATCCTTAAGCATCATAGGTCACCACCCACAGCCAAGGATTTTACTGTTCTTTTAGATTTTTATGTATCAGAGATGCAGGATGCGTACCTATCATAGTGTGTGCGTTTGTGTGTGTGTATACACATATACATACATATATATTGTACATTAACACAGAAATAATGGAAATATTTTGTTGGCTTCTACTGGACAAGTACCAAAAAGTTGTATTTATTTGCGTTAGGAGAAAAATAATACCAGAAGATACAATTACTCTGACATTAGGGAAAAGAATTAATACAATATAATTGAATTTTATGTTTACATGTTATTACTCTTATTTCTTGTACTTTTAACAGATAAACCTTCCTTACCAACAGAATCAGACATTAATAGTAATATTTTCCCAAGGAGAACATTTTTCCATAGGAATATTGAAAGTATCAGAAGTACTGCAAATATATCATCATCACTATTATATCACTCCTAGTGAATTTTTCATAGCAGTGTTAACTGGTAGTCTTTCACTGGAGGCTGAGTAACAGCAAGTCTGCTCAGGTCACTAGGAGTCTTCTGAGTATTCTAGCCGACCTTAACAATGCCGTTGTCTAGTTAGTCTTCCTCTGCTTTCCAATTCCAACAGACTCTTTTCCAAATTCTTGGGGACCGTTCAAAGGGCACCAATTAAAATTGATACACCCTTTACCTTCATGTTCCACAGTTTATTTTAGGCTATCATCTCTTCGGCCCCATGAAAGAGGGTTTGAGAGGTAAACATTATTCCAGTGATGAGGAAGTGAAATCTGTAGTGAAGAAGTGGCTCAAAAAACATTCAACAGAATTTTATGGGGCAGGGATACATGTTCTCATTCGAAGGTGGAACATTGCTATTGAGAGAAGCTAAATACCATCAAAACCACAGTGACAGTCTTTAACATAATTCTATTCACTTTTCTACTGTCAAGTTGTAATTTTTATGGATCCTTATATAATGATAAATTAAGAAAAATGTGAATTTTAGATATAAATTTATTTGAAATTTATACTTCATTTTGTGGGTATTGTAGACTGAATGCTGTGTGGAAGACCTGCCAGCAGGAATGACCGAAAAGGATAGGTGTTGAGAGAGAGAGAATCATGGGAATCCGTGCTGTCATCATGAATTGATGATGATGATATGCATATATGTCTATGTGCATATATATATATATATATATATATATATATATATATATATGGAGGCACATGGTGTAATGGTTAGAGTTATAGGAAATGGACTTGTTGACAGAGTTCAAATCCTGGATGAGGCTGTTTGCATTTCGCAGAGCACTAATACACTTAGGAAAGGTATGCATCAAACTTTACTCCCTCCAGCTATGGGTAAACAGTAGGGTCGACTGGGCTCTTTAGCTTTGGCTAGGTAACCAGTCTAGGAGAAGGAAACTCTGAATTCAAACCTGTTAAACTCCGCTTAAGAAATTTACTTTGTGTCACATCCTACTCGTGCGGAGGGGTTGATATATATATATATATATATATATATATAAAATAAATGTTGTACAACAAATTAAAACCCCATACTGCATTTAAAAAATTTA
Source organism: Doryteuthis pealeii (assembly GCA_023376005.1). Taxonomy (NCBI): domain Eukaryota; kingdom Metazoa; phylum Mollusca; class Cephalopoda; order Myopsida; family Loliginidae; genus Doryteuthis; species Doryteuthis pealeii. The sequence goes on along the minus strand of CM042154.1, from coordinate 43,692,733 downwards.
AAAAAATAAAATAGGTGTGTATATGTATATATATGTGGGTGTGCATGTTATGTGTGTGTGTGTGTATTTTTCCTAGATAAGCCACTCTAAACTCAACCGAAGGGGGAAAAAATTGACACTAGAAGCCTAAAATTATAAATTTCCTGTGTGTGTGTGTATATATATATATATATATATATATATATATATATTATTTTAAACCTATCCCTAGTTCCAAATTGCATCTTTTTCTCATGTCTCCTGATAAAAATCATTATGAATATTTTATTAATAAAATTCATTTGCTTAGATGTTTACGCTAAATTCATTCAATTTTGAGAAGTATCTGTACATTACCTATTCCTGTATATATATATATGTGTTGTATAACAAATTAAACCCCCATATTGCAAGTAAGAAATAAATATCTTGTTTTCTTTATTTGAAAGTGTCATTGACCTACAGAAGTCAATAAGAACAAGTTTTCATCTTTAAGAAGAGACGGACACAAAACAACTTTGAATTGATTATCCTTTTTATAGTCTGACATTTGTAAAAGATCAGACAGTCCATGGCATTTTCTTTATTCATTCAAGAAGAAAGTCTCCTTGACTTATCTTGAAATTGATTGTTCAAGGATCAACTTTGGTTTGTTCATATCTACTCATGCAAGGTGAAATGACATTGTGAATTAAGATGGTAATTACGGCAGTTATGTGCAAACACTGAAATAATGTTAAAAAAACAATCAAGTTATCACTATACTTAAAAAAGAAAAAAAGAATTATATAATTTCCATTGTCTCTTCAGTCCATTCAGAATTCATATCACCATAAAAGAACCATTATTTAAACTTAGAAAATAAAAACACACCCTCTGGGCAGTGTAAAAATTTTTGAAAGATTTTTTTGGGGGGAGGGATAAAAATTCAATGCCAAAGAGTTTATACCATAAAATTATCAAATTTATTAAAGGAGTAAAGACATAAGACAATTTGAAATGTAATGGTAACCATTGAAGAAAATGGACATAGCGAGATGAGTTCAAATCCTGGACAAGGCTGTTTGCATTTCACATACCACTAATACCTTTGTGATAGGTATGAATTCAACTATTTTCACTCCAGCTATGGGCAAATAGTAGGGCAGACTGGGCTCTTTAATCTAGGAGAAGGAAAACCCTGAATTCAAACCAGTTAAATTCAGTTTAAGAAATCAATCTTGTGTCACATCCTACTCGTATGGAGGGGTTGGTAAATGTATATAAATTAAAAAAATATCTAAGATGCAGTTGGATACATCATCAGTGAAGTTCTTTAATTCATTGGGGCTTTCAGGTTTTTTCAACATCATACGTCCCTCGCTAAAGTGACCCGGCTGAGATTGATTACATCTCAGCCTGCATCCAACATAATTGTTTTTTCAACACTTCCTGCATCACTCTCAGCTAACAGAGCAACACAGGAAGTGTTGACAAACAACTAAAATTATATAGACACACACATATATACATACACACATGCTGGCTGTCAACCCACACATGAGCAAGACCATTTCATATTTGTTTCTTTTTTTCTTTTCTTACTTTCTTCTTTTCATTTGCAAGCACCCAAAAGACTGTATGAAGATGACTCTTCAATCTACTGAGACTTCTGAAGAATCTGTTACATCTATACACATATACATATATATATATATATATAAATATAAATAAAAATAGCATAATGTTTACAGATCACTGCTGTCCATCACAATCCTATAACCCCACTAGCAGAACCTTTCCCCTCATGAGCCCTCAAATGACTCATCAAACCCGCTGCAGATCCACAAAGTTTGATACAAATATGACATAGGAAGGACGTCCTTCTCGTATCAGATGATAAAATTTGATGCTTATGCACCACCATATGTCTCTTAAGACCAGAAGCTGACTTACAGACTTTGTTACAGATTGCACAAGGCACATTGTTTGTCCCTGGAGTTGCATGAATTGTCCCTGATGAGATTTCCTATGATTGACATATTCAGCCTTAGAAAGCAGAATTCGATCACATGTCTGACATTTCCAACCCTCCATGTTCTCTCGAATATGACAGGTGTATCCCTTTCAAAGTTGCCACTTGAGGTTTTCATGCTCAATTCTTTCACTCTCAAAGCTGGTACAGCCATCATCCACATGAATTCTTCAGTCAGTTCTCTTCAATGCCAGCTTTTCCCAGTTGTCAGGATTTATTTTTATTTTTACAGGGTTGTTTTTTTAAGCAATCCTTATACCTCTTCCAAGGCTTATGCTGTGGCCTTTTGCCATCATGCAGCTGACTGTAAAGGAGTTACTTTGGCATTCTATCATCACTCATACGCACAACATGACCTACCCATCACATTTGGGCTGTTATATATACATATATACAAACATACATATACACACACACATACACAGCTGGAAGAAACAGATTCATGCCTTTCTTGAGTGCATTAATATAAAATGAATGCAAACTGTCCCAACTTGAGCTTGAACCCAGTTCACCAATTTCTAATTTTTAGACCATCTGCAACTCCAAAACACAAATTACTTTATAGTTATACAAATAAGAAACTTAAGTGAAAGTCTTTGGTTAAAATCTACAAAATAATCAAGAATCTTAGACATAAAATTTTAAGGCGATTATTGAGGTTAACCTTTTTTTTGTGCTACAATTCAGTAGTGAATGAGGCATTCACTGGTTTCCAGTGTAAAAAGGATAGGCACTTTCCTACTCTCTAGACAGAGGAGAGTGAAGATAAATTCATACAGCCAGATTGTTATATTGGAAATTGGTAAATAAATTAAGTAAATTGGCCACAGACCATAGGAGTGGGTAGACAGCAAAAGGAGAAGAAGAAAAAAAATCAAGGTTTGATAAATAGTATTAATATCAACAACAAATATAAAGTTTCTTATAATAATGATCATAATTATTATAGTAACTAGCAGAACTACCCAATGTTGCCTGGTATTTACATAGTTAAAGATAAGTCTCTTACCAATTTTTATATATTGTTTTGTTTGTTTTACAGCATATCAACCCAGGTGGGTAATTTAATGCCGACAAAGTTTTGAAATAAAATCATTCTTAAGGGATACTCATTTTTTTTTGTTTTTACAAACACATTTTTCTATTTAACCCATGAATGGGACCCTAACAGGTACTACCACTCTGTGTTCAAGTGGATCAGGGAGCAATGGTGATGAAGGGGTGCTCCACATTCCCCAAATCTCCAGAACTGGGACCTGACCATCAGATAGAGTTTAACATTATTCCCAGGACATGAAGACCCTCAGCCACTGCCTTCTAGAACATATATGATAAAAATAGTTGGGCTTGCCATAAGGGCCATAGGGTTGGGACAATCATATAGGCACTAGGGCTTGACATGACCAGCTGATTGATCGGAGGGTGCCTCTCCGACCGCCCATCTAACCTAAGTACGGGCCAAAGTGGGGTGTTGTATGTCATGGACTGCTCATCCACCAGCATTCCGTCCTTAAGCATCATGGGTAACAGGTAGCCCTATTTGGAGGGGTCTTACCCCTCTGCAGAGGTGCAGTCGGTGTAATCTAAAGCTCCAGCTAGAAGGGCTGCTATATATATATATATATATATATATATATATATATATATATATATATATATACATACATACATCCTTTATCAATTTGTTTTTATTTTTAATCATTTTCAAATTAATTTTTAAATATATCATTGATTTATATGCTCATCATATTTTTATTTAGCTTTTCTATGGAAAATGAGGGTAAAACGTTTTTTAACAGACAAAAATAGGATTTGGATTTTATCAAACTTTGGTCTTTACTAGCCAAAGAATTTTTCCTTTATTAAAGGGTGTGCACTCAATCAAGAATATATATTAGATAGATAGTCTTAGTAACAGCAAGAAATGAATTTATGAATTTACAATAAGAATGATTATTAGTTAGAACAGCAAAAAATAGAAAGTATAACGCATATTAAAGATAAAAATAACAAGAAAGAGGTAAGGTACGGTACTTACAAGTGTTCCACCAGTCTCATAATTATCTTCTGATGATGTAGATGCAGAACTTGTGCCACACAGTTGCATAGAGAACATATTTGGTATTCCAGTTTCTTGTACCACTGCATCAAAATATGGCTGTACAGAACTGTCTGGCTATAAGAGGGAAGAAAAATATACACAAATTTAAAAAATATATAACAAGGACATTCTCATAAAAAATGACAGTTTAAAAATTAAAAAAAACAACAAAAAAAACATAACTACTTAGATATCTTCTGCTTTTAGTGGTGATATTTGGCTAGATGTTAAATAAAGTATTTTAAACAGAGATGTGACATTTTCTTTTTATTCTAATAAAAAAAATTACTGTAATTATCTGTGTATAAGACTATTTTTTCCAGATTTTTCAGCCCAAAAAGATACGGCTGGGTATTATACATGAGAACTATATAATTAACTTTTTTTTATATATTACACCATATTCGGGGGCGGAATTTTAATTCAGTGCATCCTGGGATGCACATATTTGCATTGAATGAGTCCCCAGGGAAATTTATGGGTCCCAACTAAAGTTTCTTAACAGATTGTAGGGCTTTTATTTATGATCTGAGGAAACAACAGCTGTCTAACTCCTACCTTGTAACCTATCCTGTATAATTCGTTTTAACAGAAACTATTGAAATGCATTTAAAGTTAGCCTGAAATAGTGGTGGAAGAAAAAAAAAACACTGGGATGCAAGGATATGATTTTACTGCGTCCTTTTAGATTTTTATGCATCAACAATGCAGGACACATACCTATCAGTATCTCTGCTTCCAGATTAATGTGTTTTATGCCATTACAGAGAAATATCCACTGGAATGTGTGTATGTTTATAATTTTGTTTCTCCAAATGGGAACAGAGGGAATCCCTGTGATGTAGTGGCTAACGTACTGAACTGCAACATTGTAGTTAGTAAGTTTGAACTCCAATTGCGCTTTTACGTTCACTTTTAGACTAATACCCTTGGGAAAGGTATGAAACCCCCCTTATTTCCCCCAATTCTGGGTTAAATAGTACCACTATTGTTCTTTAACAAAAAGGGCTTTTGCATTAAATAACCCACAAAGGTTGATATACCATTAAAAACAAAGAAACCTAGCCAAACCTACAAGGAGAATATGGAACAGATAAAAAAAAATTGGACTCAAGTATCTCCATAAACATTTCATGAAGTATAAAAGAATTGGACCATATGACCTTTAGGCACCCCTTTTGCGATCTCGATTCATAAGGACATGCTTTTCATTTACACCATCAAAATCCGATTGTTTGTTAACAGACGATTTTTAGAGTTTTTTTTTTAATTATAAAACTAACCCCTAACAAACAACCGGATTTTAATGGTGTAAATGAAAAACATGTCCTTATGAATCGAGATCGCAAAAGGGGTGCCTAAAGGTCATATGGTCCAAAGAATTTGTTTGTCAAAAAAGATTTTATGGTTGTATATTGGTTTGTGTAAACATTGAGAACTGTAGCATGGTCCCCAATGACTACCATGTCAGTGATAGCCGGTCATCTGATGAGAGAAGAGGAACACAAAAACAAAAATGGCCTCAAGAGTGAGGATTTCTGTTGTTTCATTCCCTCTTATCAGTTCCTGAGGCTGTGGAATTATGTGAAAATGGATAACAGATACAATGTGTGGAGTAGATTCTTGATTCTAGTAGGAATCAGCTCTTCTTGTACCTTTGAATGGTTCAATTGTTCTCTGTCCACACTACTGCTGGTCTTCCCATGTCTCCTGCCACCAAAAGAGGGAGAATCAAGAAACCCAGCTTCTTATATTGGGGTTTACAAAATACTGAACCTCTACTTCTGCCTTGTGTGCAGCATAGTTTGGTTAGCCCCAACCACCACTTAAATGATAGAGTCTGGTGACCTCATAGAGTCCTGCTTAACTGGTGTTTCCAATCAAGGGTGATATATCAAGCTTATCTTGCTACATCAAGCCTACCAGACAATATTTTGAACCCTGTCAACTCAGTTTTCTTCTGGCTGCTGGTTTTTTTTTTATAATTTATCTATTAGCTCCACAGTTCTACTTTCAATGTTTCAGAATTCTTCAACAAGTGCTCCGAATACAATCCCTTGCTAAACTCATCAAATAAGTCAATTCTTCAACTTATAATACAAAAGGCACTATGAAAATAATACCTCAGAAACTATAACAGACTGGCAGAGCTACCCAGCATTGCCCAGGATTTAAAAAGTTAAAAATAAATCTCTTACATATATTTACCAACCACTCCGCATGAATAGGGTGTGAAACTAGGTCAATTTCAAGTGGAGTTTAACAGGTTTACATTCAGAGTTTTCCTTCTCCTGGACTGGTTGCCAAATTTCACTTCCTCATCACTGGAATAATGTTTGCCTCTCTTTGAGAGCAAACATTATTCCAGATGTGAAATCTGTAGTGAAGAAGTGTCTCAAAGAACAGTCAACAGAATTTTACAGGACAAGGATACATGCTCTCATTCAAAGGTGGAATATTGCTATTGAGAGAAACGGTGACTATGTGGAGAAGTAGGGATGTGATCCACATAGGGCAAGCTTCATTTTGATGTATGATACATGTTCGTTCCTGTGTTAGTAATTATACCTGTCCTAAACAAAATGGCATTACTTTTTGACTAACCTAGTATTTTCTTAGTTTCCCCCGGACATACATACATACATACACACAACTGCCCTTTATATATGTATATATGGATGTATGTAAAAAAAAAAAAGTAAAGGAATAAAATATTGAAATTCTATGTAGGCTGAGATTAAGAAGTAGAATTAAGTAATACATATATTATTGAACTAATATTTATTGATATTTGTTGCTATAGTAAAATAATCAGGCATGGTTTTGGAACTATGCCTGCATGAGGGGGGAGGGGGCGGAGATTTGTGGTATATTGTATTTTAATGGACCATGTGCCAAAAGTAATTTTCTTTTTTATAATAGGAAAAGAAAATCTTTCAAAGATAACAATTCCACTTTTAATATACAATAGCTGGCGAAGTAGTTGAGGTCAGGGCTTCTTCCCTACTAGTTGTACCAGGACTACTAGTACTACCAATCACGTTACTTTGAGGGTCAGGGATTCTTCCTACTAGTTGTACCAGGACTACTAGTACTACCAATCACGTTACTTTGAGGGTCAGGGATTCTTCCCTACTAGTTGTACTAGGACTACTAGTACTACCAATCACATGTTACTTTGAGGGTCAGGGATTCTTCCCTACTAGTTGTACCAGGACTCCTGTTACTTTCAGAGATGAACATTATAAAAGTTAGGTTTATTAGTTTAATAGCACATCAACTTCTTAAGGGTTATCTAATACCTCTATTCTATTAATTTGTAAATGTTGGATTAAAACAATAACCATTTTTATTTTCTACATTCTACTGCAATGACTTTTTTTATTTATCTATAACTAGAAGTGGCTACCCGGTGTCACCTGAGTAGAAGAGGGTGCAAAAACCAAAAAGGAAGCCATAACTCAATTTCGAATTTGGATTATTCCATCACAGGTTTGAATCCTGTGCCATGTAGAGATTTGTGGAATGATTAGAATACAGCTGTGTTGCAAGCTGAGTTAGTATGCTGTTGGTTTGAACAACAACAACAGCATCTAAGCACTACTGAACTGGTGCCCAAAGCAGCTGGTATTTATGGAACTCAGGAATACTCCATTAATGCATTTGGGTAATTCCATTCCTTAAGTCCTGATTGGCTGCTTGGATTCTGTGATGTTATGATGCTTGATAAATACTCTGGCATTATGCAGTAGGCTTGCAACAAGGTAAGATCTGTATTGAGTTACGGCTTTTTTGTTGACTTGTCTTACCAATTCGGAAATTGGGATTCTTCTACCAATATGATATTCATTCTACAATTATCAGAAAAAAATTCTACTATTTAGATTTATTTTAAAGTACACATAAATTGCAGCCACATCTGCGGCAATCCAATATTCAGTTTATTTTATGTTACTTTCTCTCAGGGGAGAGGTTAGTATTTGGTCCCTGGTTGAGAATAGTGATCTACATCATGGGACCAACCCCCACAACCAGCCAAACAACAAGCTGGAGAATAAGAGACTTTTCTTTTCAAGCTTTTTATGAACGAGAGATTTATTTGCATGTCCCTAGGAGTCATTGTAAGCTTAGTGTCAGAAAACCAAATGTTTGCACACCGAATTCCTTTCCTCTCCAAGGGCAGGGTGGAGACTGTTTTGCACACTTTCAAAATAAAACAATATTATATTTAGGTAGGTAGTTGTTTTGTAAGTGAATTGAAATATTGAATTACCCAATGAAAGAGGAAAGGAAACTTTGTGCAATTCCAGATGGAGCAATCAGTCAGAATTAAATGATATGTATTGTGCAAAAAAAAGTTTATTTTTAAAGAGCATACGATATTCAATAATTTTAAAGACATTTATTGACTTAGCAGAACATGGATTAAAAAGGCCACAACATCAATAGAACAGAAGGGGGAGGAAGAGAAGGAGAAAGAGAGAGGGGGAGGGAGGGGATAGAAAACAAAAGAGAAGGAGAGAAAGGGGAAGGGGAAGAGGAAAAGGGAGAGAGAGGGGGGAAATCAGAAAGAGGAAGGGGAGGAGAGACAGATAGAAAAAAGGGGAGGAGATAGAGGGAAAAGAGGAGAAGAGAGAGGGAAAAGAGGAGAGAGAGAGAGGGAAAAAATCAGAAAGGGGAATAAGAGAGGGAGGTGGAAAAGAGAGGGAGGTGGAAGGGAAGAAGGGGAGAAGAGAGAGGGAGAAGAGAGAAGGAGAAAAGAGAGAAGGGGAAAAGAGAGGGAGAAGAGAGCAGAAAAAGAGAGCTGAAAAAGAGAGAGGTAGAAGAGAAGAAGGGGAGAAGAGAGAGGTAGAAGAGAGAAGGGGAGAAGAGAGAGGGAGAAGAAGAGAGAGAAGGGGAGAAGAGAGAGGGAGAAGGGAGAGAAGAGAGAGGGAGAAGGGGAGAAGAGAGAGGGAGAAGAGAGAGAGAGAGGAGAAGAGAAGAAGGGGAAGAGGGAGAAGAGAGAAGGGGAAGAGGGAGAGAAAAGAAGGGGAAGAGGGAGAAGAGAAGAAGAGGGAGAAGAGAAGAAGGGGAAGAGGAGAAGAGAAGAAGGGAAGAGGGAAAGAGAAGGGGAAGAGAGAGGGGAAGAAGAGAAGAGGGAGAAGAGAAGGGGAAAAGAGAGGGGGAGAAGAGAAGAGGGGGGAAGGAGGGGAAGAGGGAAAGAGAGGAGGGGGGGGAAGAGGGAAAGAGAGGAGGGGAGGGGAAGAGGAAGAGGGAGGGGAAGAGGTAAAGAGGAGGGGGAAGAGGGAAAGAGGGGAAGAGGGAAAGAGAGGGGGAAGAGGGAAGAGAGGAGGGGGAAGAGGGAAAGAGAGAGGGGGAAGAGGGAAGAGAGGAGGGAGAGGGGAGAGGGAAGAGAGGAAGAGGGAAAGAGAGGAGGGGGAAGAGGGAAAGAGAGGAGGGGGAAGAGGGAAAGAGAGGAGGGGGAAGAGGGAAAGAGGGAAAGAGGGGAAAGAGGGAAAAGAGGGAAAGAGAGGAGGGGAAGGGGAAAAGGGGAGAAGAGAAAGAGCTGGAAAAAGAGAGAGAGATTGGGAGAAGCAGGTACTGAGTGTGAGGAGAGAGAGAGAACAAAAAATCAGGAGAGAAGGGACAAGGGGAAGAGATATATATATATATATATATATATCGAAAGAGATTGGGAGAAGGGAGAAAAAACATTGAATTAGGAGAGAGAGAGAGAGAGAGAGCAAAAAATCAGTTCTCCGCCTTAATATTGATTTAGTGCAGATAAGTAAAGAGAGATATTGAGTTTCCATCGGGTCAGAAGGAAATAAATTGTCTTCAGAATGTCAGACAGATCTAAGCATTTTATTTGGGAAAATCTTAGAGTAACAAATCTAGTCAAGTACGAGAGCAGAAAAAAAAAATTTAAAAAAATAAAAAAATTTTTTTAAAGTCAAGCCAATAAATAAGGATATAAAAGATTTGGTCTTGTCTTTTTATTTATTTAAAAAAAATTAATTTGAGGAAAGTGGTTTCACAACTCAATTTATTTTCTGCAGGAAAAGGGAATTACTTATTCAAAAAAATACATACAAATCTTTGTTGGAGCAAGAAAGCATCATTGAGAGAGAGAGAGAGATAGAGAGAGAGAGAGAGAGAGAGAGAGAGACCCATATACAAAAAGAGTAGTGTCTTGGTTGGTTAGTTGGGTTTTACGTCATTCGGTCATTTTATGACAAAGACATTTGTTTTATTCACTCTTCATTGGTACACAATTTCTTTTTTAAACTCAATCTTTTAAACACATTTTTCTAGAACTCATTTTGTTCTATTTAAACCATAGATGGGACCCTAACAGGTACTACCACTTCGGGTCAGAGTGGACCTGGGAGCAATGGTAATGAAGGGGCGCTCCACATTCTCCAGACCTCCAGAACTGGAACCTCACCATCAATTAGAGTTTAATATCATACCCAGGACATGAAGACCCCCAGCCACCACCTTTTAGCACCCATATGATAAAAAGAGTTGGAACTTGCCATAAGGGCAATAGGGTTGGGATAATCATATAGGTGCTAGGGCTTGACGTGATAAGCCAATTGATCAGAGAGTAGTGTCTTGGGTATGACGCTAAACTGCATCTAGTGGTGAGGTTCCAATTCTGGAGGAGTATGGAGTAAATTTCATTGCCATTTCTCCTAGGTCCACTCTGAAACAGAGTAGTAGTTCCTGTTAGGGTCTAATCTATGGATTAAATAGATCAAAACAGGAGTTTCAAAAAAATGAGTTAAAAAATGTGAATACCCAACAAGAATGAATAAAGCAAAAATATCTTTGGCATAAAATAACCCAACAAGGGTTGACATGCTGTAAAATCCAACTAACCAACAAAAAGAGTATGAAAGCTATACACACACACAGACACATTTGCACAATAACACACACACATACACACAGTATCACAGAAATTCAGACCCACCCCTCATATCCATGAAGAGTTGTCCGTGACATGCATACAATTGTAATCAAGATTTCATTTTCTGCCTTGTCAGCTGTGGCTGTAGAATACACTGAATACAGCTCTCCCCCATCTAATAGGACCACCTATGGGACACGAGCAGGTACTAAGTGTTCCTGTGACTTGCAGCACTCCACTTCAGCCCTTACTTGGGTAAGATGGGAGGTCAGAGAGGCCACATATGATCAAACTATTGATATACATTTAGTTAATGAAAATAATTTCTACCAGTTTATAAAACCAAACAAAAATATTTTCCAACAAACTTTTCGATTACAAATCATATATACAGGCATTGGAGGCGCATGGCATAATGGTTAGAGTCGTAGGAAATGGACTCATCGACCAGAGTTCAAATCCTTGTCAAGGCTGTTTGCATATCACATAGTACTAATACCCTTGGGAAAGGTATAAATCCAACTACACTCCCTCTAGCTAGTAAATAGTAGGACAGACTGGGCTCTTTAACCTTGGTTAGGCAACCTGTCTAGAAGGAAAACTCTGAATTCAAACCTGTTAAATGCTGCTTAAGAAATTGGCCTTGTGTCGCATCCTGCTCGTGTGGAGGGGTTGGTAAATATATATATACAGAAAGACAGAATCTGGTATTGGGTGGCTGACAATATGGAGAAATTTAGTGACACTCACATTTGTTGGTGTAAGGAATTTGAGAACAGGACAACATTAAACTGAGTTGCTAAAAACAGTTTAATTTAGCACTAATTGTCTTAAAGTAAAAATGTTTTTTATGATTGATAATCACTTATCTGAGAATGTAGAAATGGTCTTTTTATGTGTGTCTAATTCGAAGTCATCACGGGTTCTATCAACAACTGATAAACTTAAAACTGCCGACCCACAAATAACTCAATACTCATTGGTGAAGACACAGATTAAAAAAAGTTGGCAGAGTGGCCTATTGTTGGTATCAGTCAGAAAGTGAGGGAGCCTATCCCCTTTTTGCTAGTGCTAGACCAGGGATATTGTTTTTTTTCTGAGGTGGAGTGCCACATCTTCCATTAGCTCCTCACTTTACTGCACATATTCGATTGCCCAATCTGTGCTATTTCTGTGCTGAGTTTACAATAGGAGACCCCACCATATATATATATATATATATATATATATATATATATATATATATACACATATATACACACACACACACACATACATACGCACACACAAAACATACATCCAGCCTAGTGCCCCATCTATGCTAAAGCATAGTAAATAACTGTATATATACAAACATACAACAAAAGATTATTTGCGAATAAATAAATCTATTAATAAATCAGATTTGGTCTTAATTTGTCTGTAAATGAAACTATGTCACTGATTACGTCACATTACCCAAAATCGTCAATACATAGAACATCCTTGAATTATAAACAGTCAACATTTGAATATGCCACCTTAGAGGGTCCTTATTGTTTTTTTAAAATAAGTTTTAATAAATACATGCCTGGTATTATATACTTATATATAGCTTGTTTTATTTTAATATATAAAGTTATTTAACATATAGTTTTATGAGAAAATTATTTACAAACAAGAAATAGTCATTTTTTCAGTATCAAGAGCTTAGCTAAAAAGTTTACAAATAAATAAATACCTACAATTTTGTGTAAAATTCATGTGTAAAATATTCAAAATAATTATGTAATTAATAACTAATAGATACATGCAGCATTTTATTTGAGGGGGACAGAACTAAGTTTCCATTCAAATTGTTTTATTTTTTTACTCCTTTAATACATTTGATGATTTTACTTACTTATGATACAAACCCTCTGACATTAAATTTTTAACTCCCCCTTCCCTCAGGCAATATCTTTCAAAACTTAATTTTTACACCGCCTGATGGGCGTTTTGATTTTTCTGCTAGTAAGAGTAATTAGTTTATAAATAGAATTTATAAATAGAATTTAATATGAGAGTTATTTCCCTTGATAAACCTTATTATTAAATAGATTATTCTGGTATGTACAAAGACCCCCTTACCTACACTAAGTTGCAAATTAGACGAAAATTGCCTCTTCTCCAAGCTAAAGCATTTTAATAATATAATTCCTAATGAATATTCATAAGGTAATTTATAGTCTCCACTGAAACCTGTGTCACATGGGACAGACCCTGGCAAAAGCTTAGATCCAGTTTAGGCTTTTTAAATTTACTGAGATGGATATTCCAAGAACAGCTCTTGCCAAAGAGAAATATCTCTGGCACCCAAACTCATTTAGTCTTTAAAGAATCACATTGTCATATAAGTAAGTATTCTTTAAACACAATGAATAGATAACTTTACTTCTATTTACTGATAATGTTTTAATTCATATGCAGTTTTTTTTCTCCGAGTTAATACAGTTCTACGTGACAGTCATCTCTCCAGCTATGAGTAAGGCAGTAAGGCTCTCTAACCTTGGAATAGCAACTTATGTAGGAGAAGGAAAATTCTAAATTCAAACCAGTTAAACTCCACTTTAAAATTGACCTTGTGCCACATCCTGCTTGTTTGAAAGTGTTGGTTAAATATATATATATATATACACACACATACACACACACACACACACACACACACACAAGGGAGAGAGTTTTTTTTCCAGAAGTTCAAAGCCAAAAGTTAATGGTGTGTATTATACATGCATGCATGTTATACATAACTAATTAGGAATTATATATATATATATATATATATATATATATATCAACTCCTTTGCACTGTAGGATGTGATACAATGGAGTAACAGGTTTGAATCCAGAGTTTTCCTTCTCCTAGACGGGTTGCCATACCAAAGTTAAAGATCCCAGTCTATCCTACTATTTACCCATAGCTGGATGGAGAATACTTAGATGCATGCCTTTCCCAAGGGTATTAGCACTTTGTTAAATGCAAACAGGCTTGTAGTCCAAGATTTGAACTAATTTTACCAGGTTCATTTCCTTTGACAATAACCATTACATCTTGCACCTCTTTTTGTAAGCCTTGTAATTAGATTGTTAATTCTAAAATACTTACTCTTGCAATATCTGCATAGGCAAGTCCCAGAATTCCCTGCCAGTTTGAGCCATTAATAAAGAAGTTGCTAGATTCTGTGATACAAGCCAAGTTGGCACGGACTGTAATGTTGTTGGCACCACTCAATGTGACAATGTCAGAACCAAGAATTCCTTTCCATTTGCCTTGTGTGTAAGGCACCTCAACAATGGTACTCTTTGACTCATAGGAAGAGGATCTGAAGAAAGAAAAACAAAACAAAAAAATGTAAGTAAAGATTAAATAGGAAATGAATCTAAAAGAATAATTAAAAAGTAATATAAGTTTACAATCACAACAAAAAAAGACAATTTAACTCAGATTCAAAAAGGAATGGTCCATTATTCCTCTGAGGTGGTGACAGGGAATGATACATAAGCATATTAATATATACAGGGTGTTCAGGAGAAATTTGACAGTTTCATAAGGAAAAAGAATAAGTGCTTGGTAACTACAAAATTTAATGGATTGTAAAGAAATAACACTACTGTCAACAAGTTTCAGTCAAATAACCACAATTAGAGTGGATCACAGCCTCAATCCTGTTCCAGAACCTGGAGCAAGCTGAGGTTACAGTTTCCCTGGGAAGGGTCTCAAAAACTACCTTAATTCTGTCGATTAACTGGGCTTTTGTAGTACTGGCATGGTGATTGGTGTTTTTCTCAACAGCGTCCCATACATAATAATCCATGGGGTTAAGATCTGGGGAGTTCGGAGGCCAAACATTGTAACTTTATGCCGAAGATATTTTGTGTTATTCTTGTTGGATATTCAATTTTTTTTCAACTCAATGAGACCCTAACAGGTACTAACACTCCAGGTCAGAGTGGAACTGGGAGTAATAACGATGAAGTGGTACTCCACACTCCCCAGAGCTCCAGAATTGGAGATTCACCACTAGATGCAGTTTAACATCATACCAAGGAAACTAAGACCCTCAGCCACCACCTTCTAGCATATATATGATAAAAAGGGTTGGTCGTTTCCCATAAGAGCAATAGGGTTGGAACAATCATATAGGTGCTAGGGCTTGATGTGACCAGCCTATTGATTGGAGGGGGCCTCTCCAACCATCCATCTTGCCTAAATAAGGGCCAAAGTAGAGTGTTATATGTAATGGATGGTTCAGCCAACAAGATTCCATCCTTGGTAAGATTTTATCACTCTACAGAGGTGCAGTCAATGTATTCTACTGTTACAGTCAACAGGATGTTTCCTAGACTGGTAGCCTAACCAAGACTAAAGAACCGTGTCTGTTCTACTATTTAAACTTAACTTCGGGGGGGGGGAGAAGAGGAGTATTCATGCCTTTCCTCAAATGTATTAGTGCAAACTGATATTTTCTTTTAACAAAAAAAATGAATCTAAAAGATTTTGCCATTTTCTAGCAATTACAAAGTTTAATTTTACAATGTCATGTCTGTGGAAAATTTAAAAGCCATTTGTGGTTTAATATATATCCCAACATTCTTGAAAGAATTAGGTTTTATATCTATGGCTTTCTGTCTTAGAATGATTAATGGAATGGCAAATTTATGTGTCCTTTAAATAGTGTAAGAATTATTTGACACACTGTATGCACAAGCATTTTGATAGATTTAGAAAAATGAATAAAAATAAAACTGTTATAGACAAGAGCAAAAGTGAACAGAACATTTAATAATTGTCATTTTATATATATATATATATATATATATATATATATATATATGCCATAGTAGCATTGAACACTTTTTTCATGCACTTTTCTTATTAGCATTTTATCTTCTTTATATATTATATATATATAAATATATACTTCCAAATGACTAGCTGTTAAGTTTTTCACTCAGATGGAAATGTATATATTGCTCTGTGTGAAATGATATAATTGTCATACATTGAGCTCTCCTGAGGACTTGAAAGAATCTTCATATGTATCTATGGGTGTGCATATATATATTATATATATATATATATATATATATGTAAGATAATCCAATTGACTGGTAAGTAATGGATGACTATTTGGAATCATCAAAATCTGACTGTACATTCATACTGCATGCTCTTGTAGATGTAAACTTATAGACACATACAAGCATTTCTATAAATCGCTAAGAGAGCTCAATGTATAATAACTAATAAATTAATTATATACAGAACAATATTTAACTTTCAAAGAAACAAAATGACGGTTTGTTAAGTTTTTCTTTCTTCGAAAGTTACATATATATATATATATATATATATATATATATATATATATATATATATATATATATATATATATATTAGTGTGTGTTTATATATGTATATTTATATGAAGGTATGGATATGCATTATAGATGTATGGAGGATAAAGAAGGTCCCAAATATAAACATTCCCAACTCATCTGGACAATTGGATATTACACACTAGCTGCTGTGCCCATGGAATACATGCATAATACTTGCATTTGAACATAAAATATAACAAATATTCTGAGATCAATTCTTGCCAATTTCTATCAAAAGATTCAGTGAATTAATAACAATACATACATAGTAGAATGAAATATAAGCTTAAAAAGAAAAAAAAAACTTGAATGGAAAATTGAAAGTTTTGTGAAATAGGTCATTTTTATCCTATTTTTAAGAAAAAAATTACTTAACTACTTAAGTGGGTGGTTTGATTTACAATAAGCCTAATGTTGTTAGTTCACAAGAAGGTCAAGGTTGATCACAACATGATCACAGTCGAGAATAATTATAAAGCAATCAATAAAATTACTACTAAATTTTTTTTTTTTAAATTTAAAAAAAGATTGAAAATCAAAGTTATTAATTTTTCAATCTTACTTTTTTTATAACCTGCTTTATTTTTTTTTAATTAGTAAATTTTAAAGCAAAATATGCAATTTCTTTGAATTTTTGAGATGAGGCTTGATTATTTGGATTATTCGGACTATTGTCCTCATCTTTATTGTTATCTCCACTATTTCTCTGAATTTCTGAGATGAGGCTTGATTATTTGGATTATTCGGACTATTGTCCTCATCTTTATTGTTATCTCCACTATTTCTCTGAATTTCTGAGATGAGGCTTGATTATTTGGATTATTCGGACTATTGTCCTCATCTTTATTGTTATCTCCACTATTTCTCTGAATTTTTGAGATGAGGCTTGATTATTTGGATTATTCGGACTATTGTCCTCATCTTTATTGTTATCTCCACTATTTCTCTGAATTTTTGAGATGAGGCTTGATTATTTGGATTATTCAAACTATTGTCCTCATCTTTGTTATCTGCACAACATTTTGAGAAGGCTACTAAGTCCGACAAGAAATACCTGAAGAAGGCCGGAGGGCACATCGACTGAAACATTGTACAGATATCAATAAAGATGAGGATAATAGTCTAAATAATACAAAATATGCAAATTAGATTAAAGAAAAAAATATGCAAATTAGCCTATAGGAAAATATGTAAGTTAGCAAATTACATTAGGAAAAATATGAAAATTAGATTACATTAAAAAATAAATGCAAATTAGCTAATTACATTAGGAAAAAAATTGCTACCTTTGTCAAGTTATACAGTAGGCTACTAAGAAATTTGTTTGATTGAATTTAACAGCATGTCAATTCCATGGAAATTTCCAGGTTAGGAAATTGCATTCATTGTATGTTCATATTTACAATTTTTGTGTAGTTTAAGTGTTTTTTTTTTGGTTTTTTTGCACATCAAATATAAATAATTTTAAAATTTGGCCCCTAGATGGAACCCTAAGATATACTACCATATCGGGTCAGAGTGAACCTGGGAGTAATGGCAATGAAAGGGTACTCCACATTCCCCAAATCTCCAGAACTGGATTCTCAATATCATATACAGTTTAGTGTCATAACCTGATCACCCCATTGGGTGGATGTTGAGCTTACCCCGCTGCAGGAAATAGTCAGCATATTCTAAGACCCAATGACAGAGCTGAAATTGGTTTGAAGCAGAAGTGATTATTTTTGTGACATAAGTTTATGTAGAACTCAGACTGGGCTCTTTAACCTTGGTATGGCAACTAGTCTAGGAGAAGAAAAACTTGAATTCAAACCTGTTAAACCTCATTTAAAAACTGACCTCGTGTCATACCCTATTTGTGGTGGATTTTTTGTTTTGTTTTGTTTTACGGCATATAAACCTCAGTGGGTCATTTAACCCTGAAATAAATTCATTCTTAATGGATACTCATGTTTTTCTATTTAACCCATAGATGGGATCCTAACAGGTACTACCACTCCAGGTCAGAGTGGACCTGGGAGCAATGGTAATGAATGGGTGTTTCACATTCCCTGGACACAAAGACTCTCAGCCACCGCCTTCTTGCACCCATATGATAAAAAAGGGTTGGGACTTGCCATAAGGTCAATAGGATCGGGACAATCATATAGGTACTAGGGCTTGACGTGACCAGCCGATTGATCAGAGAGGGCCTCTCCAACCACACATCTAGCCTAAGTAAGGGTCTAAGTGGAGTGTTGTATGTCATGGAATGCTCATTCACCGGAATTCCATCCTTAAACATCAGGGGTCACCATGCACAGCCAACAGGTGGCCCCATTTTCTGCAGAGGTGCAGTTGGTGTGTTCTGAAGCCCCAGCATACAGGGCTGGCTTGTGGTGGAGGTGTTAGGTAGATACATACTTAAACCTGTTCTATTTAATATTTTTTTGGTAAACTTGATATGTTATGCAATACATGTTGGCCTACTAAATACGCTGTTTCATTTCCTTTGCAAATTTGTCTTGGGTCAGCTGTATATCCTTCATAGTTTACGAAGACTATTCATTCAACTTCAAATTAAAGAAACTAAACTTAAATGAAAATATACACAAGAATGTATGTTCTATATTTTTGACAATGAAAACATTAAACAGTAGAAATATTTCATGCTTGGAGGTTAGGGTTGGTTGGTTGGATTTTACAGCATGTCAACCCTTGTTGGGTTATTTTATGTCAAAGATGTTTCGCTTTATTCCTTCTTAATGGGTATTAAAAATTATTTTTTAAACTCAATTTTTTAAAACTCATTTTTTTCTATTTAACCCATAGACTAACAAATACTACCACCCCAGGTCAGACTGGACCTGGGAGTAATGGCAATGAAGGGTACTCTACATTCCCCACAGATGCAGAATTGGAACTTCACCACTAGATGCAGTTTAACATCATATCCAAAACACTAAGACCCTTAGCCATCATCTTCTAGCACATATATGATAAAAGGGTTGGGTGTTTGGCATAAGGGCTGTAAGGTCGGAACAATTATATAGGTGCTAGGGCTTGATATGACTAGCCGATTGATCAGAGGAGGTATCTCTGACTGGCCATCAAGCCTAAGTAAAAGGCCAAAGTGGAGTGTTGCATACCATGGACTCCTCAGCAACCAGGATTATGTCCTTAAGCATCACAGGTTGCAGCCACAGCGAGGAACTTTACCTCTCTAGACAAGTGCAGTCAGTGTATTCTTCAGCCCCAGGTGACAGGTTGATACCAATTAGGGAATCTTCATATTCTTAATAGATTGCCATGACTATCCATTCGACTTGAAATTAAGAAAACTAAGTAAGTAATGGCCTATTGTTGGTATCAGCCAGACAGCGAGGGAGTCTATCCCCTTTTCCCTAGAGCTAAAAAAAGTAAATTATTTTTGCATCTGATATGGGATGCCACACCTACCATCAGCTCCCCACTTTACTGCACAGATCCAGGCCATGCTACTCATGCACTGGGTTGGTGAGGGCCAGTATGCAAATATACATAAGAATCTATAACCTATATTTCTGACAATGAAGACATTAAACAGTAAAAATATTAAAAAGGAAAACAAAAGAAAAAGACCGGTTCCTACTAGATCATTGAAGTTAAGCAGTGATGAGTGTGTTCAATACTTATATGAGTGACCATATAAGTAACAGCAAGTACTGTAAGCAACCTGATACCAAAATGACTTAATTCGGCATTAAATAACCCATAAAGGGATGATATGCCGTAAAACAAAACAACCAACAAAAGAAAAATATTTCTAAAGAAAAAAAAAAAAAAAAAAAATTACAAATATCAAAATTAATATTTAACTCTTTGCTTACCAAATTTCCCCCTAGCTGTACAAAATTTTCTTGGTAGGATGGGATATTTCAAAGTTCCTTATCTATTCATCTCAGAACTGATTCTATTCAAATAAAGTCCTATTATTATTATATTTTTCTGTGTGAACAAGTGACATATGTGGGAGCCACTGCCAGCAGCTTATAGTAGGATCACAGTGGTGGGAGAGCCACTGTGAGCAGCTTAAAGTAGACAAACAGTTAAAAGTCAAGAATGAAATAATACTGAAATCTTTCATTTTATCATTAGCTTTAAAGTTAAATGAAGTTAAGGAGATAATCAGGTTACATTCTAATAAAACAAGTAGAAAAATCATAAAATCTAATCAGCTTATGGTGGGAGAGCCACTGCGAGCAGTTTAAAGTAGGCAAACAGTTAAAAGTCAAGAATGAAATAATGCTGAAATCTTTCATTTTATTATTAGCTTTAGAATTAAATGAAGTTAAGGAGATAATCATATTACATTCTGATAAACAAGAAGAAAAATCATAAAATCTAATCAGATTTTTGACCTGTAAAGACAAACTCGTTTATTCAGGCTATAATTTTATTCTATTTTTGTTTGTTTTTTTAGATGTTGTCACAATGAGTCAGAGACACAGAGTCAACAATTGTATACATCAAGTATTTTGATCTTTCATGGTCAAACAACATTTAGGATAAGCTTATTGATTTATATATATATATATAAAGAAAAAAAATCAGTATCTATCGATTGATTATTGTTTCAATAATGAAATGATTGCCTGATAGATAAAGATTCAATGACTTAACTGAAGAACTAATCTAATTTTGATATATACGAGAGGGAGTCAAAAAGTACAGCCATTTTTTTAGGACAGGTATAATTATCAACACAGGAACATGTATCATACATCAAAATGAAACTGGTCCTCTGTGGATCACATCCCTACTTCTCCACAGTCACCTTTTCTCTCAATAGCAATGTTCCACCTTTGAATAAGAGCATGTATCCCTGCCCCGTAAAATTCTGTTGATTGTTCTTAGAGCCACTTCTTCATTTCAGATTTCACTTCCTCGTCACTGGAATAATCTTTGCCTCTCAGACCCTCTTTCATGGGGCCAAAGAGATGATAGTCTGAAGACGGTAAATCTGATGAGCATGGTTCGATACCGGACCTGGCTAACACAGCATATGAGTAGCACAGGGATCTGTGCAGTAAAGTGAGGAGCTGATGGTCGGTGTGGCGCTCCACCTCAGATGCTAAAAAACAAGTGAAAAGGAAAACAACTTCTTCGCTGTCCGGCAGATACCACCTTTAGGCCACCCCAACAACTTATTTTATTACTTACTCTACAACACAGGAGAACCATGTCCTCAAAAATTACCTAAGATGGTCAAAAGTACCTGTATTCTGATTATACAAACTAATAGTTT
Organism: Doryteuthis pealeii; assembly: GCA_023376005.1. Classification (NCBI taxonomy): domain Eukaryota; kingdom Metazoa; phylum Mollusca; class Cephalopoda; order Myopsida; family Loliginidae; genus Doryteuthis; species Doryteuthis pealeii. Next base: position 43,671,075 of record CM042154.1, on the reverse strand, counting down.
ATCTCCAAACTGTCTCCAACCACATGTAACATCTTGTTTGCCAAAAAGAAATGCTGAATAAAAAGCTAAACACCAAATATGTGTCTGTCATTCTTAATAAAACATGCCTACAAGAGAATCTGCTACCTAAATATACATCATTTTTTTTTTTTTGAAGCTGAAGGCAAAAATTTTCGTTGGCGTAGCTTGTTTTTTTTAAGGGCACCTTGTCATTCTACCATAGCACTCTGGTTTAAGCGCATCACTGCAACCAGTCTCAGAAAAGGAAAAACTCTGAATTCAAACCTGTTAAACTCTGCTTAACAAATTTACCTTGTGTCACATCCTACTCGTGTAGAGGGGTTGGTGTGTGTGTGTGTATATTTACCAACCCTCTGCACGTGCAGGATGCGACACAAGGTCAATTTCTTAAGCAGAGTTTAACAGGTTTGAATTCAGAATTTTCCTTCTCCTAGCCTTGTTACCTAGCCATGGTTAAAGAGCCAAATCTGCCCTACTATTTTACCCATTGCTGGAGGGAGAGTAGTTGGATTCATACGTTTCCCAATGGTATTAGCGCTATGTGAAATGCAAAAAGCTTCGTCCAGGATTTGAACTCAGGTTGACAAGTCCATTTCCTACAACTCTAACCATTACACCATGCACCTCCAACTATATATATATATATATATATATATAGGTTGAACACTTTGGAGGGGATTTCCACTGACAACCATTGACCAAGCTTAGAGGCAACTTTCTCCTATAAAACGGATGAAGCACTCTTTGGCGGCCTTTACATATATACATATGTATGTATTTATCAGTTAAAATCCTCGTCCCTGTCTGTGGGTGTTGATGGCCGAGTGGTTAAGAAGCCCAACTGATGATGAATGGATCGGGTTTCCATCCGTGATAATGTCGAGCCACACTGAAGAGATGTGATATACGTCAAAACACGGTGTCTGTGGATAACTATATATATATCCAAAAATCCGGAGAAGAAATCTTCCTTATGACATAGAAGTTTTTTTAAAACGTGTCGCAGTTTGCAGAGCTCATTGTGTGCTCTTATTGTTAGAGTCACAGAGCAAAATTAAATAAGTAAAAAACATATCAGAAGACTTAGATTCTTTGCATATAGCCTATTTCAGGAAGCCTAGACCAAGTGTCTAAGGATCCAAATCACCATTCGCATCTGATGATTTGGATCCTCAGACACTTGGTCTAGGCTTCCTGAAATAGGCTATAATACAAAAAATCTAAGTCTTCTGTTATATTTTTTACTTATATATATATAAATATATATATATAAATCAATACAAAAAGATCAAAAATTTAAAGAATCAACAATAAATAACATTATCCTCAATAATAAATATCTGAGTAAGTCAAAAATTTTGGCTAAAATGCCTGATAGGTACGTGGCCTGCTGCCCTGATGCACAAAAATCTAGAAGGATGCAGTAAAATCATATCCATGAGTCCCAGTGTTTTTTCTTCCCTCACCATTTCAAGCTAACTGTAAATACATTTCAGAAACGAATTACACAGGATAGGTTACAAGGTAAGAGTTAGATGGCTTTAGTTTTTTCCACAAATTATAAATAAAAACCCTACAATCTATTAAGAAATTTTAATTGGGATCCATAAATTTTCCTGGGGACTCATTCAAAGCAAATATGTGCAGTATGTGTGTATTTTCCGTTAGGATTTTTTGGTAATTAGAGTGGGGGCAAGGATGTAATTTTAAATGTTGTGAAATGGAGCTATATATATATATATATATATATATATATATATATATATATATATATATGTGTGTGTGTGTGTGTGTGTGTGTGTATATATAAGAAAAAACATATATATATATATATATATATATATATATAAGAAAAAACAAATTTTGTGCAGAATTGGAGTGTCAACTGAAAATGTTATGCGTATGTGTCTCTCTCTGAAACCGTCTTTCAAAATAGACCTTTTACGTAAGAGCTGATTTATTAGCTTGGTATTTCCTTGGTATTGCAAATGTCTACTCACATGATTGAGGTCTATTCTACAACACAGCAGGAATTGAAATATATTGATTTCTTTATTTTCAACTAGAACACTTACAATCAGAATTTAGTAGGCAGTGGCATTCTGAAACAAACACCTTCAAACCACAATTAGGTTTTTTTTGAAAGACACAAACACTTGCTTTATGAACTTCTGCCAGCCAACATGGACAGCAGGATATTTCTGACTATTCAAATTCGCACAACAGAAAAAGAAGATTGGAATGAAAATAAATAAAACAAAAGTCTCATAAATATTTTTAACATTGTTGCATGTAACAAGGACCATTAAAAAAAAAATGGTGAGAATTGACAGCAGGGAATGAAAAATGGAGTTGATGGGTCGGTGATGTAAGAAGGGGAGAGGGGAAGATGTAAGAAGGAGAGGGGGGAAATGAAGGGCACCAGAGAAGAAGGTAAGAGAAGAGACGTTTGCAATAAAGAAAAGAAAAAGAAAAACCTCAGATTGACAGAGGAATGAGGAAAATAAAGGGAAAAAATATCAAAAGACAATCAAGGGGAAAATTTAATTGATTGGTTGGTTGGTTGGATTTTACAGCATGTTAACCCTTGTTGGGTTATTTTATGCTGAAGATGTTTGGTTTTATTCATTCTTGTTGGATATTCAAAAAATATTTTTTAAACTTAATTTTTTCTAAACACATTTTTTGACTGCTGTTATTTGTATACAATTCAAATTTATAATTATATTATCTTGGATTTATTATGGTTGGTTACTAGTTGGATTTTATGGCATGTTAACCCTTGTTGGGTTATTTTATGTTCAAGATGTTTTGTTTTATTCATTCTTGTCGGTTTTCAATTTTTTTCCCAAACTCCATTTTTTAATCTATTGAACCCATAGATGGGACCCTAACAGTGGGCCTGGGAGTAATAGCGATGAAGGTGTACTATACTCTCCCCAGATCTCTAAAATTGGAACCCTGCCACTAGATACAGTTTAACATCATACCCAGGACACTAAAGCCCTCAGCAGCCACCACCTTCTAGCACATACATGATAAAAGGGTTGGGGGCTTGCTATAATGGCAATAGGGTCGGGACAATCATGCTAGTGCTCGATGTGACCAGCCGAATGATTGAAGGTGGACTCTCCAACCCCCCGTCTAGCCTAAGGGAGGACCAAAGTGGAGTGTTGCATGTTATGAATTGCTCAGCCACTAGGATTCCGTCCTTAAGCATCCCGGGTCACCACCCATGGTCAACAGGGAGCCCCATGGGGGGGGGGAGTTCTACCCCTCTGCCAAGGGGTAGTCAGCATATTCTACAACACCAGCTGACAGGCCGAGTAGAGGATAGAAAAGAAGAGGTTAACCAGTTTCTTTCTTGTTTGTTTTGTTTTGTTTTGTTTTGTTTTACGGCATATGAACCTTGGTGGATCATTTAATGCCGGCAAAGTTTTGAAATAAATTAATTCTTAATGGATACTCAATTTTTTTATAAACACATTTTTCTATCTAACCCATAGATGAGACCCTATCAGTTACTACCACTCCGGGCCAGAGTGGACCAGGGAGCAATGATGATGAAGGGGTGCTCCATACTCCCCAAATCTCCAGAACTGGAACCTCACCATCAGATAGTTTAATGTCATACACAGGACATTGTTAAGGAGTAAAGTGACAGTACGCAGGAAAGTAATAAAGTAACAAGAGAAGCAATTTATTAACAGTGTCTAAAGAAAGTAATGTTGTTGGCATAAACTTACGATTCTCGGTGGAAGTAGACTGTGATGAGATTATTCGGAGCTGCGGCAATGGCAAAATTGCTACTCCCAGTGTCAACAAGAACATTTAACTGAAATTAAAAGAAGAAAAAAAGAAAATAAGTGTTATGTTTTTAAAATACAGATAAAATATGGAGGATTGAAATGATAATGCAAGACCAGGTTGTTGTAAAATGAACAAGGTTTTATTTAACACAGGGTAGAAAATGCTTCTATTCTCAAGCGATTTAACCAGTACAAAAACGCTGCGTCCAAAACATAAACAAACACCAATCCACAAGTAAGATGTCAGAAAACCCTCTTCCAGCTTTGACAAAGCAAAGGGGGCAACTTTATATTTTTGTTAGGTCTCCCTAATAATAAGTTTATTAGGTTGAAAGAAGACAAACAAAAGAAGAAAAAAACAGAAAGAATTATGAGAAAACAGTGTTATCAGCAAAAGAGTTGGAAGTGTTATGTATATGGTACGCAGTAAAAAGTGGGAGCACAAAAGGCATCTGATTCAATTGAAACACAGATTTACTACAGATGTAACTGCATGGGATAAAGTAGTAATGGATGTGCTGTATGATATTTTTGACATTTCAGCACCAACTCCTGAAATTGTAGTTCAAAGACAGATCTGTGAAAAGAAAAAAGGAAGCATGTAGAACCCTTAAGTCCAGATCCTAAAAGACGCAAAAAACAATCTCCTTGGTCTAGCGCTAGTGAAAAGGGGATAGACTCCCTCGCTGATTGGCTGATACCGACTTTATGCCGCCCCGACGACTTTACTTACTTACTTACTTTATATTGAAAGCAGGACTTTCCCTTGTCATGTGCCCATTTTGTAATGACTTAGAAGAATTCAGATGTGTATCCCTCTTCTTCCTTAGCAACTATACACATGTGTGCCTGTTTGGTTCCCAGATCTTCTGAAGCAAAGGGTTATTAGTAAGTGTGTTTCCACATATTTTTACCTTACATTTCTTCATGTTCCTTGGAACACCCTTGTGCCCTTTTTTATGGTTTGAGACTGGAACTATGTTTCATCTTTGTATGTTGTTAATTAAATGTTATATTCTATAAATTGTCTTTTCCCTACCGAATATTCTGTGTTGGGTTACCCTCTTTTGGATAACCTAATGCATTATAGGAATGTGGGTGTTAGTTTTGAGTTAATATCCCTGCTAATTCTTATAGTATCTATTCAGACAATATTAAATCATTGAAATTAAAAATTTAGAAAATTTAAAAAAAGGGTAGGCCAAACCTGGAATGATACTAAGACATTGTTGGACAGACACACAAACACACAGACTTATACACACCTGCAGAGAATTTGGAACATATCACCAGTCACACAACAGAATGGACAGATCCTAGCAGCAAGCTAATAGCTCCAGACTTTCAGAAATCTTCTGACAAAAAGATCTTTATCTCGAAATATTAAGAATAAATCAAAGGTAAACAAACAACATTATAGTTACCTCATTTTTCTTTACACTTGCATTGTGATAGCCTTCAAAACCAACCACCAAACCAATATAAACACAATGCTTCAAGCAAATTATAAAACTATTTTATTTCAAAATCTGTATTATTTGGATTTTCAGACTGTTGTCCTCATCTTTGTTGTTATATACACAAATTTTTGGAATATGATGAGCCTGTTGGACTATATTTTGATATAAGATGTAAGCAAAATCATCACTTCTACATTTAGACTTTACCAAGCAGAAGCAAGCAGCTCCTGGTAGAAATTGGCCAATAGGATGGCAGGACAAAAAAGCATTTAAGATCATTGCAAGTCTTTGAGATCACTCACTGAACAAATCAATTCAAAGAAGGATGCCTGACTTATCTCTCATTTGGATATTTACTAGACTTGGATTAACTAGGATTCTTCTTTCAACAACAACACAACCCCCACAATGGCTTCATAAATTCTAATAGTGCCCTCCAGCCTTCTTCAGGTATTTCTTACCATAATCAGGAGCCTTCATGAAACTTTTAACTGAACCCTTTATTCAATCCACCAGGTTAGACTGTTCTCATTCCACTAACCATGATAGGGTACAAGTGTTATGTTAAGTATTCTATGTTATTATAACCCATGGTCAGGATTGAATCTGCAACCTACAGAGGATTGTCACTTCGAACTGTACCAACTCAACTCCTATATCCATTGTGCCATGAGATTGGGGGTCCATAAAGAACTCGCATTGGGTTGAAGATTTTGGTTTGGTTTGTTCTACAGCATATCAACCTTGGTGGGTCATTTAATGCCGACAAAGTTTTGAAATGAATTCATTCTTAATGGATACTTAATCTATTTTTATAAACACATTTTTCTATTTAAACCAATAGATGGGACCCTAAGAGGTACTACAACTCCTCAGGTTGAAGGGCCCACAGTCAAAAAAGGTTGAGAAAAATAACTATAGAGGACAAAATTGCAAAATACTGAAAGTTGTGTCTGCCCAAAATAAACTTGTATAAGCCAAGAAATGCAAACTAGAAAATCCCCCCCACTGGATCCCTATGCTTTTAATCACCCCCAGAGGTCTAATATGGACTAGAATCAGAATCTCTGGTCTACATTATCTCCCATAAATCTCTCTCCCCCCCAAAAAAAAAAGCATTTTTTTAATGAAAAGTTGATTTTCTTCAACAAAAACATTCTATTTCTTGTGGAACATTATACAATCAAAACGGATATTATTAGGTATTATCTTTTAGCAAACTCTACATCATTGAAAACTCTGTAACCAAAAATACGAATATGTAGCAGTCTAAAAATAAGTACACTCCTTATTCATGTAATTTTATTTTTGGTTACAGAGTTTAAATGTAGTAGAGTCTGGCAATAAATAATACATAAGTGTGTGCAAATTATTTGTATTAAGAATAGATACTTGAAGCAATAATTGATATAAATGATTGTCATTAGTTATTTGAAACTATGTAATTGCTTGCAAAATGACAAGGGTTGGCATGTCATAAAACCAACCACCATACCATTCTCTCCTATAAGCCATCTTGATGGCATGTCCTATCAATCTGCAAGAACATTGAGAATCTTCCTGCCTATTGGTATCATGTAACCCAATAATAATATCTGTTGCATGATACTAGGAGAAGAGACTGTTGCTGCCAAGTACTCCTCATATTTACTCACTGGAATGGGGTGTCCCATCATGGTGTAATGGTTAACAAGTTAATTCCATAAATACATTACTAAAGAATAGTGAGTCCAATCTTTGCTGGATACCCCATACTTGCAACCTTAGTGAAGGGGTTGGGTAAATACCTACTTACTCCGTGGAATGGCATAAAAGACAAGTCAGTTCAATCCAGCATTATTCTGACACCTTCCTCGGGTGAATCATTGCAGTTTTGTAGAATGTATATTCATAAGGCTGGTTTAGCTCAGTTGGTAGAGCATTTTCCTAGGAATCACAAGGTTCTGGATTCCCGTCAACACAGAACATGAGTAGTACAGATTGGGTAATCTGATCAGTGTAGTAAAGCGTCTGGGATTTGACTGTAGGTTTAGCTCTCCACTTAGCAAAAAACAATCTCTCTGGACTAGTGCTAGTAAAAAGGGGATAGACTCTCTCGCTGTTCACCTGATACTGATAATAGGCTACTCTGTAGACTTTACTTTTTACTTTACAATTCTAACAGGAAATAGTTTAAATGTATCAATCGATGATGCAACTAGAAATTCAAAGTTAATTCTTATCTATTAAGTAGACAAGATCTGAATAAGAAATCAGTACCAATCATACTTTCCCCTTCCAAAGAAAAATGCATGCAAAAATAAAAAATAAAATCAAGTTCTCATTGTTGAACAATTTCAGTCTCTTCTCCTAAGTCAAACAGAAGGTCAATAAATAAATGTCGTCTTTGACTACTTTAAACTGAAGAGGAGGAAACTAAAGAAAAATAAGAAAAGATTCAAATGCAAAACTTGATTTTTATTTCATAGTATCTCTTCCACATTACCAAAAAAAATTAAAAGAAAAAAATTGAAAAATAAACAAACCATTCACAATAAAGGGAGACAGTAGCAATATAAATAACAAGCATCACTAATGAAGTCATTCTTTTTTCTATACAATAGAAGACTAATTGATTTTCTTTAAGCATCACACCAACAATCTTATATTACCTAGAAATGTCAAAATTAGAGAAAAAAAAGTACAAGTCTTTCTTAACTTCATAGGACACTGCAAAATTCAGAAAGAAAAATTTGCACATCTGAATTACCTGGGTCCTTATCTTATGTTTTATAATTTGCTTGAAGCATTGTATTTATATTGGTTTGGTAGTTGGTTTTGAAGGCTGTCACAATGCAAGTGTAAAGAAAAACGAGGTAACTATGATTGTTTGTTTGCCTTTGATTTATTCTTAATATTTTGAGATAAAGATCTCTTCATCAGAAAATTTATCGAAGCTAAGTCTGGAGCTATTAGCTTGCTGCTAGGATCTGTCCATTTTGGTGATATCTTCTAAATTCTGTGTGTGTGTGTGTATGTCCAACAATATCTTAGTATCATTCCAGGTTTCATAAATAATTTCTGTGGCTGCCTACCTCTACTAAGGCATTACGGTCAAGTCACGCTGAAAGCACTGGTTCTTGCTAGATCATCAAAGTTAAGCAGCAATGAGCCTGTCCAATGCTTAATTTGGTGACCACTTAAGTGACAGCAGTTAATGTAAGCAACTGGAGTCCTTTGCTGGAATGAACTTATAAGTTCTCCTGTGAACTCCCAATTATGGACATACCAGTGTTGGCTGACCAGCAAAGACTTACATTAGTCAATTCTGTGTGAACACTGGATGCCGTGTTCGACCTACCAGTACTAAAAAGGGGTGGGAACTTGCCATAAGGACAATAGGGTTGGGGTTTGATGTGACCAGCCGCTTGATCCAAGTGGCCTCTCTGAACACCCGTCTAGCCTAAATAAGGGCCAAAGTATTTAATTGGGTAACCACTTAAGCAAAAGCGGGTACTGTAAGCAACCTGACTTCTTTGTTTCAACATTAAATGACCTGAAAAGGGTTGATATGTCATAAAAGAAGACAACAGACCAACCAACTTTATGAAGACAATTTGTCAGATTTAAAAAATACGGCAGACATTTTTAAAACATAAAAGTTTTTGTGGATAACACAAACATAAGATTCCGTAAGGTTAATTTTTTATATCATGAAGCTAATCCCAAAGGTAAGGTCTCCAATATATTTAGAAATCACAGAAACATGCAGGAGACAATTAGTTGGACCCAAGTTTCAATAATGTGAACAGCATCTTAAAGATGGCATTTGTAAATAAAAACAAGGTAAAGATAACTGTGTATTGGAAAGACAGAGATCATTTTGATATAGTATTTATATTGATTTCCCTTCTAAATCAATATTTTCAAAACATACAAATTGTCTGTGTAGAGATAGTTCATCTGTATGTTAAACAAAAAAAATATATATGTGAAAGTTTTTTTAGTTTTTTTTTCTGAAAGGTGGTTCAGATGTGCCAAAAAGTCTGCATTTTTGTGCAGTTATGAAAAATACCAAGTTTTACATTGCAATATCAATTTTGTTTAAATGCTGATTTGTAAAAGATTTTACAACTTATTCAAGAGCAAAACATTAAAGACTAGGATTAGATTGTGTTACTACTGTAGGGGCTGGTTCAGCTCAGTTGGTAGAGCATCTGCCTCAGAACCACAAGGTTCCAGGTTTGATACCGGCCCTCACCAACTCAGTACATGAATAGCACAGCTTGAATCAGTGCAGTAAAGTGAGGATTTGGTGGTAGGTGTGGCGCTCCACCTCAGACACAAAAACAATCTCCCTGGTCTAGCACAAGTAAAAATGGTTGTGCAACTCAGGCTCTGAGTTGGTGATGGCTGGTATCGAAGCAAGAACCATGAGGTTCCTAGATAGACACTGTCGACTGAGCTAAACCAGGGTTGATATGCCGTAAAACAAAACAACCAACAAACCATATGTGCATTAATAGATTTTTATCCTACCTAGTTTTATGGTCTGTTTAACAAAATAATAATAAACTTACAAAAAAACCAAAGACAGGTGGTAGATTTTTTTAAGGTCAAATTCAGTGACTAGTTTCATTTTAGTTTTGAATAGGCTTAAACATGTATTAGTCATTACAAAGAGAATCTTTTATCATTTTGCTAGTGTAAAATTGTCTCATTAAATTATTCTCTTTCTAAATTTGAGCAACAGATACTACACTAATTATTATTTATATATATATATATATATATATATATATATATATATATATATATATATATATGTATGTATTGGGGGAGATGATGTGCTTAATTGAAGTCATACCTAATTTGAAAATTAATTATTTATAATTAAATGAATTAGGCATGCATATCAGTAATGGTTAGAGTCCCCGCCTGTCTGCCTGACAGGTAGGGTTCGAATCACGCACAAAGCACTGCCCTTTCTATAATTCTGCTGATGAGGCCTAATAGGCTGAAATGTACATACAGAGATTGACTTTTTCTAGATTTGTTTACGCCTTACATTTAAACCGATATGCACACCTAATTCATTTAATTATACCTAATTAATTTTCAAATTAGGTATGACTTCAATTAAGCACATAATAATCTCCCCAAAATTGTCGGCTATCACCATCTCAAACAGATTGTTTGTCCACTTATATATATATATATATATATATAGATGTGTGTGCGTGTGTGTGTGTGTGTGTGTGTGTGTGTGACAGCATGTTTCAATGTATCACGTCTTTTCAGTGTGGCCAGATATTTGTAAGCTACCTACAGCTGGGATAGAAACTGGAACGATTCATCATCAGTCAGGCTGTTTAAATACTCAGCCATCATCACCTACAGAATGGGGAGGGGGATTTTAGCTTGCCAAGTTGGCGGTCATCAGCGAAATGGGGGACACATACCTAGGCAGTAACATCTGATCTACAGAAAGCAATGTTAATGCATATACAGGGAAGGCATGGACTGGTTAGACAAATTATCAACCATATGGAAATCTGATCTCACTGATAAGTGAAAGTGATAATTCTTTCAAGCTGTAGTTGTATCAGTGCTACTGTATGACTGCACCACTTGGACCCTAACAAAGCACTGAGAGATTGTTATGGATATCCGTGCTGTCAGCACAACCTAATGATGATGATATAGTATGTTCTGTTGTGGTGTAATGGTTAGCAAGCTAGTCTTGTAGATCCATTACTACTGAATAGTAAGTTTGATACTCACTGGATGCCCCATATTTGTGACCTTGTGTCAAATCCAACTCATAGTGAACAGTTTGTGTGTATGTGTATATATATATAATATATATATATATATATATATATATATATATATATATATATATATATATATATACACATACATACACACACACATTCAAAGTTGGTTTGAAAATTACATTGGCAAGAAAGTGTCAGTAACCAAGCAAGTACATTAATTGTAAGTAGATCACATTTTTTTAACACTTTCTTTCAGTTATTTACATTATTTTAAATATATAGGCTATGTTATTTTCATCTACTTTGTGCCTGTATGTGTGTGTGTGTGTGTGTGTGTGTGTGTGTGTGTGTATGTGTATATATATATATATATATATATATATATAACCAACTTCCTTCTTGGTTTAGAATTTAATGCAAAGATTTGACATTCCAGGCAAGTGTAGATTGTTAAAGATTATTATCTCCCATGTTTACATAAAAAAAAAGGAAACAAAAAGGTCAAACCTCAAACAGAAACATGGGCCATTTTTAAAGTTCAGAGATATAATAAATAAATAGAATTATACTTATCATTATCTGCAAAAACCCTACAAGGGATCCTTACAAGTCTTTGGCAACACAAAACTTCTATTTAATCCAGTCTTTTGCCAGACTTTCTACTCCTAACAGTGATAGTTTTGTGTCCTCACTAAATTTTAATAGGATGTTCTGTGCATGTGGACAAAGCTTGATCAAAACACGTTAATTAAATAACAGCAATAAATTTCATTCTAACCTAAGTATATATATATTTCTTCTAATCATTTTTTTTCAACATACACACACACACACACACATATGTATTTTACCAATCCCTCCACACAAATAGGATGTGACACAAGGTCAATTTCTTAAGTGGAATTTAACAAATTTTCCTATACTAGTAGTACTGACAGGTATATTAAAGATCATAAAAACTGGTTTCTCTTCTTTCAGTTTGAACATTAAAATCGAATGGATTTCCATTTCAATGGCTTTCTTTATATTTTACTAACAAAAAAGAAAAAAACAGTGCAAAATAGCAAATCCCTTTATGAAATAAAATTTGCTTTTACAGTAGGCCTTATAACAAACAAAATGTGTGTGAGTGTGTGTCAGTGTGTCTTTGTGTTTGAAAATATGTTTTTATAAGAGTAAGATATTCATTGAATCCTGTTCAGTGTGCAAATTCAAAAGAGAACAGAAGTTCAAATGAAGAGGGTTGGGAATGTTGTGGTGGTGGGAAATAATTTATCCGGCAGGTGTGTACATGTTTTCTGGAAAGAGACAGCACCTACCTCTAACCATGCTAGCCTTTCTGAACAGCTGTGAGCAAATAGACATGAGTTTATATACTAAATACAAACAAAAGAATTTGAGTCAGCTGTTTCTGAATATGGTGCCATGAATGAAAAAAAAACAAGCAAAAAACAGAAAATTGATCTATAAGCCCATATTAGCAAACAAATGAAAAAAGAAGTTTATTGAAGATTTTTTTGAATTATTAATTGGATTGGATTATTTTTTTTTTTGCTTAGTGACATATCAACCTTTGTAGGTTACTTAAGACATCATTGTACAGGGTAGATTGATTTTTCACTTTTTAAAAATATCAAATTGTCTATCTATGCAAAAGTTGTGTTAGTATGCTGAATACTAATACCAGAAATTAATCTTTTACTTGTACCATTGTTTGAGGAAATAGCATCAAAGATTGTCTGTTACAGCCTAATTAATGAGATAAAAGGCAGCATATCAGATGGTGATGGGGGGGGGACATTTTTCAATTTGAATTCTATTCATAATATTTAATTCGTTTCATTTTAATAAAATAAAATAACATTTCTGATTTAAATATTGAAAACGGTAATTTTCTAACCAATTTCTAAGCTAAATTTTGCGAAAACAAGGATTTTTAGTGCATTTTAGTAGACGATCTTTGATGCTATTCCTCAAATAATGGTGCAAGTAAAAGATCTAATTTTTGGTATCAGTATTCAGTATACTAACACACAACCTTCACATAGATGGACAATTTGATATTTAAAAAAAGTGAAAAATTGACCTACCCTATTGTATAGGTTGGTCCAAGTCTTGCCACCTTGTACATATTTTTTTAAAAGAGGTAAGTAATTACAAGGGTGAGTAAAAAGTAATGCCATTTTGTTTCATGGGGCTGAATGAAAGAGGGTTTGAGAAGCAAACATTATTCCAGTGATGAGGAAGTGAAATCTGTAGTGGCTCAAAGAACAGTCAACAGAATTTTACAGGGCAGAGATACATGCTCTCATTCGAACGTGGAACATTGCTATTGAAAGACACGGTGACTATGTAGAGAAGTAGGGAATGTGATAACATAACACACCTGGAATTCAAACTTGCTTACTACTAGGTCACAGTCCAGCACATTAGCCTACACCACGGGGACTCCCATTTGAATTATTAAAACAAAATAGATTAAAAATTTCTTTAGCTAAAACAAGCAAACTTGTATTTGCCAAGAACATAATTTTCAACAAATCTTGATTCTTTACTAGCTGACTATGAAGCCACTTCATTCCTATCATCACAGCTTGATTGATTGATTGATTTTAACGGCATGTCAACCTTTCTAGCATAATTTAAGCTTAGAGGTTAGGGAATTGCATTCATGTTTACATTTTTTGTGTACTTGTTTGTTTATTTATTTATTTATTTATTTATTTTGCACATAGTCCTATTGCATACAAATAATTTTAAAACAGATCTACTGGAACTATAGATGAGTCCCTAACAGGTATGTATTTACAAACCTCTCCGCAAAAGCAGGAAGTAACACAAGGTCAATTTTTAAGCAGTGTTTAACTTCAGTTTGCCTTCTCCTAGACCAGTTACCATACCAAGGTTAAAAAGCCTTAGTCTGCTCTACTATTTACACATATCTGGTGGGAGAATAGTTGGATTCATACCTTTTCCAAGAGTATTAAGACTATGTGAAATGCAAACAGCCTTTTCCAGGATTTGAACTCTTGTTGCCATGTCCATTTCCTACAAAGATAACCATTACACAACAGGCACCTCCACTAACAGATATCACCACTCCAGGTCATAGTGGACCTGGGAGTAATGGCAATGAAGAGCTAACTCCACACTTGACAGATTTACAGAAGTGAAGCCTCATCATCAGATGCAGTTTAGCATTATACCCTGGATACCTCTTTTAGGGGTGGGGGTCTTACCCCTCTGCAGTGGATAGTCAGTATATTCTAAACCCTGCTGACAAGATGGAGATGAGTCAGAGAACAACTTATTTTTGGTAACTAGTGTCAATTAAGTCATTTTGTAACAACAAACAGACAAAATCCCAATGGTGAAGACATAGACATTTGGTATGTAAAGTTATAAATAGGCCTTTAGTTTATATAGATAAAGTGAACCATGGTGATAACAAAAAGGGGGTAGGGCTAAGAAAAAAAAAGAGAACAGGGAGAGTGTTCAGAAAACTCATGAGGAGGAATGCTTAGCAAAGAAACTATTTAAAGAAACAGAGTATATAGCATTAAAGAAATGGTAAAGTCATTGTCATTTCTTAATAGTGAATCACAAGGCTATTATACAGGGTGTTTCAGAAAAATTGATATCATTTGAAATGTACAGGGTGTTTCAGAAAAATATATCATTTGAATTGATATCATTTGAATGTACAGGGTGTTTCAGAAAAATTGATATCATTTGAATGTACAGGGTGTTTCAGAAAAATTCATTTGAGATGTACAGGGTGTTTCAGAAAAATTGATATCATTTGAGATGTACAGGGTGTTTCAGAAAAATTGATATCATTTGAGATGTACAGGGTGTTTCAGAAAAATTGATATCATTTGAAATGTACAGGTGTTTCAGAAAAATTGATATCATTTGATGTACATGTTTCAGAAAAATCAGAGAATGTACCATTACCATGTTTCAGAAATTTGATCATTCATTTACAGGGTGTTTCAGAAAAATGATATCATTTTGAGATGTACCTTTTATAGTCTTTAGACCAGAATTTTATTCAAATCTGTATCTGTCAAAATGATGCATGTGTGCCATCTTTAATTTTTCTCTCTTGAAGATGTGATTTATTTCCTTGTTATAATTAAGAAATTCATAGAAATCGGGGGGTGGGGGGTATATGTAAGGTTAGACACTTTTCTTGGGAAAAAAATTAAAATAAGTGAAAATTGACAATTTTAAATCTTTTAATCAAAGTTTAAAGAAAGGGGGAGGTGTTGTACTGAAATATTTGGCCATACCTACGAAAAATAATAAATTGAATATCTATTAGTTTTTTTAAAGAAATTTTGAGGGTATTTGAGATTTCTTCCATATAACATGTTTGGTGTAAACAAAGCAGTAGTAGTATAGTCAAGTTGACAGAGTGGCCTATTATCGGTATCAGCCAGACAGTGAGGGAGTCTATCCTATTTTCGCTAATGCTAGACCAGGGAGATTGTTTTTGTATATGAGGAGAGTGCCACACCTACCATCAGCTCCCACTTTACTACACAGATCCAAGTTGTGCTACTCATGCACTGGGTTGGCGAGGGCCGGTATCAAACCCAAAACCTTGTGGTTCCTAGGTAGATGTTCTACCAACTGAGCTGAACCAGAAAATAAAATGTCCTATAGATAAAGATAATCATCTTAAACTTTAATAAAAATGACTATCTTTTATTTCTGATAATGACCATCTTAAAAGCCGTATGTAATATGGTTAAGTACTGCCAGTAATAATAATTCACTAAAAAGATCAGACCATATGACCTTTAGGCACCCCTTTTGCGATCTCGATTCATAAGGACATTTTTTCCATTTACACTGTCAAAATCCGGTTGTTTGTTAGGAGTTAGGGGTTAGGGTTAGTTTTATAATTTAAAAAAAAACTAAAAAAACGTCCGTTAACAAACAACCGGATTTTGACGGTGTAAATGGAAAAAATGTCCTTATTAATCGAAATCGCAAAAGAGGTGCCTAAAGGTCATATGGTCCAAAAGATCTTTAAAGTTATTATGACATACCCACCTCTTCATCAGAAAGTAAATTAATAGAATCTTTTTTTTTAAATAATTGAACTTACTTAATGCTACAGAGACAATTCTGCCCATAATTCTGAAGATAAAAGGATTTTTAAATTGCTGTGATTTTACAATTACATAGAAACCAAGCCAGTCTAATCTCACTCTTCCTGATGTTTTCATGACACTTTAACATTTAATTACACCATCAAATGTTAAAACTATAAAAAGACTTGCTCAAGCACATGATAGCAGTAATTTTTAATTCTTTAGCTAATTATTAGAGATTCTTAATCTCTAATAATAAATGCATATGTCAGAGTGTCAATGTGTCACATTTGTACAACTTTACTCCTAGAGACTGTAGCTCAACATATAATACCATTTTGGAATCAGGCTGACACTGTAAAAAAAAACAAAAAAACACAAACATTCCAGACCAAATCCGTAACCGCAATCTTTAAATTTTGGATTGCCAAATTTTAATTACTGTGATAATTTTGGCAATTTTTTTAATGTGATTTCTAGCGATAAATTTTTGTTCAGATATTGTTCAAATTCAATAAAATTGAATATGTTCTTAACGCATGAAGTGTTGTTGTTGGGACAAAGGCCCAATCAAGATCTCTCCACAGGAGCTAGCTAAATTGTAACTGAATAGGGAAGCTTTTAAGCTAGTGTCACATATAAAAGCAAAGTCGTTGAGGTAGCCTAATGTTGGTATCAGCCAAACAGAGAGGGAATCTATCCCCTTTTCACTAGTGCCACTCATACATTCGAAACCAGAACCTTGTGGTTCCTAGTCAGATGCTCTAAGACATTGGGGGTGCTTAGCATCAGATAGGTCGATGGGGGGGGGGGTGCTCAGTCCCACTTCACTACACATGTGCATCTTATTCTATATGTAAAAAAAATAATCTTTTGGAATTCTTTACAGCAGAAAGAAGTAGAGCAAATGAACATAAAGTATGTCTGTTGGCCTGGTAGCATAAATAGCAATTCTGGAGCATCTAAATGTGATACAAGTTTGTTTATCTACTGAAGGTGCACATGCTGCACAGAGAGGAGAAAGATAAGAGTGTGTCTACATATCACTGTCTCTATGTATGCATCTCATGCACACCTACAAACACCTATCATATATGCACAAATACCCATTGCATATGCATGCATGAACACCCAAAGATCCATCACATACACACACGTGCATACCCACACAAAACTCATCACATCACATACATACGCACGCACATACATACGCACAAAACACCCATTACATTACACATTCACACACACACAAAACACCCATTACATTACACATTCACACACACAAAACACCCATGACGTCACACACACACACACACACACACACAAAACACCCATGACGTCACACACACACAAAACACATCATGTTACACACAAACACCCATAATATCACACGCACAAACACCCGTCACATCACACACACACATACATACATCATCACATCACATCACACACACACCCACACACACATCACATCACACACACAACCGTCACATCACACACACACACACACCCGTCACATCACATCCACCAAAACAAACACCCATAACATATGCACACACATTCACACACAATCTGGAGGAAGCAGGATTCAAAAACAATTGATACTGTCTCTACACGTTCTTGTACTATTTACACTACAAAAAAAAAATACTATACTTATTTACTAAACTTGCTGGGCATAGGGTTGATAAAAAGGAAATGACCAAATAAGAAGATTATGTTGCACCAATCTAAAAGGCCTTTCTAAAAGAATCAGCATTTAAAATTCTGACATTTACTTGTGCTTAGACACAAACCACTTTTGGCAGTAAGAAATACGCAACTACAAAATAGACTTAAGTTAAAATTATGTACATACATACTGCTGCACAAGGGCACTCCATCATGGTGTAATGGTTGGTTGGATTTTACAGCATGTCAACCATTGTTGGGTTATTTTATTCTGAAGACATTATTTTATTCATGGTTACTGAAAATTTTTTAATACTCATTTTTTTTAACATATTTTTTGTTAACTCATTTTCTTCTATTTAACCCATAGATGTGACCTAACAGATACTACCACTCCGGGTTAGGGTGGACCTGGGAGTAATGGTGATGAAGGGGTACTCCACATTCTCCAGAATTGGAACTTCAATATGGGATGCAGTTTAACGTCATACCCAGGACACTAAGACCTTCTAGCTCATATATGATAAAAAGGGTGGCGAGAACAGCTATATGGTTTCAAGTAACTAATAATAATAATAATAATAATAATAATATATTAGATTCAACTTTTTATTTATTTATAGTAAACATTAAATCTTTCCTTTTTTTTCAGATCAATTCCTTCAGTCATAGTTTCTGAATTTTGATAATTTCATTACTGGTTTTCTTTCATACAGCTGACCACTTCCTCACAGTAACTCTCAGCAACTGGGATGGTTTCCATTTCAGACAGAAAGGGGAAACGGGGGGGGAGAAAAGAAATTAATCATTGCCTTTTGCAGTATGAATTAAATATATTCTACTAAATGATCACTTAGCCATCACAAGTTGGCAGTTTGTATGTAATATATCAAAGATGGCATTATGCCTGATATTATTTTCAGTATTGATTTGTTTTACATCGAGTCAAGCCAATGCAGGAGGCGGCGTGCACATGTGCAGAAGTATTAATAAAAATGAAGTGCAAGGAAGGACAGTTCTACTAATGTTCATTTTAAATAAAGAATGATTATTTTGAGTCTGAGAATAAAAGAAAAACGGTCATCATTCGCAATATTCAAAGAAAATAATTCTTTCTTTTTTTAATGGAATACATTAGGTTTGGTTTGGTTTGGTTTTTATTTGTTTAATGGCATATCAACTCCTTATGGGTCATTTAATGTAGAAACAATGATTCATTGCACTTTTTTTTAATTTGTCTTTAATAATCATTTATTTACAGTTATATGGTTGGTTGGGTTTTAATGGCATGTCAATACTTATTGGGTTATTTTATACTGAAGTCACAAAAATACCCTGTCCTAAGTTTGTTCATAACAACACAACAGACATAAGGATGAAGTCAACCCAAGAAGTCCCAGAGAGAGACAGAGAGACAGAGACACAGAAAGAGAGATCAGTCCAGATACCAGAATAGAAGAACAAGTTAACTTGGGTTGAATAAAGACATCTCAAAAATATCTCATCTTATGTTCATTCATAACAACACAACACACAAGGATGAAGTCAACCTGAGAAGTCCCAAACTAGAAGAACAAAGAGAAGTCAGACCAGATACCAGAATAGAAGAGCAAGATAGAAGATAGACAATAAAAGTAGTAAAAGAGTATACAGCAACATTATAAAAGCAGGTATTAATTTCATATGTTAGAATCGAATTTTTAAAAATAAACAAATATTTTACTGCATCTTCTATTAGTAATATAGTGTTCTTTTTTTTTTTTCTTTTCTTTTTTTTCTGATCTTATACTTTTGGAAAAAATCTGTCAACTTTTGTCTATCATATTTTCGCTTCCAAAGACCGGAAAAGAAAAGAAACCAAAAACAAGTTCCTGCTTGTATTTTAAAGTGTATTCTAATTAAGTGTAAAGTGTAAAATTTCAAGAATATTGATAAAGATTAGCTATCTTAATTTTATGAAAGAAATTATCATGTAAAGTTTAATTTTGGAAAAAAAAACCCTCATATTATGCATTTTCGGCTGTTCGAAGCAAAATACCGTTTTAACTCACCGTAAAAAATAATTCAATGGATAAAAACACATAAAAACTACATATTTAGATAGATTATTGCATTTTCTTTCCAACCATATAAATATTTTAAAGTTTGGGCCAAAAATACGCGAGAAATTGCGATTTAAACCGATTAAGGTATTTATCAATGTCCATCAAAATCAACGAAAGTGCTGTCGTGGCTAAACAAATACAAGAAATTATTTTGGACAAACAAATCATAAAGTGCTGAGAAGGAAAAATATTCCATGTGAAAAATATACTAAAAAGATAAACAAATTTTATTGTAAAAAAATAACAACGCACAAAATGACATTTTTAGTCACAAGAAAAAGAACGAAGAGGATTCAGATTTCTTAGAAACATTCCACAATGGTTTCAACGAAACATGAACTAAATTATAGAAAGAATGACTCAAATCGTTCACATGAACAAATTCAGTTAGTCAAACAAAAATTAATATAAGTGTAGAAAAGAGGTAGAGTAATTTTTTTATCGTAATACGAACTGAGGAGTGTCTTATGGAATGTGAGCAAGCAACTAGACAACTAACAAAAGAGAGAATAAATTTTTGAAAAGACTCAAAATGTTTTTAGCTTTGTTCAATTGTTTGAAAAACAAAATTTGCCTTTTTAGGGAGTGGGTGGGAAAAGAAAATGGATTATGAAAGAATTGATATGTACATCGAATTTTGGAAGAAATATTTTTTCAAGTTATGTTTTAATAGTGTGGCCGGACTGTGCGGCTTTTTGAGCAGGTCATCCTCCAGCCGGCATCAGCTTAGGCCGGATCTGTTTTGATCTTCATATACAAGTCACCATGGTTAAGGCCCCACCCCGGTTTTCCGTTTCAAATTTTCCTTAATTCTGTTTCCACTTTTGGTAAATTCCGTTTTTCTATTGATTCTATTATTTTAAGAAAATAACTATAGCATATTTTGTTGTAATCATTAAAACGGAAATCAAAAACAAAATTCAAAGTTTTATTAAAGAAATAGATATTATTAAAGAAATAGATATCTTCTACAAAAATCTTTTAAATTTTAAAATCTATCCCGTATTCGTCACGGTTCTCCTATTTGATGCTAAGGGACACGAAAGGTAATGACCTCCTGTGTCTGCCAATAGCCACTAGGTGGCATGGCTAGCAGCATCATAAAAGCAGCAAAGTCAAAACTCTCTAAAGGCTTTCTGTCTCGACAACCAATTTTTCTCCTGTCACTCAAGGACTCCATGTAGAATAGACTACGATGCATAGTAGAAGGGTGTTCAAATGTAAGGAGAAGCAAGGACGAGCTCATAAGTAATGTTCTTCTGTGGGCATCTACACAGACATACCAGCAAAAACAAATATCAATTGGCTCTGTGTGGATTCTGGATGCCAGGAGTGATGACTGATAGGGACGGGTGACAGGAAAGTCATAAGAATCTATGCTGTCAGCATGAGCTGATGATACTGATGATACTATAATTGCAAATAAAAAGATGCACATTAACAGGTGTCTCCCTGTCTACCTATTGAACAGAGGCTTTGCACGCCAGAAACCTTGTGCTGCATGAACACAATAGCATGCAAGACTTTCTTAGCTCAATCAGTAGAGCATCCACCTTGGAATCGCAAGGTTCTGGGTTTGATACCAGCCCTCACCAACTCAGTGCATAAGTAGCATAGCTTAGGTAATCTGATCTGTGCAGTAAAGCAATATCTGGGAGCTGGCCTGTAGGTGTGGCGCTCCATCTCGGAAAAAAAATCTCCCTGGTATAGCTCTAGTTGGATTGACTCTTCTTGTCTGGCTGATATTAACAATAAGCTACTTCGACAACAACATATCAAGGATTCAACAATTTTTCTACTAACCCCTCCTTTTTTCTATAAGGACATTTCACTCATACAATGCTGTATAAGCTCTTAATTGTATCTCATGTCATGTTTGTATTCTGTTCTGTTAAGTTTGCTCAGTTTGTTTGTTTTGTTTCACGGTATATCAACCTCAGTGGGTCATTTAATGCCAACAAAGTTTTTTTTTTTTTAAATCAATTTTTTTTTTTTTTTTTTTTTTTTTTTTTTTAGACGGGACCCTAACAGGTACTAACACTCCAGGTGGATCATTTAAAGCCAGCAAAGTTTTGAAAGATTCGTAGCGATAGTTTGGAACGTCATTGTTTTTTTGTAAACAAATTTTCTATTCAACCCATAGATGGGACCTTAACAGGTATTACCACTCTGGGTCAGAGTAGACCTGGGAACAATGGTGATGAAGGGGTGCTCCACATTCACCCAGACCTCCAGAACTGGAACCTCACCATCAGACAGAGTTTAATGTCATACCCAGGACCTCAAGACCCTCAGCCACTGCCTTCTAGCACCCATATGATAAAAACAGTTGGGGCTTGCCATAAGGGCAATAGGGGCAGGGCAATTATATAGGTGCTAGGGCTTGATGTGACCAGCCGATTGATTGGAGGGGGCACTCTGACCACCTGTCTAACCTAAGTAAGAGTCTAAGTGGAGTGTTGTATGTCATGGACTGCTCATCCACCAGGATTCCATCCTAAAGCAACACGGGTCGCCACCCATGACCAACATTGGTGGTGGTGGTGGAGGTGAGGGTCTTACCACTCTGCAGAAGTGCAGTCAGTGTATTCTAAAGCCCCAGTCAACAGGGCTAACTTTGCTCAGACAATAAAATATTTGTGTTTATTACTTTGATGTGAATTGTTCTCACATTTATTTTGTACAAGGAAACAATATTCAACCAACTACAGTTCTATAAAATCAAGATACAAATTATATGTAAAAATAAAAATATGTAACATGACTCGACAATAAAACAATGGAATTTGGCTGTGTATAATTATCTTTGTGGTAGAACAATTAATCAGAGATTCCTTCTTGAAGAACAAATATTCAGATTGTTAAGCATCTGAAAAATAAGTTTTTTTGTTTTTTTTAAATAAAAGGACTCAAATTCAATTGATTTATAATTATTGATTCACAATATTAAAATCAATACAAAAAAATCAAAAATTTAAAGAATCAACAATAAATAACATTATCCTCAATAATAAATATCTGAGTAAGTCAAAAATTTTGGCTAAAATTTTACAAAACAGGAATTAAACAATGATAATTGAATCTTTGTTGTTTATATATATATATAATATATATATATATATATAGATAGATAGATAGATAGAGAGAGATGCTGATGGGTACACATCCTGCATTCCTGATGCACAAAAATTTAAAAGGATGCAGGAAAATCATATCCCTGCATCCCAGTGTTTTTCTTTTTTCTTCCCTCACCATTTCAAGCTAACTGTAAATATATTTCAATAGTTTCTTAGAAAGGAATTACACAGGATAGGTTACATGGTAGCCGTATTTAGTTGGGACCCATAAATTTTCCCCGGGGACTCATTCAAAGCAAATATGTGCGTACCAGGACAAAAAAACAACAACAAAAAACAAAAAACTATCAGCATCCCTGTAACCTTATTGGCAATCAGTTCCAAAAGAAGAAATCCACTCTTATTTGCATTCCAAAATGCTGGAACATTAAAAGGATTAACATAAATTTGGAATTCTTCAAGAAGATCAGTAAAAGGATCTTGCAATTTCTTAATGGTTGCAAAACTATTATCAGTATCATGGCTTATACAAGGTAGCAGTCTAGGATCAAACAAGTGGCTTTATAAAAGTTATACATAGGGTGGCCATCCAGGTATTTATTTAATTTTGAAAAAGATGTGCTGAAAAATTTGAAGATCTGAGATGACCCCTTTTCCCCTATGTCTTTTCTAGTTCAGACAGAAGCAGCCAATTTCTAAGCCAAATGTTGATTTTGATGTGCCAATATTGCATCATATTATAAACAATACATGCAAGTTGAGACTTAGTCTGCTTTAAGCTTGTCAAAGCTGTTATTAAATGGAGGTAGATCTCTTTTACAAAATGCAGATTCAGACACAAATTATGGTAAGATGCATGATGTAATCAACCATCATTTACTAATTCTTTCTACTGCAAAGTCAGAACTCTTTTCTTGCTTAAAGAACCAGTCATAAAACTGTACATTTTGATCTTCGTATCTCGCCATTTAATTTCTACATCAACACTATTTGTCTATCCTCCATTTTTACGTTAGCAATGGTCCCCAACTTCACTTGATTTGCTAGTTTCTTAGAAAATGTTTAAAATATTTAAAAATAGACTAGCCAACATTTTTCTCAGAAAAGCTACAACCCACTTTTTTTTTCTTTTAAATGTTCTTATTCTTTTTATGTTTTAAAAGGAAAAATAAGGACAAATATTTTTAAAAACAAATTTTAAGAAAATAACTACGTTATGTTCATATGTCTATCTATTAGTTATCTATTAAATTTTGAAGTAATTTTTTTTTTAAATTTGAAAAAAAAAAAAAAAAAATTCATTTGAATAATATAATTTGTTATTATATGATAACATAATTTGTTATTTATTATTGAAAATTAGATTTAAAAAAAAAAAAAAGAAAAAAAAGAAAAAAAAGAAGATTCTGTTATAGATTCACGATTTTGTGATCACAAAAAATTGGCCTCCCTAATTGCTGAGAAGCTTTCTCCCGCCATTCAAGGACTTGATTATCCCACAATGCATAGTAGAAGAGTGTTCAAACGTAAGGAGAAGCAAGGACGAGCTTATAAGTAATGTTCTCCTGTGGGCAACTACACAGATATTCCAGCAAAAACATACATCAATCAGCTCTGTACGGATTCTGGATGCTAGGAGTGATGGCCAATAGGGATGGGTGGCAAGAAAGTCATGAGAATCTATGCTGTCAGCATGACCTGATGATGATCATACTATAATTGCAAATAAAAATAATCGGAAGTATTCTATAATGAGTATTTAATAGTTATCTCCCTATATATATTATAATGCTAACAAAACTATTTTATTTAGATTGCAATGCATAATTTTCAACATCTTAAATTATTATCAGACCATCACAAAAAACATAACAATAGTCTTAATGTATTACTTTTTTTTGATTATTTGTTTTACAGCATATCAACCACAGTGGGTCATTTAATGCCGGCAAAGTTTTGAAAGATTCATAGCGATAGTTTGGAACTCAATTTTTTTGTAAACAAATTTTCTATTTAACCCATACATAGGACTCTAACAGGTACTACCACTCCAGGTCAGGATCTGGGAGCAATGGTGATGATGGGATGCTCTACATTCCTCCAGAACTGGAACCTCACCATCAGATAGATTTTAAGATCATACTAAAGACCCTTAGCTACTGCCTTCTAGCACCCATAAGATAAAAAGGGTTGGAGCTTGCCATAAGGGCAATAGGGTCAGGACAATCATATAGGTGCTAGGATTCCATCATGGATTGCCAACAGGTGGCCCCATTTGAGGGGTCTCACCCCTCTGCAGGGGTGCAGTCAGTGTATTCTAAAGCTCCAGCCGATAGGGCTTCAAACAAAAGTAACAATAGTCTTAATGTATTGTTAACTAAATAGAGTTCACAAAAACTTTAACAGTAAAGCAAATCTCCCGCAATGGGCGACTGAGAAATATAAGTTTCTCCCCATTTGTTCATAAAACCCAGCTTTTGACATTTGTGTATAAAATGTCAATGTCTATATTTAGATTACACCAAGATATGTTCAGAATTCTTGACAGACCAAACTTATCTTTTTAATAGACGGAGTAGAGCAAAAATCAGATTGAACGATAATATTTGATAAACTTTCTGGGACGGAGATATTCTAATTCCTTATATATATATATATATATATATATATATATATATATATGTTATCTTATCCATTTGGTTGATAATAAATGGATGCCCACGTTTTAAGTGCTAGTCATAAAAGGGGACATCCAACTTGAAACAGAAGGTTAGAAAGTGTTACTAAAAGAGAAAAGAAAAAGAAAAAATATGTGATATTACTCATGTCTATGTTTATTTATACTGTGCCATTCATAAAACTTTTTACCGCCATAGATACTCAGGATGTGCAGCAGAAGTATAACTGCTGTTATGAAGTAGTCTTGTATATATTTCTTTGGTTGGTTGGATTTTGTGGCATGTCAACCCATTATTTTATGCTGAAGATCTTTATGTTTTATTCATTCTAGTTAGGTATTCAAATTTTTCTAAACTAAACTTAGGGTCCCATAGATGGGACCCTTACAGGTACTACCACTCCGGATCAGAGTAGACCTGGGAGTAATGACAACGAAGGGGTACTCCACATTCCCCACAGTTCCAGAATTGGTTGGTTGGCTGATTTGTTCCAATTTTATGGTATGTCAAAAACCTGGGGTTATTTTATGCTGAAGTAGTTTTTGTTTTGTTTAACAACATGTGTAAAAATAATGCTATGTGTAATCAGTGATGAAGATAGCTTTTTAATTTGTTGTGTCCTGGGATGCACAGATTTGATTTGAATGGGTCCCATTATGGGTACAATTTTACTTTGTCCTTTTAGATTTTTATGCATACCTATCAGCATCTCTGTAGCGCTAATACTTTTAGAAAAGATATGAATCCAACTATTCTCCCTTCAGATATAAGTAAATACTAGGGTAGACTGAACTCTTTAGTCACAGTATGGCAACCAGCCGAGGAGAAGGAAAACCAAATTCAAACCTGTTAAACTTTGCTTTAAAAATTGACTTTCTTCTCATGTGGAGGGATTAGTTAAATACATATGCAATAAAAGTTTTTATTTGTTTCCAATGTTTCGAACGAGAGCTTTTTGTTGTTTGACCCAAGGTCTACTTATTATCTTATGATAATAATTAGGCTGTGTTTGACCTCACATGACCTCACAGTAATTAATCTGGGAACAACGGAGGCATGATCCACGGTGGGTGGTGCAGAAGATCCGATCATCGAATAAGTGGCGAGAGATAAGATATCGTCGAGCGAATTTGTCACAGACTAAACATACTCAGCTGTATAATATCAATAGATAGAATGAAGGCTACGCGTTAGATGAGTGTAGTGATGTAGCAGCTTATGAACAATGAACGAGTGGCCACAGCTATACTACGCTAAGTGCAGTAGCGAGATTATATATTTAGGCGTAAGGTCAGTATGATATTCGAGAGTGTTCGGCACTATTACGGAGAGCATGAGGGAAATGTCTGAAGAGGGAATGTGAGGCTATGAGTAAGGTTTGAGACTACTGAGTTCGCTGACAATTGAGAAACAGAGGCTATATAACAACGGCAGAGGCATACGAGCATCGGATGAATTAAGTGCTCTAAGTTCGGTTATTGCGAAGCTATAATGTTAATGTTAATTGTCAAGAGACAAGAGAAGATCGGGACTGAAGCAGCGGTATAGGATAATGCAATATTGTCCAGAGTGCTCATGTAGCTACTTCGGATTTAGATCCTCACTTGCTCTAAATGTCCATTATTGAGCCATAGAATAGAGAGTATCGGTAGAGTGCAAGTAACGCTATTTTCGATTCGATACGACTAGCGACGCAGCGTCGCGTAGGAGCAGTCGAAACTAGACTCAGGATATAGGCGAGAGCATCTGTACCTACACTATGGAATGTATCATAGGGTATCTTGACGAGAGAGCTGTACACCTTACGCCAGCAGGACAGCCTCATGATAAGACTGATGACTTATAAGGAGCGCAATCTCGAGGTCTACAGATGAAGGATATAGCACTCTAGTATGAGAGTAAGATGACGACTTCATTGCACCGATATCGTCAAGACTATGATTGGAAGTCGGCGGTTAGACTAAGTTGGGATCACCACTGCCTCTAGCGCGCAGTAGACGCATCTGAAGATTAAACGTGCTATCATTGAAACAACCTTTGGCACACAGACACATATATCGAGTACCAGAATAGTCCGCACGATGATGAAGAGTGATATAGGAGAGAAAGTGTTCGACCGAGTCACGAACGTTCGCGCTTTGATAGTCACATGTAACTTCGATAAGATATTCTGCTGCATTTTAGGAATGGCGAGAGAGTGAGGAGTGACACATAGCAGTAACGCTTTGTCGAACGACATTAGCTATATACGTTTGTGCAGGCTCAATTGACTCGACGATGAGGTTTGACTTGAAGAATAGGCTGAGAGCTAATGTACGAGGAGCACGCGTATGAATAGCGTTGGTGAGACGGCCACGGAATAGCGAAATTCGGGTCAGGTGGAATCTTGCTATGGGACTTTAATGTGTCGTATTGATGCTATCCAATAATCTTAAAGAAGAAAAAGTAGCAGAAGAGATCATTTCGGATCAAAGCATGTGCAGATGTCGAGCTAATATGAACTCGCATTACGCAACAGATCTGAATCGTCGTGTTGAGTGCATCTGACAGGTAAGTCGGAGAGCATCAGTGATATGGACATCGTGCTCATCGCGTAGCAAAGGATAAGGTATAGTGGCAGCATGAGTAGTAGGATACACACAAATGAGTAGATATCAGTCACGACTAGTGCTGTTTAACACTCGCTCTGTATAAGATATATCTGGGAGAGGTAAGATCGCGCACAGTAGACGAGAGGCAGAACTCGCAGTCGATCTTATCATGCTCACTGATTGAGATAATATCTCGTATATGCGTGTTGCCACCAGTGCGATCGGAGCGCAGCATAGTATGGACCGAGAACGCTGAAATGCAAAATGCAGCACATACGCCAAATCTATGTTATAACTGAAACACTTGCACTCGTATACTGTAAGTTCGCACTTATGTAAGGTCAGGATTCGCATACATTTCGAGATTCATGTTACTACGAGTATACCGATAAATTATCAGTTCCATCACGCATAGATGGGACATTGATAAGTGTTAGCTTTAAGGTATCTATACCGTTAGATATACTCAGATATAGGTCGATCGAGTGTTAACTGTCTTTAGTAGTTCAAGAACGTCTTTGTGTGTGCGACAGACAATAGAGGTCTATTAGCATATTAGATATGAAGTATCAGATAGATGAATGAGATAGTTGCAGCGTTGTCGCACGAGACTGCTATCACAAATCGAGCAGTAGTCTTGTACTTAATGTCACCCACGTAATAAGCTAATGTAGGTGGAGAGATCAGGGACTTCAGATGTTGTATGTCTCAGCATGAAACAGGTTAATGAATTATTATATATGGACGACTCAAGGTTCTACAACATCAGAGTATGAGATGACGTGCACTTTCTAGGATAGAAAGATCTGATGAAACTTGAATCAGGGACCGCAATATGGCCATACCGACACGCTGATATCATATTACATATGACGTCGTGTGATAGCATAGATTAGATGAAGGTGATTTGCATGATTGTAGTTGAGTTGAATTGATGATCGGTATGTGATAGAGGTCATGTGGGAGGAGATGAGCGAGCATATACTTGTCTATACGCCAGTACGTATATCAGGAGACATACATATGAGAGCGACTTAGGTATCGATCTCGAGCGAGTGCCACTCGAGAGCTTAGAGGTTGATGAAATATAGTTGCTTGATCGTGATTTGGAAGTCATTAGATAGAGTGCGTATCTCATCTCAAGTCACGCGGCGATTTGTGGTAGTGCACCGTATAACACAGGATTGCTCAAATAGGGCAAATGGTGCGAATATAGTGACATAGGGCGGTTATAGTCATACAAGGGTCTATGCGCATGAGCGAGCATCAATCGTGTAGTAGAGACGGCGCTCTAGTAGAGGAAGCATAGAGGAGTATGGTGTCGAGGGTCGTGATTGATATACGATATCTTGATGATCGATACCATGTATCTTCGAAGCCCACTCGATTCAGAGTTGTAGGATGGTCGAGTCATAGCGACAGAGCATATTATCATATCGGAGTCGCCATATTCTAGGAGTGCGGGCTAATGATGCTAGACTGAGGGAGACAACATATTGTTCAGAGAGGAACGTAATGATATATGACGCGAATGTGGGAGCAGACGTCAGGCGCGGATGGGTGAACTTGATGGCGAGATAGCGAACTCACATGATACGACTGACTGCTAGAGTATCGACTATGTATTTAATAGGATAACGAGTGCATCAGCATTCGGGTAACGGACTCCGTCACGGACGGGTGTATATTATACACATGATGAGCGAGGATTGTCGCAGCATCTATCACGAACTGCGTGAGAGAGACGAAACGATATGAGAAAGTAGGATCAGGAGCAGGGTATCCGATAGATTCGGAGAGACGGCAGACTGCCGCAGAAGCAGCCACGACGACGGAAAGCGACGGGAGAGACGCGATGCAACAGTAGATAGTTGATCATATCGGTCACTGCTATTATTCTAGTCACGCTATAGTAGGCGAATAGGAGGTTGCACGATAAGAGAGTCATCTACACTTTGACCAGGACGATTGTTTATGGCTTGTGACCAGCGGACGCGATGAAAGAGAGCAGGACTCTAAGAGGACGTGCGTCAGGCGTCAGCATATTAGTCTTTGACGATGAGCCAGCCAGCATTACTGATGACTCTAGTTATGGGACTAGGCAATCCATAAATACTACATATGGTGACTTTAACGCACAGATCCTGTGGCTACTCATCCGTATAGCTCGTAGAGAGCTGCTGAGAAACCGCTGAGATTCGGCGAGAGATGCCAGTATACGACGATCGCACCACTTAACACGTATGATGAAGTTGATAGTGCGACATCCTCTCCCATTATGATAAAGTAGGTCAATCGGGCCTGGAGAGGATAATCGAGCTGTGTTGCTCGATGGCTGTCTGTAGAGCAGGATAGATCCGAGAGGACGAGACTGTGAGACTGACGATAAGATAGCAGATAAGAAGCAGGCATACGATATATGCTAGATGATGATATGATGCGTGATCCATGTCAACGATGAAGCCGCAGGGATCGCGCACGTATAGGTTCTAATTAATCATTCCGATGGCATGAGTGTCGCTGCCAGCATGACGCGAGTATAGGTGCAGGCCAGATCAGCTGAATGACAGATTACGAGCTGGTCTATGTAGAGCATCACTGAAGAGAGTCATCTACATACCACGCTTCTTGAGAAAGGATATCAGGAGAGGCTTTATATAGTGATAGTCATCGTCGATGATCGCGAGTAGATTGCATATCGTAGAATTGGATCATCCACTGCGAGGGAGAACGACTGAGACAACATAATGAGAGATCGATACGGATATCAGGTCAGTGAACCGTCGTGGAGCGGCTAGGGGCCATCGAGATTACATGCGAGTCAGGGCGCAGGAGAGTACGGTATTCGCTGGATCGTATAATTTTATTAGAACGATGCTCAACAAAGGACGAGAAGTCATCTCTCAGATCATATACTCAGAGCGCACTTCTATACATATCAAGAGTTATATTGTAGTCGACGATCTTTCGTTTCAGTTCCTTATCGGATGACGAATAATTATATGGATACAAATAGAAAGAACTGAGAGATGGCTTATAATAGCATTATTTGTAAACACGCAGGGCATAGTAGTCCCAGATAGTACGTTCAATAAGAGTTCTTACGACGCAGTCCATGGGATACGCTTTTATATGACTGCGAGAAGCTATGATCAGTACAACAAGATAATGCCAGCGAATACTAGAGATTATCGCAGGCACTAGCCAACTTACTGAGTTTTCAGATAGGCAGAACAAGCATGGCTCGCAATGAACATGTCCACATGAGTATGACAGTAACTAGCATATATGCATCGATATAGACTACATTATAACTCCAGGCTAGCAATCATGGTGCCGGTGAAGAAAAGTAGTAAAAGCAAGACATATAGGTTGTTTGAGGATACTATATGGACATGATCATCCAGTATTATAGAACGCCTTCGGTTGTTCTTATGGGATATAGGTGTATAGCTCGCAAAGTTGTATTAAGAGAGAGATCAGTGGTTCCCTCAGACACAGTTTTATTCGAGATGAGAGCCTTATGTGATCAGAGCCGAATAGACACAGTAGTCGCACGATCAGTGGCTCAGCGTATTCTGTTATATTGTTAATGTATGTATATAGAATGATTAGGTCCTGATGCTCGTATAATCTGTTCGCCGAGTATTACTTATACTGATAATAGGAACATAGAGTGATATATAGGAGACGTATTAATCATGAGTTAGTATCAAGTCAATGAGCTGATGGTGTATACATCGTAGATATCACAGTGAGCAATTCATGGACGCATGCTAGAATCGACATGCAAATCAGTGCCATAAGTTATTGTTATAGCAATATCCTTGTGTCACAGACTTTCACTCCTATCGAAGATGAGAACTTCAGTTAAATATTGATCTCGTATATTGTATGGATCGCTATAGTGAGAATTACAGACATTAGGCTAGAAGATGAGTAGTTGATGAGCAGGTCTCGTTGTAGGCTGAACCACTAAAGATACGACAATCATTAGTTTGCTGGGACCTGGCCCATTGTCTCACTATGGTTGGATACAGCAGTACGAAGATGATTATATACAGAAGACTGCTATGAATGTTACATTTCACCATACCTAACACAGAGAAGAGGAAGTAAAAATGTTGCGTAAATCGCAGTCAGAGTACATCGATACGAAGTTTGATTTTTTTCTTAATATATGTTTTGTATGTTTCGTACTGAGACACATTAAATTATCTGCATATTGTTTCTTTCTAAAAAATCTATCGTAGTATATTAGCAGCGAATTGGTTGCTAAGTTGAGACGCCCAGAGTATCTGGTCCTTGCTACTATCATATTGGTTATTCAGTAGAGATGTGGCGAAATAGAACGAAATCTGAAAGAGAGAGAGTGGGCCATTATGCGTAGGAGAAGGAATATATCGAACGTTAGTGAGACTTAAAGGCGATGACGGCGCACTGAACGAGACGAGAGAATTGAGAGCTTTATTAGTAAATAACTGAATTTTTGCAATATATGTGAACATTAGTGGTAAAAATCTGATCGATGAGATCACAGAACAATGAGCGAAGCTGATACAGATTGGTCGTACCTCGAGCTCGAGAGTAGTTGTTTGTATAGCTATCGTACGTCATATATATGGAAATGCGTGATAAGAGCGAAGAGTAAACAGGGTAGTTTCGAGTAGAGGTGCAGCTACAACAGTTATTTTAATATTATTAGTGTTTCATGTGATTTAATTATCCAGTAAAAAAAAAAAATGAAGCAAATGCTGAAACTTACTCTTATTTGAATGGTGAATGTAATTATTACATTTCTATATAATTTGTGATTTAATTATTCAGTAAAAAAAATAATTACGCAAATGACTGAAAATTACTCTTATCTGGGTTAATGTAAATATTACATTTCTATATAATGTTTCTGTATATTATTGCAGACATTTTTTCAGCAGGAATTTTCTACACAAATACCAAATGATTTCATTTTAATTTGCTGACTTCAAGGAATTTTTATTCAGCTTGATAAAACTACTGACCAGTCAAGACAGTAGAATGTGGAAGAACTTCCCATTCAAACTCCTTACATCCATCACAATGAAACATAAAGATAAAAATTGTCAGAGAGGGAAAAAAAAAAAAAAAAAAAAAAAAAATAGAAATTCACCACTGGTCACCTTCCTTCTATTGTGAAAGTAAACTAATACTGGGTGTTTGGAGAAGGTTAATGGAACTGTTCAAAATAAACCTATTATTTCGAAATAGAGGTGTGAAATGGCAACCAAAAGCAACCACAGTAATCATTGTCGTAGATAAAACCACCAATGTTCACTAGTCTCCAGTTCGAAGCAAATGTTCACTGGTTTCTAGTCCAATGCATGTCTCTACCATTGCACTCATCAAGATCTTACATCTGAGCCAATTACGCTTAGCACTGCCCAACCTGTGCAAAATTTGTATATGCGCCAATACAATCTCGAAGCTTGGGAGTGCGTTTTTCCTTAAATTACTCTTTCTAAGCGACCCCCAACCCCTTGTGCAGGCCAGACATGTACGGACACGCTTCATTTTTGGAGGTAAGGAATCTTCTTGTCTTCAGGAACAGCAGCAGTAATAGAATCTCCTAAAATGTTTTAACGATGACCAATCTAGTCTTTCCAAAAGTAGCCTGCTGATTGCTTTTATTGACCAAAGACACTGCTTTTGTGACGCACTGACACTCATATTTATTATTAGAGATATAAGTTATTCTTAAATACAAATACAAAAGAAAAACAAAAAAAGTAATTATTCTACTGATAATTGAAATATTGAATCATGAAAGTGTCACAATACAAACTATGTAATTAGAGTTTTTGTTTATGATTCTTCTCAGCAAAAGAAACAAGAAAAACAAACAATATATAAATACTATTATTTTTGTTTACAGCAACAATAGAAACTGTACAACTACTATTACACTGCACGTCTGGTACCTTGACAACTTAATGTCCAAGCTACTAATTTTCTAAAGACTTAAGCTGCCTATTTTATTTATTTATACCTAATCATTTTCAACAACAAAATTTGGTATGTATTCACCCAACCTTTCCACCAAAAGCAGCATATGACAAGTGTTGTATACTGCTTCTTAAGCTATTACTTCTTCATCAGTTGGACACGTGGTGTAATGGTTAGAGTCGTAGGAAATTGACTCGTCAACCCAAGTTCAAATCCTGGATGAAGATACAGTTAATATCCTTGGGAAAGGCATGAATACAACTACTCTCCCTCCAGCTATGTGTAAATAGTGGGGCAGACTAGGCTCTTTAACCTTGGTTAGGCAACCAGTGTAGGAGAAGGAAAACTCTGAATTCAAACCTATAAAGCTCCGCTTGAGGTGGTCACGACTAGAATAGGCTCAGTCCTAATTAGTGATCTATTTCACTAATTTTTACCATAGTTCTCTCTGCTCCATCTTTCATTGTCCATCAAGGGTAGTTCTTTCAGAGTTCTCTTTCAGCTGGGGGTAGTTTTTCTTCTTCCATTGGGGTTCTCTGCTTCTCTGTGGATCCTATTTTTGTGGGTTTTTATCATGGAGACAACACTGAGCCATTTTTTGTGTACACATTTTTTTTATATTTTCCGATACATTTTTTGCCAAATTGCGCACGCAATGAGCAGAGACTCATAACTATGTCAGCCTAATTTGGGTGCTTAGTCTTCAACTAACTAAATTCTAATCTATTTTCCCAAGAGTCACCTGATCACATGATTCTGTAGGCCAATGAGAGAAGCACTTCCAGATGACCTCAGAATGACACTGTCTATCAAACTCTATAACCGTTGTAATTTTCCATTTGAATACATACATGATAAAAAGGGTTGGAGGTTTGCTATAAGGACAATAGGGTTGGGACAATCATATAAGTGCTGGGGATTGATGTGATCAACCAAGTGATTGGAGGGGGCCTCTACGACCACCCATCTAGCCTAAGTAAGAGCCAAAGTGGAGTGTTGCATGTCATGAACTGCTCAGCCACCAAGATTCCGTCTTTAAGCATCACAGGCCGCCACCCACAGCCAACAGGGCAATTTTACCCTTTTGCAGAGGTGCACTTGGTGTATTCTACAGCCCCAGTTGACAGGGCGAGATAATTAGGAGAGGAGGACAAAGTAAGTGACTATCCTTCCCAAAAAAAGGTACTGCTACAATTTGGACTGTCACAGAGATGAAATTCTAACTTCTATTCACCCTGTCAACTGGGGCAGCTGCACCTCTGAACAGAACTAAGACCTCCCCCATGAGGCCAACTCTTTGGCCATGGGTGGTGAACTGTAATGCCTGAGGATGGGATTTTGGTGACTAAGCAGTCCGTAACCCTGACCTGGAACACTCCACTTTGGCCCCTACTTGTGCAAGACAGGCAGACAGAGAGGCCTGATCCAATCAGTCAGCTGATCATGTCAAGCTCTAGCACCCAGTGATGCTGATAGCTTTTTAATTTAGTGTGTCCTTGGACACATGTATTTGATTTGAATGAGTCCTCAGGAAATTTGATGGGTCCCAACTAAAGTTTCTTAATAAATTGCAGAGTTTTTATCAATGAACAACTAAAGCCATCTGACCTCTACCTTGTACCCTATACAGTGTAATTCGTTTCCAAGAAAATATTTAAATGTATTTACAGTTAGCTTGAAATGGTGGTGGAAGAAAAAAACACTGGGATGCATGGATATGATTTTTCTGCATACTTTTAGATTTTTATGCATCAGTGACGTAGGATGCGTACTTATCAGCATCTCTGACCTATATGATTACGCCCAAACCGTATCATTCAAATTGTTCTTATGACAAACAAACATCCAACCCTTTTTATCTTAAAGGTGCTAGAACACAGTGGCTGAGGTTCAATGATCAGTTTATCAATACACATGAAGTTATTTCTTCTGATTTATTGATACACATTAAGTTAAAGAAAATTATTTCTACCAGGTTATAAAACCAAATCAAAATATTTACCTACAAATTATTCACTTACAAATCATATATACAAAAAAAAAAAAGATTTGGCATTAATTAACCCACAAGTGTTGATATGTGATTAAACAAACTATTCCATAAATGTAATGAACAATGCCAAAAGATTTGTTAGTTCTCTTGATGCAAGTCACACCCTTCTAACCATTAGTCAAAACCTGCACTTCCAAAGCTGGTTTCATTTTCCTCTCACCAACAAAGTCAAACAGAACTCATTTTCTTTCTCACAAATCATCCAAGTAAGATGAGCAAGACATATTGGCTATTGCTGAAGAACTAAGGACAAACAACGCACTCCTATATACTCAAACAAGAACAACCACAATATGAAACATCTCAAACACATCAGAAACCGTTATTTTAATGCAAACAATATGAAAAATCTATTTGAAAATGTCAACATGGAGGAAATTCTGTCCTTTTTGAGAGAAATAAAATTATACCATAGAATATAGACAAGAACTTAATCAATACGATACAACATGATCCCCAATGGTGCCAACACATTGTTAAAACCACTTATTAAAAAGTATAAATATAAATACACAACATATATTACTTCCTAATCGTTAGGCATGACATAACCCCAGACAGGTTGATATGCCATTAAAATCAATAAACCAGCATCAAAAGTGACATTCTATGGACTTCTACATATAGAGATGTTGGAATATTTTTGTTATATAAAGTGTGCTGAAGTCCACCACTTAAACTTATAGACTCTGCATGGGCGTGTGAATTAAAGCCAGCCAATCAACATGCTCAAATACATGGTTAGCCATCTAATCGCTGATCTTGAAATCTGTTCATTTTGACATGAATGAACGAATCTGCAACCAAGGACTCTGCTCAACCAAAGGCTTCTACCCAACACTAAGGAACAACCAAAGGATTCTTCACTGAGGAAAAGCCTCTGCTTAACACTAGAGAAGAGATCTCCACTGTAAAGTGCTCTCACTGGAAACCTAAAAATGGCCACAAAAATTGTAACAGGAGATACTGGTGATGGCTGACCAACAAAAATATACATTCATCATCTCTGTGTAGACATTGGATACCGTCTAGAGAGTCAAGAGAATCCGTGCTACCAGCATGCCTTAGTGATGATGTGGATTTTGTTATGTAGCAGCAAGTTATCGATATGCTATGCACACCAGGAATGTAATTTTCAGGAATTTCTTAGCATTCAACAGGACTTATATCAGTGTTATCTCAACAATAAAAACAAAAGCTATTATATTCTTGCCTTTTTGAGTGGTTTTGTTTTAATCATAGCTTTTACACAAGGAAATTTGCATGGGGAGTGAATAAATGGCTAGGTCAGAAGGGTGGGTCCTGAATTTTAAGGAGATCTGTGAGGATAATAGGAAAGAAGCAAGAATTATTAGGAGGAAAAAAAATCTGCTACAACAGACTGAAAAGTCTAGAAAACAGAATAGAAGTGGTAAATGAAGAAAAAAAAAAAGAAAAGAAAAAAGTTCAGTAAATTAAAGGCAGGAAGTTTTCACAGCTTTTGCAAATGTGAGAGAGAAAAAGCAAAAGGTGCAAAATGTTGGAATCTTACAAAAGTGATAAAACAATTTGCATAATTATTGCTGACTTTTAGATTAACTAATGAAGTGAGAAACATGTTCATGTAAAGAGAATAAAGAACAGAGCGAGCGAACAAACAAACGAAAGGGAAAGAGAATAAAGAACAGAGCGAGCGAACAAACAAACGAAAGGGAAAGAGAATAAAGAACAGAGCGAACGAAAAGGAAAGAGAATAAGAAAAGAGTGAACGAGGGGAAAGGAAAAAAAAAAAAGAGTGAACAAGAGGAATGGAAAAAAAAAAAAAAAGAGTGAACAAGAGGAATGGAAAAAAAAAAAAGAGTGAACAAGAGGAATGGAAAAAAAAAAAAGAGTGAACAAGAGGAATGGAAAAAAAAAGAAACAAGAGGAATGAAAAAAAAAAAAGAGTGAACAAGAGGAATGGAAAAAAAAAAAGAGTGAACAAGAGGAATGGAAAAAAAAAAAAGTGAACAAGAGGAATGGAAAAAAAAAAAAAGAGTGAACAAGAGGAATGGAAAAAAAAAAAAGAGTGAACAAGAGGAATGGAAAAAAAAAAAGTGAACAAGAGGAAAAAAAAAAAAAAAAGAAAAGAGTAAATGAGAGGAACGGAAAAAAAAAAAAAGTGAATGAGAGGAACAGAAAAAAGAGTGAAGGTAAAGAAATACGAAACGAAAGGAAAAGGAAAAAAAAGAGTAAAGGAAAAGAACAAAGGAAGACTAAAGAAAAGGAAAGGGAAAGCAAAAAATAAATTGAAAGAAAAGAAAAGAAAGAGTGAAGGAAAGAAAAATAAAGAAAAAGGAAAGAAACGTAAAATAAAAGAAAGGAAAAGAAAGGAAAAGAAAAAAGAAAACGAAAAAGAAAAAAAGAAAGAGTGACACAAAAGAAAGAAAAAAAACAAAGGAGTGATGGAAAGGAAAGAAAAAGAAAAAAGGAGGAATGGAAAGAAATATAGATAAAATAATCATTCTTTGTAGACAAAGTGGTTGAAAGATATACTTTTGTTAGCATTTTTTATAGAGTAACAGTTTGTAAAAAGGATCTAGTTTTGTTATCGTATTTGTGCCTCAGACTATCATCTCTTCGGCCCCACGAAAGAGGGTTTGAGAGTCAAACATTATTCCAGTGACGAGGAAGTGAAATCTGTAGTGAAGAAGTGGCTCAAAGAACAGTCAACAGAATTTTTCAGGGCAGAGATACACGCTCTCATTCAAAAGTGGAACATTGCCATTGAGAGAAACGCTGACTAAGTAGGGAAGTGATTCACAGAGGATAAGCTTCATTTTGATGTATGATACATTTTTCTATTGAATTGCACAGATTACATCTCTGTATAAAGCCTCACCTGTTTTAATGATGTTATTCAGGTTGGTTTGTCTGAAAAGCTTGTTCAGGTTTCTTACTTTTTTTGTAGTATTTTTCCCCAGGTATGGCCACCCTTTCAGCTGTAAAGATATACTGACTGCACCTCTGCAGAGGGGTAAAATCCCCCCAATTTGGGCCATCTGTTGGCTGTGGGTGGTGTCCTGTGATGCTTAAGGACAGATTCCTGGTGGCTGAGCAGTCCATGACATGCAACACTTCACTTTGGCCCTTACTTAGGCTAGACAGGTGGTCAGAGAGGTCCCCTCTGGCTGGTCATATCAAGCCCTATCATCTATATGATTGTCCCAACCCTATTGCCCTTATGGCAGACCCCTAACCCTTTTTATCATATATGTGCTAGAAGGCTCACATAATTCTCTGGGATTTGGAGATAAAAACAGACCCCCCCCCACTCCATCTTAGAAGAACAGGCCTAGCTATAAAGCAACAAGAAGTCAGCTAGTGGACTTCACCATTCAAGCAAATCACAAAATTAAAATAAAAGATAGCAAAAAAATAGATTAATACCTAAACCTTGCCAGAGAGCTAAAATTGTTGTGGCACGTGAAAGTGATACCAATTATAATTGGAGCTTTTTGGAACAATCCCCAAAAATCTGGAAAAGAGAGTGGGGGAATTTGAAACTGTCTAGACCATAGCACTGCTGAGATTGGCTAGAATATTAAGAAGAGTCTTGCAGAGCGGGGGGGGGGGGATACTTTCTGTCATTCGGACATCAGTGAAAACCATCAATTAATACTAGTAAGAAAATCTCTAAAAAAAGAGATTATGATGATACTAATATCATACAAATATTTCTTGAGATACAGAACTGACAGATTAAATCATAGAAGTCAGGTAGAGGAGTTTTTAATGTTTTTACACCAAGATATGAGACTTGGTATTATTTGGATTATTTGAAGTATTGTCCTCATCTTTATTGTTATCTGTACAACGTTTCAGCCAATGTGCCATCTGGCCTTCTTCAGGTATTTCTTGTTAGACTTGAGAACCTTCTTTTCAAACTCGGGAACCTTCTTGTCATAATCGAGAGCCATCATGGAACTTGGAACCCAACCCTTTATTCAGTCCACGTGGGTATAATGTTATCATTCTGCTAACTATAGCTAGGGTACAGGTGTTAAGCTGTGTTAATTATTATTCTATGTTACTGCATGATTATGTATAATTAAAGGTTCCCAAGTCCGACAAGAAATAACTGAAGAAGGCTGGAGGGCACGTCGTCTGAAACGTTGTACAGATGACAATGAAGATGAGGACAATAGTCCGAATAATCCAAATAATACTAATTATGAAGCCTCATCTCAAAAATTCAGAGAAATAAAATAGACTTGTTTACTTAGCACTATATACTAGTAGACAGGCTAACTTTTGGTTGGTTGTTTTATTGAGATATCAACCCTTGTGGGTTATCTAATGACAAATCTTGTTTTATATATATATATATATATATATATATATATATATATATAATGATTTGTTTAAGAAATAATTTTCATTAACTTAATGTGTATGAATAAATGCTGGTAGTTGACCCTCAGTCAACCCTTTCTACCACCTATATGATAAAAAGGAGTGGGTGTTTGCCATAAGAGCAATTTGAAGAATATTGTCGGGACAGTTTTAGTTGCTAAGGCTTGACATGACCAACCAGTCGGTTAATCAAATGGGGCCTCTCTGACTGAGTGCCTAGACCAAGGAAGGGCCAAAATAGAGTATTGCACATCACAGAACAACTTAGTACTGAGTCACAAATCGCTTAGCCACCACAATCCTGTCCTCAAGCATTGTGGGTCACCACCCATAGGAGAGGATTTATGGAAGTCAGGTAGAATAGTCTGGAATCCTGATCCAAATTTTAATGGAAAAAATACAGATAAGTTCAGATAAGTTTAATTGACAGGCTTTGACCCCAAGATCAACTTGGAGTCAAAGCATGTCAATTGAATTTATCTGTATTTTTCCATAAATAAACGTTAAAATTAAATCTTACACTACATTACAAAAATGATAGGCTATGCCAATTCATTATGTAGCACAGCCAGCATATTTTAAGCCTCACCGACAAGCGAAACTATGCAAAGAGTTTGATTCTCATTGGATCAGGACTTCAGACAAACCTCTCTCCCAAAACTGTCCCAAAACAATTTTAAACTGTTCCGAAATCAGAATGTTCTTTTTTTTTTTTTTTTTTTTTACTTTGTTATAGATAGATAGATAGATAGATAGATAGATAGATAGATAGATAGATAATCTGCATAGTCTGCATCGGTGATAGTTGTGGATTATGCAGATGATTTATCTATCTATAGATGATAACAATTGGCCTCTATATGAACTCAAATAAAATGGAGTTCATGTGTTTCAAATAAGATGGAGACATCTTCACACAAACCATCCAATTAAGATGAACAAGACATGCTGAACACTACTGGAGAAGCAAGGGCTAACTCATAAGTGACATTCTCTTGTGGACATCTACACATGACACACCAGTATAGGCCGACCAGCAAAAACCTACATGGATACTGAATGTGGTGCAGAAGACCTGCCAGAAGCAATGACTGTTAGGGCTGGTTGGTGAGAGAGAGTGATGGGAATCTATGCTGTCAGTATGACATGATGATAGTTATAATAGATATAAAAATAAATAAAAAAAGATGGTGTATGCCTTTTGAGGAGGACAACTTTTCTTACCGCCTCCTCAAACAATGGAGCCATATATTTAAAGCTTAGTTTGGCACAAGGCCAAGTGGGGTGAGGGAGAGAAATTGTTGCACCAATCTAATTGGAGAGGGCCTGTTGCCTGCCCGCTTTGAAAATTATAGCATTTGAAATCCTGGCATTTTTTCATCTTGGCTTAAAAAATATATAATTGGCAAAATCTTACTACTCACCATTTTGGCTTTGTGGTGTACTAAGCTACGCATCGTAATATAAAAAGTAATTTGTTTTTTTTTCTTAAAAACAGAGAAAGGAAAAG
Source organism: Doryteuthis pealeii (assembly GCA_023376005.1). Lineage (NCBI taxonomy): Eukaryota > Metazoa > Mollusca > Cephalopoda > Myopsida > Loliginidae > Doryteuthis > Doryteuthis pealeii. The sequence goes on along the minus strand of CM042154.1, from coordinate 43,628,880 downwards.
AGGTTTCATAATAAGATCGTAACATTAAACAAATGCCCATGGAAAAAAAAGTTATTATTTCATAGCTGTTTTTTTTGTCTTAGAAAATTTGAAGAAAAAGATATTTCTCTGAATTTTTGAGATGAGGCTTGATAATTTGTATTATTTTGACTATTGTCCTTTTCTTTATTATCTGTACAACATTTCAGCTGATGTGCCCTCTGGCCTTCTTCAGGTATTTCTTGTTGGACTCTGGAGCCTTATCGAACTCGGGAACATTCTTGTCTTAATCGAGAGCCATCACCCAACTCTTTATTCAATCCACGGAAGTATCCTGATCTCATTCCGCTAACCATAGCTGGGGTACAGGTGTTAAGCTGTGATAATTATTATTCTATGTTACCGTCATCCTTAACCAGGATTGAACTTGCAGCCTAGCAATAACTATCATTTATAACTGTCTTAACCCAATGCTTATATCCAGTATGCTATGTATCCAATTGGACACATAGTGAAAAGATGGTTCCCAAGTTCGAGAAGGCTCCTGAGTTTGACAAGAAATACTTGAAAAAGGCCGGAGGGCACATCAGCCAAAATGTTGTACAGATAAAAAAGATGAGGACAATAGTCTGAATAATCCAAATAATACAAATTATTAAGCCTCATCTCAAAAATTCAGAAAAATCAAGAAAAAAAAAAAAATTTTCACTTGAATTTATTCAAACCATCAATTAAGTCGTTGGTTGGTTGGGTTTTACAGTGTGTCAACCCTTTGGTTATTTTATGTCAAACACCTTTTGTTTTATTCATTCTTGTGAGGTATTCCAATCTTTTTTTTAAACACATTTTCTTAAAAACTCATTTTGATCTATTTAACCCATAGATGGGAACTTAACAGGTACAACCACTCTGGGTTAGGGTGAACCTGGGAGCAATGTACATAGATGTATTCAATTTTTATTTAAAACTTTTTGTACACATTTTTTAATCTATTTAACCCATAGATGGGTTGGTTGGATTTTACAGCATGCCAACCCTTGTTGGGTTATTTTATGCCAAAGACATCTTGTTTTATTCATTCTTGTTGAGTATTCAATTTTTTTTTTCAAACTCAATTTTTTAAATCTATTTAACCTATAGATGGGATCTTAACAGGTACTACCACTCTGGGTCAGAGTGGACCTTGGAGCAATGGGGATGAAAGGGTACTCCACATTCCCCAGAATTTCAGAATTGGAACTTCACCACTAGATGCAATTTAATGTCATACCAGGACACCCCTTAGATGGGACTAACAGGTACTATGACTTCAGATCAGAGTGTACCTGAGAGTAATGGCAACAAAGAGGTATTCCACACTCCCCAGAGCTCCAGAATTGGAACTTTACCACTAGATACAGTTTAGCGTCATACCCAGAACACCTCAATTAAGTAGTTTGCGTTGAACCTTAAAGAACTTTAAATACAATGAACAAAGAAAAATGAGGCTAAAAAAAAACTCACCTTCTGCGGTGGTGTGCCAACTTCGAATTCTACATAATATCCTTGGCCAGGTTGACCGTGTAATTCCAAGTCGTGAACATAATTAGTCACACTCCTTGCTGAACGAAGAAGACCCACCATTTGTTTTCTGGGTAGAGTTGCTGCTTTTTTTAGTGGGATATGAATAATATCCGGGACACTGGTTACACAGTCTAGTTCTAGCCAGAATAACAAAATAACACAGAGCAACCATAAGAGTTGGCTCTTCCGAATTAACGAGAAAGTCGAAGGTGTTGCCAGTAAATTTTCACATGCCATGGTAGTTTTTTTTTTTTTTCTTTTTTTTTTAAAGTGTTTACATTAACAGTACTATTTGTTTTTTTGTTTATTTTTTTTTAAGTTCACACTTTGTTCGGGGTGGGTGGGTATGTGTCACCTGTTCATCATCATCATCTCTCTGGAGAGATGAAAGGAGAGGTTATCTGGACATTTTCAATCAGTGTGTTGAGTTAGGTATCTGTTAAAGAAAAAGAAAAATACAGTTATTTACAAAGATTATTACTTCTTTTTTATTTTGTTAAATTTATAGAAAACTCAGGTATTATCACATGAATGCATCCTGGCCTCCTGCTCTAAAAAACGCTAAGCAGTGACTGCTGAAAAACCGACCCGCACTACTATTTAATTCCCTAGCTGTTTGAAGACGTTTATCCCGAAAAGTTAATGTGATATGAAAGCGATATTTTATCCCCACCCCCTCCAAGTCTTTTCTCGACAAGTAAATGTAAATATTCTAACCTCGCCCTCTTTAAAATATTTACATTTACTTGTTGATAAAAAACTTGGGGTGGTTTACTTTTAATGCCTTCAAACCACTAAAAAAAGTTATTTGTCTATAAAAACGCCTTCATACCACTAAAAAAAAATATTTTAAAGTTGGGTGGGAGAGTTAAAATATTTACATTTACTCGTCAAGAAAAGACATGGGTGGGATAAAATATAGCTTTCATATTGCATCAACTTTTTGGGAAAAATGCCTTCAAACAGCTAGGAGTTAAATAGTTGTGCGGGTTTGTTTTTCAAGCGTTTTTTTTTTTTTAGCGTTTTTTAGGCCAGGGCGCATTTATGCGATATGTACCAAAAACTCCTTTGATAAGACAAGTCTGATGAAAGGCTCTAATAATAGATGACCCTTTTGACAAAATATGATGGTCATTCAATAATTTTTTAAAAAAAGAAGAAAAAAAAAAGAAGAAAAATAAAGAAGAAAAAAGAAAAAAAAAAGAAGAAAAAAAAAAAAAAAAAAAAAAAGAAGCAAAATGATTTTTTTTTCATAAGTTTCATGCATTGTTCAGAATTGATTTACAGCAAAAATTATTTTAATCTGGTAAAAATATTTTTATCATTATTTTGTATTTTTTTCTTTTATTTGGTTTTTATTATGTTTTTTCTTTGATTAATTTGTTTTATTTTTCAATCCTCGTTTTTTTTTTTCAAATAATTCTTTAATATATCATCGATCTAGACCCTTATACTTTTATTTAGCTTTTCTTATGGAAAATAAGTGATGAAACGTTTTTAACGTCATCTCTGACACAAATAGGATGTGGATTTTATTTGGTCTTGGGTCTCTAATTTTTTTAAAAGAAAAGAAAAATACAGTTATTTACAAACATTGTTAATTATTTTTCTTTATAGAAAACTCCTTTGATAAGAAAATTCTGTCTTATAAAAAGCTCTATCAGAAATAACAGATTATCATTTTAACAAAAAATGAGGGTCATTCTATAGTTTAAAAAAAAAAGGAAAATTATATATATATATATATTATATATATATATATATATATATATTAGATATAGATTTTTTTTCCAGATTGTTCTTCCATAAATGTAAACTGCATTGTTTGGAATTGCTTTATAGCAAAAATTATTTGAGACAAAAATATTTGTTTTGAGGCTATTCAAAATGATTGCCAATCAAATAAAGTGCTCCACTCATCAAATTTTTGGTGGCTGAGTATTGTAAACTATGTTATATTTACAGAAGAATATATGATGTGTATGGAGAAGCATTTTTAGTAAAAAATATCATTAAAAATGGGCTAAACATATACACACACATATAAATATATACAAACACACACACACACACACTATATAAATATATACAAACACACACACACACATATATAAATATATACAAACACACACACACCATATATAAATATATACAAACACACACACATATATAAATATATATACAAACACACACACACATATAATATATACAAACACACACACACACATAAATATATACAAACACACACACACACACACACACACATATACACACATATAAATATATACAAACACACACATATATACACACATAAATATATACAAACACACACATATATACACACATAAATATATACAAACACACACACATATATACACACATAAATATATACAAACATACACACACATATATACACACATAAATATATACAAACATACACACACATATATACACACATAAATATATACAAACATACACACACATAAAAACATACACACACACATATATATATATGTGCATACATACACACACATATATATATATATGCATACATACACGCATAAATAAAGAACATTTTTTTCACAATATATAGATAGATAATTCATTATAATATTATTGTGATTCAATGATTCTCAACTAAAAGAGAATTGGGATCACAGATTGGCTGATTCAAACTATTGGAATATTGATTTCTTTATATCTTCTTTTTTTTTCTTCTTTACAATCTAAAATTCTACAAAGCACCTTTTGAAAAGTCAGAGAATATCGGATGTAGGGAATGACATTATTAAAAAAAAAAAATGAATGAGTTAAAAAAAGAAAAAGAAAACAAAAAGGTTAAGATTGACTGTTTTAACCATTTAAAATAATGTTTACCCAACAGGAAGTCAGTGGCTAAACATAGAAATCTAAAGGAAAAATAAGATGCAATCTCTGTATAAGTATTTCAATTTTTCTAGTAGGCACTTGTAAACCATGTAAATATTATATAACAAGCATTGAAGTATGTTTATGGGCTATCATAACATGCTGCCTGTTTATTTATAGGGAGAGAAGGGGACTAAGTCCTGATAAAATAAAAAGATATTGCAAAAACGAAATCTAGGTTAATATTCCAGGATTTCATTTTGATCTTTTCAAACTCAAATAATCTTATTTAAGACTAGAAGCAGCTACTGGGTAGGGGGGTATAATCAAGGCCCTCTAAGATATATATCTTAGTGTATATCTTAGAAGGCGCTGGTATAATACAAATTTAGTCTCGCAGATCCATTGATTGTTTTGGCCTTACATAACTGAATTATGTTTTAATCACGAATGCAACCAACAACTTTCCCTTCTCTTACTATTCAAATCCTAATTTTTAAATATTGTCAGGAACATAAATAAAATATTCATTATTTTTGTACAAAAAGCAAGCTCTGGTGATAGTGAATGCATATATTTACTTTGTTGTTAATTGTTTTATTTCCTTAGTTTCCTCCGGACATACACATACACACACACACACACACACACACACACACACACACACACACACATACACACCAACTGCCCTTTATATATGTACTAGAAGGGGCTACCCTGTGTCACCTGGGTAGAATAAATAACATCACATATAACAATATAGTAAGAAATATGTTCTATAATACAGGTCATTTCATAAAATTATTTTAAGTTATCAAAAGTAGCTAATTAAAAATTTTACAATGAAAAATATTGAAAAAGATTACTTATATGTTTGTGGAATATCTGATATCTATTATTGTATCTTTATTTAGTGTTTTTAAACAATACTAAATTTTAATTTAAGATATTGATTTTTTTACATTTAACAGTGGCAAAATCTGTCAACAGGGCTTAGTAGAATTCAATGCTATTACTATGTAAATTTTAATATCTTTATGAATATAAATTAAATCTTAATTTTTTTGCACAAAAGATATTTTCAGCGATAGTGAATGTGTATATATATTCACTTTTTCGTTGTTTTATTTTCGTAGTTTTATTTGGACATACATACATACACACAACTGCCCTTTATATATGTACAGATAGGTTTATCAAATCTCTAATATTAAATGCGAATGTCAGAGTGTCACATTTTTTTAAACTTTACTCCTAGAGGCCATAGCCTAACATATCATATCCATTTTAAAATCAGGCCAACCCTTTATCTACCAGAGTGCACCAAGCCACCTGACAAGCAAAATGCCAGATCGCCAGCCAGATATCATCAGCTCTAATAAAAAAAATGGTTTAGACTGAACGCCCATGAAATTGGAATTCCCGAACGATAGTTTTACATCTGGGACATTGTAAGCGTCTAATGGTGGCATGGTATTTGAGACATGGCTATTTTAGATGGCTGTGGTAGATAAAGGGTTAAAAACATTCTTTGTTTGATCAACAGACAAACTATTCAAAAGGATTTCCCAGGTTGAATCATTGCTATACTTGGACGGACAAGGCACACCTGAAGAAGACCGGAGGGTACAACAGCCGAAATTTTGTGTTTTTTGTTTATATATAATGATAAAGATGAAGACAACAGTCTGAAAAATCAAAATAATACATATCAAGCCTCATGGATAAATAACTAGACTGATGTTAACAATATTTAGCAGTTCACTATCAAGTCCTAAAGGAATCATTTTACTGTCATTACCAAACCATGAACTAAACTGGCAGGATGTCTCCCAGAATAAAAAGATCCAAACTTACAATGATCTCAATCTTGCATCATGGAATATCCAGACAATGCTCGATAGACCCAACTCAAATAGACCAGAAAGAAGGAGCACTATAATATCTAAAGAGCTCCAAAAATAAAATATTGACATTGCCACTCTGAGCAAAGTCAGATTTGCTAAGAATGGCAGCATCAGAGAGGAGACGGGCTACACCTTCTACTGGAACGGGATGTGTTCAAATGACATAAGCAAATCCAGTGAGGCCTTTGCGGTCAGAAATGGTTTTCTGCCATGATTTTATGTCTGAGGTGTATGGTCTAATGGTTACAGTCATAAGAAATGGACTCGTCAATTAGAGTTCAAATTCTGGATGAAGCTACAGTTAACATAGCGCTAATACCCTTGGGAAAGGTATGAATCCAACAACTATCCCCGGGTAATTAGTAGGGCAGACTGGGCTCTTTAACCTTGGTTAGACAACCAGTCTAGGAGAAGGAAAACTGAATTCAAACCTGTAAAAGTCTGCTGGAGGTGGTCACTACTAGAATAGGCTCAGTCCTAATTAGTGATCTATTTCCCAAATTCTGAGGATCCTAAGCACGTACATATCCATAGGCAGTTATCAAGATGCACTGAAGAAAACAGATTTGCATGGTGTCATCATCGAATACAATGGATAGTTAACTACTACTACTACTACTACTACTAAACCATGATCCAAGTCTTGATCTCATAGCCAGCATAGACTGGTACTTCATTTTGGTTTTTAACAAAAATATATTCTTAGAGAAAATAGCAAACAAAACTGTTCTTTGTTATCACACTGAATAAACGAGACAGAGACACCATAATCAGGCTGTTTATAAATAGCACATTCATTTACGAAACCCCAACAAGACTTGAATACTCTCTCTTCCTACTAATTAGGAAGAAGTTAATCCACAACTTGCGTTACTATTTTCTCTGTTCTCTAGAAGCCCAGAACCTGAGAGAATAGGCGTGGTACAAATATGACTTTCAGGAAATGGGACAAATTCTTTTTCTCTACAGACTTACTTCCAAAACAAATACCAAACAGATGAGGATATTAAGAAAAAAATTTAACACTGAAATTTTTTTTGTTAAATTATACAAAATATGATAGACATAATTTTATCAAGAATTATCAACAATTAATAACACGGTAAAATTACCATAACAACTTATTACAATCTTATGATATTTAAAAGAGGGATTGATTACAGTAAAACCCATATATATATCATAATGACCATCTTAAAAGCCGTTCATAATTTTATAAAATATATCTAGACTTAACTTTAGATTAAATCCCATTAAGGTGGAGTCACCATGGCACAATGGCTAACATACTGGACTGCAAAATTGTAGTAAGTGAGTTTGAACTCCAATCGCGCTATTAAGTTCCCTTTTAGACTAATACCCTTGGGAAAAGTATGAAACTCCTCATCTATGGCTTAAATAGTACTACTACTGTTCTTCTACAAGGATGGCTTCCAGTGGTTCTCAACCTGGGACCATATAACTTTGGGTGGGGGGCAGGCAAGCAAAAAGATCCAATTATAAATATGCAATAGGATTTTTAAACATCGAATGGCTAGGGGAGGGGGCACCAGTGTGAAATAGGAATCAAAGTGATCCATAGCTAAAAAAGTTGAGAACCATGGGCTTAAATAACCCACGAAGGTTGATATGCCATTAAACAAAGAAAGTAAACCAAATCATGTCTATTATTAAAGGAGATTCAATCTATTTGTCTGAAACCGAAACTACGTCACTGCTTACATCACAATTACCAAAATTGTAAATACATAGAATAAAAAACAGTTAATATTAATAAATGAATAAAAGCTGTTTGAATCTTTTCCACTGTAATGAATAAACTATATAAACTATGAAATTAATAAAAAAATTGTATCACTTTCAATGGAAAAAAATTATTTGCAAAATTTGTAATTAATAATTAATACATGTGCACAATAGTTTATGTCAGGGGAACAAAACTAAGTTTCCATTTCAAATGGTTTTATTTTTTTAGTCCTTTAATATATTTGATGATTTTTCTTATGATACAAACCCTCTAACATAGAGTTTCTAACTCCCACCTCGCTCAGGAATTATCATTCAAAAATTAATTTTTACACCGCCCGGAGGTTGTTTTCTAGGCACTGCCAATTTGTTGGCTCATTTTCATTTTAAAAACAAATTAAAATTAATTAAATCGATTATTTAAGGTCAAATTTTTGTCTAAGTCGAAAAGTAGTAACAATGAGCATCAGTAAAAAAAATAAAAAAAGGCAAAATAATATTACACTAGAAACCACAAGGTTCCTAGTTCGATATTATGAGTAGCACAGGGATCTGTGCGGTAAAGTAAGGAGCTGATGGTAGGTGTGGCGCTCCACCTCAGATGCTAAACAATTCCTTGGTCTAGCGCTATTGAAAAGGGATAGACTCCCTCGCTGACTGGCTGATACCGACTTTAGGCCGCCCCGTCGACTTTACTTTACTTACATTTTAAACTATTTTTCTGGTCAATTTTGCTCAAATATATTGTAAACATGGCCATAAACACTGCCAAAGATGACGTAAAATTGGTATTTTACCAAATGAATTGAAAATAATTTTTTAAAATTAGCAAAAATCAGGGAATCAGAAAGTTTTGAAATAAAATCACTGATGCATTATAAAAATTCATTCATTGAAAATTTCCTAAAAATCGGATAATTCCCTGATTTTTGGTAAAAAAAATGTCAATCAGATGAGGGTGGGGTGGCAGTGCCTAGTGTTTTCTTTTTGCTAGTTATAATTAAAAAGAAAAAGAAAAAAAGACCGAAACAGAACAACAAAATACAGATACAGTTATGAATGCAATGTTTAGAGAATCAATATGAAGAACATCTGTTGTCATTGGAAAAATTTAAATGTGCTCAGGTAATATTGCACGGTGGGGAGAGAGGGGTGGATTATAGGAGTAGCTTAGTTTATTGCTCGCAATAAAATAAAAACAGAAAGTGACCTACATACACCCACGTGAAGATCAGCCTGTGTAACGGTTATCGTCATAGGAAATAAAATCAGTGACAGGGTGAGGCTGTTTGCTTTTTACATGGGTGAGGATGTGAACTTGTGGTTATCACCTTAAGGAAAGAACTCGATGAGCCGTTGAGTTCAGATTCTAGCTGGTGTTTGCGTTTCATTCGGCGCTCATCATGCCCTTGGGAAAAGCATGGATCCGTCTCTTTTCCCAGCTATAGGCGAAATAGTAGGGAAGACTATGCTATTTCGCCTTGGTTAGTCAACCGGTTTAGGAGAAGGAAAACTCTGTGTTCAAACCAACAGAACTCCGCTTAACAAATTGACCTTGTGTCATATCTTGTCTGCGGTGAAGGAGTTGGGTAAATGCATATTTCAGAAACGGATCCTAGCTCAAGACAATTCGCCAATTATGGAAATTCTCACAATGAAATGGACATTTCAGACATTCAAATCTTTTTTTATATCTATATCTATCTATAGATATATAAAGGGCAGTTGGTGTGTATGTATGTATGAAACTATGAAAATAGAACAATTAACGACAAAGTAAATATATATATATACACATTAAATATCACCAATGGTTTTTTAAGCAAAAATTATGAAGATTTGATTTATATTCGAAGATAATTAAAAATTAAAATGTACAAAGAAATAGGATTGAAATTCTACTTAAAAATGTCCAGCATTTGTAAATCTCAAAAATAAACAAATCAACACACTAGGTTTTGTTTTTTTTACAAGCAAAGATCTTGCTTAAGAAGAACATTTCTCGGAACAAGGCATGTTACCTAAAACTTACCAGAACATAAAAGCTACATTCATTTACATGGTGTAATGGTTAGCAAGCTAGTCTCGCAAATCCTGAATAGCGATTTTGACCCTCATTTGATTACCCTATACTTGCAACCTTGTGTCACATCCTACACCGTGGTGAACGTTTTGGGTACTAAATTCCTTTTCACTTTCCTACAAAAGTTGGTGCAGCAAGTTTCAGAAATTTGAGCGTGTAGGTATTTACCCAACCCGTTCGCCACGGTTAAGATGTGACACAAAGTCATAAGTAAAGTGGACATCTAGCGAGGATCGAACTCGTTATTCGGTAGTAAGAGCTCTGCGAGACTAGCTTGCTAACCATTAAACCACGATCTGTTTATTCAAAAATTTATTTTCTTTCTGTTTCAGGGGATGAACGGGCACGACTATATAATAACTAGCAAATATATGCAGCCTCTGGGTGCAACTATTTAGGTTTTAATGTAATAAAATAGTATATTAAATTAGAAAGGCTAATGAAACTAAATAAGAATGCAGATAAACAGATTTGAAACAGAGGGGGGTATAATCCAAAAAAAGAACAACTGAAACTTGCTCTTCCATCAATCCCATCTTTCATTGGTAAATTTTCCTAATTTAACTATTTAGTTAAAATAGTAAGTAAAGAATAAAATTACAGTTATTTCTTCTTGTTAATGGATTTCTTTTAATTTCCCCAAGATTTTTGCTCATTGAATATGAGCATTTTTTAAATTTTTAAATTAAGATAAAACCAAATAATTAGAAATCAATACTAAGCACATATTTATTAAAATAAAATTTTTAATATCAATATGCAAATTAGCCTTCCCGTTCACACTGTAAACCACTATTTTGTTGTATATATTAATACAATTGCATGTTATTGTGGTCAACAGTATTAATAATGTAAAACAATTTTATCAATAATTGATGTTTAAATAAAAAATAATGGAGAATGTGACGTAAATAACAAAGGGAATTGTGACTTGAGTAGTGATATAGTATCGGTTACAGACAGACAAACACACAATCTCCATTATAATAAAAAAGATGATTATTTCAGTTTTCACACAAAATTCATGCACTGACTTAGAATTTGTAGCAGTTAAATTTAGCATTTGTTCAACTTTTTATTGGTGCGTACTGACTAAAAATAAGAATTCATATAGTTTACATTATGTCTTAAACAACATTGACACAGTATTTAAAGCAAACATATGGACATGTTAGCACAAAAATGAAACAAGCTTGTAGCATAAATAAGCTCAAATTAGGTTAGGAAAAAGAAAATTATAAATAAACACCAATTCCAATGGATATTTCTCTTGGTTTACTGACATCCCACCATGTCAGTAGAATCAATATGAAGTCCGATTGTTGTGGAGAGCCATGCACAAACCAAACCGGTGAGCCAGGATAAAAATTGCGTGTATCCCGTCGGCATTACTCTTGAGGCGCCTCAAGTACCGGGCAATAAACCCAGCCCTGCCCCTTTAAATCGAGTGGGCAGGTGTTGCCTGGGGGAGGGGGTGCCCTCTGGGGGTCATGCTATATTTCTGTTACAGCGTCAAATACATTAGTTTGGACTATAGATATAACTTACTTGCGGTCATCCCATCCCAAATATGGTGAGGCAGTTGTGACCAAAAAGTTAATTATATAGTTCTTGGTTTAGCTCAGTTGATAGAGCAAGTACCTTGGAACCACAAAGTTCCATGTTCAATACCGGCCCTCGCTAACCCAGGGCATGAGTAGCACAGCTTGGATCTGTGCGGTAAAGTAGGGAGCTGATGGTAGGTATGGCACGCCCCTCAGACGCAAAAACAATCTCACTGGTCTAGCGCTAGTAAAAATGGGATAGACTCCCTCGCTGTCCGGCTGATACCGACAATAGGCCACTCCGCCTACTTTACTAAGTATAATACCCATCCCTAACTTTTGTGGTGAAAAAAACTGTAGAATAAACATCATACTGGTAGAAGAGTTCCAATTACCATCGAATTGGTAAGACATGGTAACAAGGAAGCCGTAACTTAATACGGATCTTACCTTGCTGCAGAATGCCAGAATATTTATGAAGCATCATAACATCACAGAAACTAAGCAGCCAATCAGGACTCAAGGAATGGAGTCACCCAAATACAAGAAGGGAGTAAATACCAGCTGTTTTGGATACCAGTCAGTAGTGCTTAGTTGCTGTTGTTCAAACCAACAGCATACTAGCTCACTTCAACATACTCAGCTCGCAACACAGCTGGATGCTAATCACCCAACAAATTTCTACAGAAACATAGTGCGTCTTATACACAGATAATTATTGTAATAATAATGATTATCAAACATATAGAATTAACTTAGGGTTTTATTACATTTTCTGAACAGTTTTACTCTCAATTCTGACACACTCTAAAATTGTGAGATAAAATAAATATTATATTGACCTAAACATATATACACGACCTATACATATATACACGACAGTTTACTCTAGAAATGTCTTCCTCAACCTTGAAAGATGTTAAAAACTTTTGCTTTATTTTTATGGTTTATCTAAAATTAACTAGGTCAAAACAGTGTGTTCTAATGGTGGGGGTCATGTTACCAATAGCTTGCCAACTATCACCAATTGAGGTTGGAGAAAACTTAATTAAAAGAGACATCCAAGTTTATATTAAAATATCTTTGACATCTGACTGCTCTGGACAGTTCTATGGTTGTGTGTGTTTGTGTGTGTACAGGTTGGATGGAGACGCGTTGTGTAATGGCTATCATTGTAGGAAATGGACACGGTGAGACGAGTTTAAATCCTGGACGAATCTGTTTACATTTCACATTGCACTAATACCCTTGGGGAAGATATGCGTCCAACTATTCTCCCCCCAGCTATGGACTAAATAGTAGAGCTGACTGCTTTCTTTAAACTTAGTTAGGCAAAAGTCTGAATTCAAACCTGGTAAACTTTGCCTAAGAAATTGACCTTGTGTCATATCTTACTCATGCGGAGTGGTTTATATATATATATATATATATATATATATATATATAAGAAATTTGAAAAAAAACAAATGTTCCGAAAATAGGATGAAATTATTTATCGATGTTTAAAACATTTCGGTTTCTTTAAACCTTCATCAGGATGTATCTTGGGGTGAAGAAAATGGTGGATGTTATATATATATATATATATATATATATATATATATATATATATATATATGCAATCTGGCTGCTCTGTAAATTTCTATCGGTGTGTGTGTGTTGGTTGGATTTTATGGCATGTCAACCCTTGTGTTATTTTATACTGATGTTTTTGTTTTATTTATTCTTTGTTGAGTACGGTTGTAATTTGTGCAGGTATTTACATGCAATTTCAGATGAAAGATTTATTTGACCCATAGATTGGATCAAACTTACTGCCCAGTAGAGAGAAGCTTGTTAAACATTACTCTTTACAAATAACCATTTTACTCATCGTTACAAAATTAAATGGTTATCGTCAAGATACGCACTCCCGAAGCATTTATTTTATCTTATGTTATTTTTTTTTTTTTTTTTTTTTTTTTTACACAGAGATTGCACCCTTCAAATTATCACCCGGAGCCAACCTCGTACGATCTGTTGATCTTTTTTTTCCGGGAAAATATATTTGTTTTTCATTTGAATTTTTGGACTATATGACCTTTAGGCACCCCTTTTTCGATCTCGTTTCATCAGGACATTTTTTTCATTTACACCGTCAAAATCCGGTTGTTTGTTAACAGATTATTTTTTGAGTTTTTTTTTATTATAAAACTAACCCCAAACCCTAACCCCTAACAAACAACCGGCTTTTGACGGTGTAAATAAAAAAAATGTCCTGATGAAACGAGATCGAAAAAGGGGTGCTTAAAGGTCATATGGTTCAAATTTTAAAATAATTTATATTGGACTTTTTTCAATAAATATGTCTTATTGAAATTATTTGGGGCATTTTTCAATAAATATGTCTCAATGAACTTAACCACGAATTAACTTTCTTTTTCTTTTTATTCAATAATAAGATTTGAAAACTTTCTTTTTAAACAATGAAAACAAATCAAACATTATTTAAGAATTCAGGTGAAAAATTCATAAGTGCGTATCTTGAAGATAGCCAATTAAATAAATAAGTAATATGATCAATAAGATTTTAACGTATAATTTGTAGTTTTAAATTTTACCATTGGTGAAAAGAAGGAAAAACAGTTTGTTGGAGATGTTATTTGGCGAGTTAGGTAAACAACTATAAACTTCCTGTAATGTCAAGTAGTTGAGCGAGAACACATGTAAGGAAGTCTCAAAATGAGAAATCATTAGAGGTTGTGCATTAACCTCCCCCACTGCCCTTGTGACACAAGGACATACTTTTGTCTGATAAAGAAAAAGGGAGAGGTAGCCACAGGCATGTGACAAATAGTTGTGTATAGTTTAGCTCTTAGCGTGGGTAACATTCACTTGTCATGAAATGTCATGTATAGAGACGCCAAAAATAACGAAGTCCAAATTGAAAATTTTATCTACGAATTCCATTAATTAATCAATTAATTTTTAAACAAGAATTCAATTTAGTATAATCTTAATTAAAAGTAGAAGTCATAGGTTGTGTTTAACATTGGAAATCATCCACAATTATGAGTTTTTTTAAGCGCTGAATATCATTTAAAGACTTTCTCCCCAAAATGAAATAAATTTCAATTTAAAAATGCTAATAATAAATAATGCAATAATCGACCATATCAAATATAATAAATTAATATTTTTTAAAATATTCTTTATTAAATTATTATCATAAAAACTAGCGGGACTTGTGAATATGTCTCGCTATATTTTAACTATTACAATGTTTGATATGTATACTTTAAGGGCTATTGCAAAAAGAGTTATATATGTAAAAAGTATAGAAAAAAATTATTCCTGACCTGCCAGCAGGCCGGATTAACACAGGCTCTTTTTAACGTGTGGACTTTTTATGGGACACCCAGCACGGATCGAACTCGCTATTCAGTAGTAATGATCAATGAGACTAGCTTGCTAACCATTACACCACGACGATATGCCTATATGTAAATACATATATTTACCAACCCCTCCTACCAGTTTTTTTTTCAACCAATTTATTAATATACATGAAGTTAATGAAAACTAGCAGGACTTATATAATATATAACTATTACAAAGTTTGATATATCTATACTTTAAGAGCTATTGCAAAAAGGTTCCCTATGTAAAAAGTATAATAATCTTGATTTAACACTCTACTTCTATCCATTGTTCCATTCCATTGAAACATTAGAGTTATCGCTTCCGCACGCACTCTTGCCTTCTCTCTCCTGTACCTTCGTGTGTCGCACTTAAACATCACCATCCCCATACCCAAAGTCCTCTCCTCTATCAACTTCCTAATTATGAAGCTTCTCCGGATCAGGGTGGGGTAAAGTGTGACACACATAGATAGGTAAGTAGTTACTATTGATATATAGATATTTGAAATTGGCACTAAGGCTGTCTTGGGTTTACTTAGTAAAATTAAATCAAAGCTAACAACTTTAGAATATTTTTGAACATCTTAGATTCGATACAGTGGTATCTTGACTTACGAACTTAATTCGTTCCGCTCGTAACTCAGTTTCCTCGTATAACAAATCAATTTTCCTCATTGAAATAAACTGAAATATCATTAATTCGTCCAAGCACCCCCCCCCAAAAAAAAACCAATTTCTTACGTTGTTTTAAATAAGAAAAATAGCACTATATTGTATAATATAAGGAATTATGTGCTGTAAAATGTTTTATTGTTTTTTTTTATAGATAATATTTTTCTTTAGCGTGATAGATTTGGAAACTTAAATGTTTTTAGCGAACTTATTTTCAGGCATAAGAAAAACATAGGCGAATCTGAAGCTCACCCGCGCTTTAAATTTTAGCTATCAACACAAAGCAAAAAATCGACCGAGTGACTCGGAAAACTCGTGAGTTGGGGTACTCGTATGTCAAGGTACCACTGTACTTAAAATTTTACTTACTAGCTATAATAATTTCCAACGCTCAACCCAAAGTATACCAAAACCATCAATGGGTGATATAAATATTTATTTAGGTGTTAATTTAGTGTTACTGGTTTTAGAGTAGGTATTTACCCAATCCGTTCGCCACGTGTAGGAAGTGACACAAAATCACAAGTATGGGGGATCCAGCGAGGATTGAACTCGCTATTCAGTAGTAGTGGATCTGCGAGACTAGCTTGCTAACCATTATGCCATGGTGGAATACACTGCTGATGTTACAGCATGTGCGCTCGTAACACTGGGCTAGCAATTTCACTTTATTTCGCATTTCATCTACTTATTGGTATCGGCATGTTATTGTTACGCCTCGAGTACTGCTTGGAATTTATTCTCATTGTAAACAACTTAAATGGTTTTTTTGACTTTGCGGTCAAGCCACGCTGATAGATCCGGTTTCCGTGAGATCACCAAAGTTCAGCAATAAGCAGCTATGTGCCAGATTACGGCATGTCAATCCGTCTAGGATTATTTTATGCAAGAGATTAAGAAATCGCATTTATTGCATGTTCATATTTACATTTTTATGTAATTGTTTAATTTTTAAACATTTTTTATTTCAATTTTTTCTTTTTTTTTTTTTTTGCTATCCCATTAAACATGAATAAGTTCTAAAAAGAACTATTTGACCCATAGATGGGCCCATATATATATATATATACACAGTGATGCTTTTTAATTTAGTGCGTCCTGGGGCGCACGGATTTGATTTGAATGAGTTACCAGGAACTTTGATGGATCCCAACTAAAGTTTCTTTAAAAAAAAATTTACAGAGTTTTTATCTGTGAACAACTAAAGCCATCTAGCCCCTACGTTGTACCCCATACAGTGTAATTCGTTTCCAAGAAAATATTGAAATGTATTTACAGTTAGCTGGAAACGGTGGGATGTATGGATACGATTTTTCTGCCTCAGTGGGACGTGTACCTATCAGCATATATATATATATATATATATATATATATATATATAAAAGAAAGAGAGAGAGAGAGAGAGAGAGAGAGAGAGAGAGAGAGAGAGAGAGAGAGAGAGAGAGAGAGAGAGAGAGAGATGTTATGAGACAATAGAATATGCATAACATCCTTATCAGTGAATATAGCCCCTGAAGTGACTATTTTCATTCTTAGTCGCAGGGCATAAGAAAAAATTAAAATCAGAGCATAAAATTGACTGTCACTTGTCAAAACAGTGTCCCTCACAATATGGTATCTTCTCAGTATTAACTAAAGTTCGATTACGTGTATGTATCTGAAATAGAATGCTATCGGGTATTTTTTTTTTTTTTTACACATTTTCTTTCAGTTTTTTAAGTTTTTTAATGTCACTTATTATTTTGTGAAAGTCAGTCGATAGGTGTACAAGTCCTGTTGGGAGAACAGGATACTGTTTCCGGAACTAAGCTGCCTTGCATACCGCTTAAAAGGAAAAGTTGAATTAGCCTCAAACAATTTTATCAATATATTGATCCCCCTGATCAATCATTGCAGACTGGCTCTTTATTGTACGGTTGGCATTGTACCATTTGAGCAAATATCAAGCAAATTGTAAAAATGAGACAGGTTGTTTGTTTAACAAAGGATCCCAATGATGCTTGCTGAACAAAAACAAAAAAAGTGTCATGGTGTATCTCTATTAATAATAGAGATTGGGTGTATTTCTGTCTATAACCAAAATCACCTAACAGCTTATGTCACAATATTATCAATGATTGCATAAGTCTATTAATGAGTATTTAATTTATAGTCAAAATCGTTAATACATAGAATAAAGAACAACCATGTGTTATATATACTCAAAATTTGAGTAAGCAATTAAAAAAAAAAACTGTTTTTTTACTCTTGCAAAAACAAAAAAGTTTACAAATGAATAAATACCTACGATTTTGTGTAAAATTTATGTGCAAAATATTCAAAATAATTATTTAATAAAAAAAAAAAATACGACCGGAGAATTTAAAAAAAAACAAAAAAAAAAAACAATATTTAAATCATTTTGCAAGATTTCTAAGAAAGGGAACGTTTGACCTAATTTAGATTTATTAAGAGACAAGATGTTGCCCGGGCTGGTTGCTTATGAAACTTAACATACAAATACGTTTCAAACTCCCCCTCTTCCTTCCCGAAACTAACATATATAATTATAATCAAGATATACATAGAGAGGGGGAAAGTGACAGGCAGAATGTGAGTTAAGAGATTGGTCAGTTTTTGACTTAATTGCAAATTACGACTAATTGAAACCAATTAAAATAGATTTTTTTTTAAACATAAGTCAATCCTTGAACTAAGGAATAATTTAGTATAATTTTCGTGTCATTAAACTAAACAGTAAAAAAGCCTTTGGGAAACAAACATTGATTCGCTCAGCTTTAGTATAATAATAAATACAAAATGATCTAAGGTTGAAGCATGCTTGTCACAATTGTATTTTAATAGTACAGCATACAACCAGCAGTTTCTACGAGAGCTATTCAATAAATTAGGTGAATTTTGCCTAAGAAGTTGGCAGTAGGAAGCACTGTTTACTAGGTACTACCAAAATAGGTCACGTGATCAGTTTAGGCCATATTGAAGGAAGAAACGTAAATATTTTTTAACTTTTTCTTTTAAAATCTCGCAAAAAAAAAAACGAATACAAAGTAAAACAGTTAATTCAAAGATCAAATTATCCGACTGGGGTAAAATTACTCACCGTTATCTTGAAAAATAGGTAAAACCGTTCTTTTTTTTTCTTTTTAAACAACAGTGTTAATTTCTTTATTGATACTTTTTTAGCAGAATTCTGTATTCAGGGTTCTTTTACTAAAAAAGCTCTTGCATGGAAACTTATAAAAATCTTCTGATATAATTATTCAGACTTATCTTTATAGAAAAAAAGTGAAAATCGTTTTTTGTCGGTTCATTTTTTCATCTTTCGTAAAATAAAATGGAGGGGGGGGGTAGACCCCGTAAAAATATATTACCCCTTATATTTTTTAGGAAAAAACTATTTCAGGCATATTTTCATCAAAAGGTAAGTAATTATGGAAATTTTCGTGAAAATCAGACCATTAATTTATTTTTCATATAATTTTTTTAAAAAGCCTCTAGTCATAACTTGTTTTTGGCTACGTTAAATTCAATTGATTTAACAGTGCAAAAATGTAAACATTGTTTTTTGTTCATAATTTTCATTATTTCCGTAAGCTGAAATTTTTTTTTTTTAAATCATCAAGAGTTTGTTTAATGTTTCTTCTTTTGAATGGACAAACAATTTTCACGATAATATTAATCTTTATGCAAGTTTCATTGTGTTAAAAATGGGGGGGGGGGTAAATTTCACAGGGAAAATTGGTAGTACCTACTGTTTACAGTTGCGCCTTTTTCAAGCAAATCAATACGTGTCAGTATGAGCGTCTTTACTAACCGCTGCACCGGAACGTTTTCTTTACCGGAGTATTAGTGGTTTTCCATTCCATCGACTATCTTTTCGACGCTGGCTCGTCGTAGAAAACCCATGTTTAACCAGTTTGTAAACATTTTTTTTTTACTAAAACGTGTTTATATGTACACATCACACATTCTTCTGTAAAATTCACATGGCTTGCAACTTCTCAGCCACCAAAAATTTGATGACAGAGCTCTATTCAAGCCTGGAACACTCTGATTTGCCAAAATGTGGAATAGTGACAAAACAAATACTATTGCAAGATTAAAATAAAATAATTTTTCCTATAAACCAATTCCAAACAATGAAGAGTTTACATTTATGGAGAATACATATATATATATATAAGTAGAGGAATCATACTTTATTAAAACGTAATCGACTGCCAGAAAAAATAAAAGAGGGGGAAACTTAAGGGCCCTTTCGACCGGTACATTTTCAAAAGAAAAACAGCCATTGAATCGATTAAAAGTCAATAGGTATACATTTGAATAAATAGAGATAAGAAAAGGTGACAACGGAGGCTCGAGAAAAAAAAGAGATGTCCTGGGTATGACACTAAACTGATGGTGAGGCTCCAGTTCTGGAGGCCTGGAGTACCCCCTCATTGCCATTACCGTGGGTAAAAAAAAAACTCTGAAGTAACAACTACACAACAAATGTAAATATGAACACGATTTCCTAACCTCTTGTGGGTTGACATGCCGTTAAAATTAATAAAAATTAATTGAATTTTAGATAAACACGTGTTTGTGATAAAGAGAGAGACAGAAAAAATATTCTAAAGGGAAGAAGGATACGATAAAAACGTAAAATAATCAGGGTTGTATATATTTTAGGACCGACTGACCACAATTAAGTAAGATTTATTGCTCATTGATTTTATCCATAAAAAATATTTTTTTTAAATTAGTGAAATAGGTCACTGATTAGGACTGAGCCTATTCTAGTAGTGACCACCCCAAGCAGAGTTTAATAGGTTTGAATTCTCATAGTTTTCCTTCTAAACTATTTGCCTAACCATGGTTAAAGAGCCAAGTTGCCCTACTATTTACCCATAGCTGGAGGGAGAGTAGTTGGATTCATACCTTGCCCAAGGGTATTAGCGCTATGTGAACTGTAGCTTCATCCAAGACCATTTCCTATGACTAACCATTAGACCACGCGCCTCCAACTTAACCGCCGGGGCTGTATAATACAATGAAGTAAATGAAAAATCTATCATAAAAATCATTCCTACCAATTTATTAATACACGGGAAATAATATATACAAAAAAAAGATCTGACATTAAATAGTCCACAAGTGTTGATATGCCATTAAACAAAATAACCAACCAGATTACCCATACCCCACCACTCACCTATTTAACGTAAGTTATTTTCAGCGCTAACAAATAAGATTTCTAATAACAGTAGAGTAAGAATAATGATTATATAAAACTAGCTTAAAAACCGCCGTATCCGGTGGCAATTAAGCTAATTATTCCTAAACTTATTTCCAAGTTATAAAAATTGTTATCGTATAAAAAAAATTGTAGCAAAAAATCACGTGAAAAAATTTTTTTTTTTTAAATTACCTAAATCAATCGCAGTAATTAAAACTTGAGAATTCAAAATTTCATGATTGCGGGTCCGGATTCGGCCCGGAATATTGTTTATTTACTCTTGGAATCGGCTTGATTCCAAAATGATATAGTAAAGTTGAAAAAATATGATAAATGAGCATTTACATTTATTATTAAAGATTAAGCATCATTTTTTTTTTTTTTGTTTCGTAGATTTTTTGATTTTTTTTTTATTTTTTAAAGAAAATTTTCAGAATCAATGCCGAAAACTATGAAAAGAATGTCAATAGTCATGAATTGATGCTTATCGTCTGTTTCAATGAAATAAGAAAAGAAAGGACGAGAAGAAAGAGAAATGTAAACCTGTCTTGGAAGGGTTTGTCTTTTTCAACAAAGAAAAAATCCTGCAATATTTCATAAATAATAATAAAATATTCCAAAAGTCAAAATATTCAATTTTAATAAAATTTTTGGTACTTATCTAACTAACATAATAGTCTTATTATTATCCCGCTACTTTGATTTGTAGTCTCGTTATTTAAAATATAGAACATTAGAAACAAACAGATGAAAATAATTTGAATACGTCTAATTACTGGTATTTATTTACATGGAAACTAGTAACGAGTGATAATGAAAGAATAATGATAATCTATAAAATAATTTGCACAAAAATTATAATATAAACGAATCTAATTTAAAGGTGGATTCTTTTATTATTATTATTATTATTATTATTATTATTATTATTGATGTTTTATATTTATGCATGAAAACAAGAAAAAGAGCACTTACAAAATGCGGAATTTTCACAGGTACTGCTCGTGGTGAAAATCCTTGTAATATACGAGTTCAAAATGATTCTCAGAGTTTATTTATTGGCGTCCTGCTTAGTCATCAACAGAAGACAGCGGCCTTCCGGTTCTCATTACGATTATCTTGATAATCTTATCAAGAAACTAGACCGGTAAAGTACAATTCTTGATATTTTATCTACATTAATTAATAAATCAAAATCAAATTGTTCAGTTCAGTTACTAAAAATAAACATGCAGTAAGCCAATAGTTTCAAAATTATATGCAACATTTCTATAATAACCCTTTGCTTAGGGGTCCCCAAGAATGGTCGAAGGACCCCTAAAACTATTTAGAAAATAAGGATATAAGAACAGATGAGATTTATTCATTTTCAGATTTAATGGAGCTCCTTTAAACTAATATGAAATAATAGAGTATTTAGACCCCCTCTAGTTGCAGTGGGTCTTTTGAAGGGGTCCCATTTAGATGTTGATGCACCTTTATTATATTCCCAGTGATGCTGATAGTTTTTTTTTATTTAGTGCGTCTTGGGACGCACATATTTGCTTCGAATGAGTCCCCGGGAAAATTTATGGGTCCCAATTAAAGTTTCTTAATAGATTGTAGGGTTTTTATTTGTGATCTGGGGAAACAACTAAAGCCACCTAACTCCTACCTTGTAAGCTATCCTGTGTAATTCATTTCTAAGAAACTATTGAAATGGTTACTTGAAATGGTGAGGGAAGAAAAACAAAAAAACACTGGGACGCATGGATACGATTTTACTGCATCCTTTTAGATTTCTGTGCGTCAGGGACACAGGACGCGTGCCTATCAGCATTTCTGATATACCTTTATATTTTTGAGGCACGTGGTGTAATGGTTATTGTCGTAAGAAATGGACACGGAGAGATGAATTCAGTCAAATCCTGGACGCGTTGTTTGCAGTTTACATAGCGCTAATACCCTTGGGAAATGTATGCATCCAACTATTCTCTTTGCAGCTATGGGTAAATAGTAGGGCAGACTGGGGCCTTTAACCTTGGTTAAGCAACCAGTCTAGAATAAGCAAATCTCTGCATTCAAACCTGTGTTAAACTCCGCTGAAAAATTGATTTTGTGTCATATCCTACTCGTGCGTAGGCGTTGCCAAATGTGTACATTTTTCTTGTAGCTTTTTAGTATTGCAAAATGTTGTCTACTTTGCTCCATTTTACACGTCATTGAACACACATGTAACAAGTGAAAAATTGCTCAATATTAAACAAAATAATGCAAAATACGGGGGAGTGCGAATATACGTAATGAAGGGGCTCCAAATTCTATTAACCTAGGAGTTAATACATATTACCAAACACGAACAGGATGTGACACAAAGTAAATTTCTTAAGCAGAATTTAACATGTTTGAATTCAGAGTTTTCCTTTCTTTTTTTTTTCTTTTTTTTAGACTGGTTGATTAATTAAGGTTAAAGAGCTCAGTATGTCTTATTAACCCAGGGGCTTTTTAAGGTCTAAATCCGGCCCGGTCCTTACCTACCAGGTACACAGGTATTGATTCCCTCTCGCAACCATACTGAAGACCATATTCTGCAATATAATGCTTCAAATTATGAATAACACAATGGTAGATTAAGTAAAGACAGGTAGATGTCTTTGTTACCGATTGATCGATCTTAACAGCAGATCAAACCGTCTAGGATTATTTTATGCTTAGAGGTTAGGGGAATCACGTTTATTGTAAAGGGTGGTCCGAAAGTCTTGTCACCCCCTATATAGTGTTTTAACTTTCATTATTTTTTGTTTTAAAAATATAATATATAATTATCTTATGTATAATTTTTTTTTAATTTAAAAATTGAATTAATAAGTATTACATTTCTATATAATTTATCATTTAATTATTCAGTAAAAAAAATGAAGCAAATGACCGAAATTTATTATCTTAATCGTATCACATTTTTATATATTCATTTTGTACATTACTGCAAAAATAACGGAAAATATCTATACAAGGACGGGGTAGGATAGGAAACTTCCTAAAAATAGATCATGGGACCACAACTGTAACATTGTACATTTTTGAACTCGTCTCACCGTGTCCATTTCATATGACGATAACCATTACACAGCGCACTTAAAAATGTATAGACATATATGAAAAAGGGGGGGTATCAACATCTCAATAGGGCCCTTCAAAAAACCCACTCCAATTAGAAGGGGGACCAAATACACTAAATTGTTTCCAATTAGTTTAAAAGGTGCCCCATTAAATGCATTGCTGTTAATTAGGCTTTCTTTTTTCTTTTTTCAATCAATTTTTCATTAAACTAACAAGAAGGAATGACGAAGAGAAAAAAAATAACGAATCATATTTCTAGATTTCTAACGATAATGCTAGTACTTTTTATCTCTACGATAAGATACAATCAGTGTATACTTCCAAATCAAGAACCCTTTGATGAATCAGTGTTATGTTCATTTAAAAAATATAAAAAAAGGGCTAGAAAGTAGATGCATAAAAAAAAAAGATTGTTAACCTTGAAAGCTACTGCACTCCAGTATCTTGCAAGTAGACAGTGTACGAAAGCAAGTTCGGATACAAATGCATTTTTTTTATAGACTGACCTAAATCACCAATCAAGCATGGCGAATATATAAGATATGGATTTATATGAAGTAACTCCTATAATCGCACATGCTATGTACTGTTATATATCAGATTGTTTGAACTGATTTTGATGTATGTATTTATACACCCCCTCCAACTATGGGCAGGTGTGACACAAGGTCAATTTTTAGCAGGGTACTACTGGTTTGAATTCAAAGTTTTCCTCCTCTTAGATCGATTGCTTTTACAGGGCTAAATAACCCAATCTGTCCTACAATTTACCTCTAGCTAGAGAAAGAAGAGGTGGATTTGTGCCTTTCCCAATGACATTAGTCCGAAGGGAAACGCAAACAGATTCGTCCAGGATTTGAACTCGGGGCACCGATTCTATTTCCTTCGACAATAACCGTTACGCAAATACACCGCCATTTTTTTTTAAGAATATAAATGTATATATACATATAATATCTATACACATAATGTCTGTGTATATATACATATAGTCAATCTATATATACATACATTTCACATAGCGCTAATAACCTTGAGAAGGGTATGCATCCAACAATTCTCTTTCCAACTATGAGTATAAAGTAGGGCAGATTAACCTCGGTTAGGCAACTAATCTAGGAGAAGAAAAACTCTTAATTAAAACCTGTTAAACTCTGCTTAAAAATTGACCTTATGTCACATCCTGCTCAAAATTCATCATCTGTATGTAAAGAAGGTGGGGGCATTTTAGTTGAGGGGGGATAATTCAAGCATTAGAAATAGCCTACTGACCTTAAATCTTTAAAAACAATGGAGATAGTCCTCTGAAGGATATCATTCTTATTGATTTAGATAAAAATGGCCCAATTACAATAAGTTGATTTTATATATATATATATATATATATATATATATATAA
This sequence comes from Doryteuthis pealeii, assembly GCA_023376005.1. Classification (NCBI taxonomy): domain Eukaryota; kingdom Metazoa; phylum Mollusca; class Cephalopoda; order Myopsida; family Loliginidae; genus Doryteuthis; species Doryteuthis pealeii. The sequence goes on along the minus strand of CM042154.1, from coordinate 43,603,398 downwards.
CTTAAGTACTATACCCCACAAATAAACCCATTCCTCTTTTTCTTCACTTTCTCACTCACACATCGAACCCTCCTTCTTTCCCTTTGCTTCTCATCTTATCACTCTATACACCCCCCCCCCATTTTCTGTCCGCCCCAAAATTGCCTTTTTCAGCATAAAAGTAGACTGTAGAACACATTTTATCTTCAGAATAAATTCGAAAAAAACTTTGCAAAAGACCGAGGCGAAATATCATTTGAATTTAGTTGTTGTATTGTTTTATCCGCATTTTCCCTCTATTTTCAACTATCTTTTGTCAAATTTACCCAATCCTTTACTCCTCATATATATCAACTTAAATATCGTCGAGGAACATTATTCAGACACGAGAACACCATTTGGAATCAATATATGTAGCCCTAAACGGCGAGCCCATCGCAATCTTTTTTTTTTTCTGTATTAACCCACCGACTACAATGAATATATATTGTTGTTATGCCATTTTTACCTTTCACCCATTCTTATATCCCCCAGCCACTGATGACCGAGAAGTAGTAGTCATTTAGCATAGTTTGGTACAGGGCCCGAAGTATGGGGCACATTCAGTGAGAATCTCACTCACTAACAATGGTCTGCTAGTCTAAACTGTTAATCATTACACCAAGAAAGGTGCCCTCTGATGATCGGGGAGTAGGTGGCAACTGAGCAGAATTCTTGTGACTGTGAAAATAACTGAATTATGCGATAATCAATACTTAATTAACAAACAAGAAGAGTGATTGATTTTTTTTTATTTACTCTTGTAGTAGCATATATATATATATATATATATATATATATATATATATGCCACACACATCTAGAATACAATAAGTTCAAATTTTACTCGATATGATAATTGGTACACCTTTGTTCATAATATGTCCAGATGCCGCTCCACATGGTATTGGTGTTAGGTGTTAATCATAAGTTAGTTTAATAATTAATTATAATAGGAAAACAGGTTAAGAAGTAAGTCGTCGGGGTGGCCTAAATCGGTACCAGCCAATCAGCGAGGGAGTCTATCTCCTTTTCATTAGCGCTAGACCAAGAAGATTGATTTTGAGTCTGAGGTGGAGCTCCACACCTACCATCAGCTCTTTACTATACCGCACAGACCCTTGTAGTTTCTAGCCGAACGCTCTACCGAATGAGCTACGTCTATGTGTGTAACCAGTACTTTTATAATTCAGCATATAGCACTTTAGCCTAAGAATTTTTTTTTTAAAAACAACAAAAAAAACGCTAATATGGTGGAGCTGGCTGAACAGTAATTACGAAAAACCACAGATAAAAATAGTGATATAAAAACTCCCGCCTTTTTCTTTCGTAATAAGAGAAAGGGCGGGAGATTGTATGCTCTCTAAAAAACAAAGAAAAAAAAATACCCTTCACCCTATCCTCAGAACAATATGATAGGAAGAGACTCTTCTATTCATAGCATCTACTTATAGTTATTTACTAAGCTTAGCTTAGATGTTGCACAAGGCCAGAAATATGGGGCGCCCAGTGAGAATCGAACTCCCTATCAATGGTCTGCTAATCTAGCTCGCTATCCATTACACAGCATAATGTACTTCTGAGTGGAGGTCCCGGTTCAAAATCTGGACTAGGCACTGATTGCATTTACACTTCGCATTGATACCTTTGGGAAAAGCATGTAATCATCTCTTCCTGCAAATTGGTACAATAGGACAGACTGGGCTCTCTAGCCTCGGTAGGTTTTCCAGCAGTTCAAGATAAATATGTATATTTATCTCCTTAAGAAAGATGTAACACAACGGTGAGTTTAGTATGGAAAAAAATATCAACAGCACGAAACCCACCCTTCTCATATATATATATATATATTAATATGCTTGTTCCTTAATCTTCCGACCGTTATCATTTAGCAACACCCTCTGGTTAAAAAAAGAAATCGTCCAAATCGTTCAAGATGAAATGCAAAAATATAAATCCTGATTATCTGGTGTCACTTAATCGCCGAATTATTTCTTATAAGTGTCGTCACCTCGGCTAAATAATGGACCATTCCGTTTTTATTATAAAGAAAGAAGGGGAAGAAATAAAACAGAAAAAATATCAGAAAGAAAGAAAAAAAGAAGGAAAGAATAGGGGAGATATAGAGAGAGCGTGAGTACGCAGAAGCGATAACGCTGTTTCAATTGAATAAAAATGAAAAGAAGGAAAGAAAGAAAAAAGTGTGAGAAAGAGTGAAATCAAGATTATTATACTTTTTACATATTGAAGTATTTACAATAGCTCTTAAGTAAACATATCAAACGATGTAATAATTAAGTTATCATACTGTGGTATATCCACAGGTCCCGCTAGTTAAATTATAATTCAAGAATTAAAGGTACGTTAGCATTTATAGTTTACCGATTCTTTCCACGTGTAAATTGTATTAAACACTGGTTTATTTATTTATTTATGGGGTGAATGGATTAAATTAGGGTTGAGTCGAGTAAAAAAAAGGTTGAGAAACATTGCCCTAACACCTTAAGTGTAAAGGGAATGGGAGATACAGCAGGTGAGATGCAGTGGCGTAGCTAGAGTCTAATTCCACCCAGGACAGTCGTAAAGCTCCCTCCTGTGCACCGACAAAAATACATATACAGGCTTATTGTCTACAACTGATCCTAAAGTGACGCTCCACTCCCTAGCTACGCTACTGGGAAGATGATCACCCGGAATTGGACATTGACTGGGTTTGGGCATAAGTCTCAGGTGTGTATTCACGAGTAGGATTTGACACGAGGTCAATTTTTAAGCGGAGTTTAACAAGTTTAGATTAACAGTTTTCTTTCTCCTAGACTGGTTGCCATACCAAAGTTAAAGCGCCCAGTCTGCCCTAATATTTACCCATATCCGGAGGGAGTAGTTGGATTCATACATTTCCCAAGAGTATTAGCGCTATGTGAAATGTAACTAGTCTCGTCCAAGATTTAAAATCGGATCACCGTGTCCATTTCATACGAGCGTCTCTTAAATTAGGTCCTAGAATTCATTTCACCAGGAAATCAACACCTTATTTTGAAAACGTAACAAACATTTTTAAATGCTTCTAACTACTGCAGACTTTTTTTTTTCTTTCTTTCCTTATACAAAAGATTTCTAATTTTCCACTTAAAAGGAAAACTTTGGATGAGGCTACCCTGCCGGTCCTGGTCGAGTAGACAAACCTGCTTTTTGACTTATGCCGGTACTCGTAAATATTAAAGGTAAAAGAACCATGCCCAAGGACAAGTTTGGATTTGCAGAGACTGTTATGCCTGAATATTCCAAGACTGCAGCATTTCTTTTAATATTTGATTATGAAAAAAATCATGATAATCAAATGTACCTTTGTTATTTCCTTTTATTAATTAATTTTATTTCTTGCATTCGTAATAAAAAAAAATAATGGTATCTATATTTTTCATTTAGAAGAATTTCTGTATCTTTATCCTTCACAAAATATTTTTGACATTACTTGCACTCATAGTAAAAAATTAATTTTTTTTACAGCGACAGTAAAATAAGCATAAAAATAGGTTTGTTTATTTTACGAGGACCGGCACAATAAGCCAAAAAGCACGTTTGTCTACTCGACCAAGACCTACTGGGTAGCCTATTCGGAAAACTTTCATAGGTTCTCTTCAGCCTGTCAAAATTGTCTGAACCACTACCCTCGAGCTTTGATACTATTATTAACAAACTATTCTAGAGTGCTATTTTATGACACACCGTAAGCCCAGTTGATAACAGATGAGATGCACAACTGAGAAATGTATTTTGATTTACGGGGCTAACCGACCATAAAAGTCTAAAAAATTAGACAAACAAAAACAAACACTTAAGCTTTTATACTAATGCTATTGGGAAAAGCATGAACCCATCTCTTCTCACTCGGTACCACCAAAATAGTTCACGTGATCAGTTTAGGCCATACTGAAGGAAGAAACCTATTTTTTTTTCTTTTAAATCTCGCAAAAAAGAAAAAGCGAATATAAAGAGTTGTTACAAAGAAAAACAGTTAATACAAAGATCAAATTATCCGACTGGGAAAAAATTACTCAGTTATCTAGAAAAATAAGTAAAACAGTCCGTTTTTTTACAACAGGGTCTGTTTCTTTATTGATTTTTTTTTTTTTTTGTTTTTTTGGCAGAATTCTGTATTCATGGTTCTTTTACTAAAAAGCCCTCGCATAAAAATCTTCTGATATAATTATTCAGACTCTTATCTTTAGAAAAAAAAGTAAAAATCGTTTTTTGTCGGTTCATTTTTTCATCTTTCATAAAATAGGAGGGGTTAGACCTCGTAAAAATAATATTTCCCCTTATATATTTTTATGAAAAAACTATTTCAGACATATTTTCATCAAAAGGTAAGTAATTATGGAAATTTTCGTGAAAATCGGACCATTAATTTATTTTTCATAGAATTTTTTTTAAAAAGCCTCTAGTCATAACTTGTTTTGGGTTACGTTAAATTTCAATTGATCTAACGGCGCAAAAATGTAAACATTGTTTTTTGTTCATAATTTTCATTATTTCCGTAAGCTGAATTTAAATCATCAGTAGTTTGTTTAATGTTTCTTCTTTTGAATGGACAAAAAATCTTCACGATATTAACCTTTATGCAAGTTTCATTGTATTATATATAGGAGGGGTGTAAATTTCACAGGGAAAATTGGTGGTACCTATGGAACAGAAACCAGTCTAGTAGAGAATAAACACTGAATTCAAAACAGTTTTCATCATCAGGTCGTACCGGCAGCTTCATGACTCTTTCTCGCCACCCGTCCCTATAGGTCATCGCTCCTGTAATGTCCTCTGCACAGCACCCATACAGAGCTGATCGATGTAGGTTGGTTGGTTGGATTTTACGGCATGGCAACCTTTGTTGGGTTCTTTTATGCCAAAGATGTTTTGTCCAATTGGACACATGGCATAGTGGATAAAGGCGTTGGTTTAATACAGTTCTAAGTGACAGTTTTCTCCAGGCTGCAGATTCAATCCTGGTCAGGGGCGACAGTAACACAGAATAATAATTAACACAGCTTAACACTTGTACCCAGCTATGGTTTGCGGAATGAGAACAGGATACCCCCGTGGATTGAATAAAGGGTTGATTTAAAGTTCCGTGATGGTTCCCGATTACGAAAAGAAGGTTCCCGAGTCCGACAAGAAATACCTGAAGAAGGCCGGAGGGCACATCGACCGAATCGTTATACAGATAAAAATAAAGATTAGTACAATAATCCAAATGACACTATGTTTTGTTTTATTCATTTTTGAGGGATGTTAAATTTTTGCTGGTCCTATGTAGGTGCCATCAGAAGAACGTCACTTATGAGCTTGGCACTGCTTGTCCAGTCTATCTTGTCTTACCCGGATTGTTTGTGTAATAGGAGGCAAGCGGCCATACAGCTGCTCTTTTGTGGGGTGCTGCTTCCAGGAATTGTCCAGGACTGCACGCAGCATCTATGTACTTTCCTATCTAGCCTTTTCTCCAAGCGTTTCGTTAGAGTCCAAATGGTGCAGCCATACAGTAGCAGTGACACGTCTACAGTGTACTCTACTTAAAAAATATTACCTAATGTATCCTCTCCGTGGATAAAGAAATACCTTCAGGATCTTATAGATCTGAGGACATTTTAAAATATTTTTTCAGATTTTCAAAATATTAATAAAGAATTCTTATTGGCCATTTTTCTTTATTCTATTGTTTATAACAAAAATTAAATGGGTTATACGCTTTTTAATGTACAATTGCATTAGATTTATACACTATGATTGTATGTAAATTCAAATTACATCTAGCAGGATATTTTTGTCTTGCATGGGGGAAACATCCAGCATAGACATTTAATCTCAGTGTAGTCATGTCTGTCTATGTATTTATTTGGCATAAATCAGTTTAATTTTGCCAGTATACATATTAGGTAGGTATTTACCAGACACGTTCACCACGAGTAGGATGTGACACAAAGTTGCAAGTATGAGACATCCATCGAGGATCAAACTCACTATTCAGTAGTAATGGATCTACGAGACTAGCTTGTTAACCATTAAACCATAATGGGACGCCTTGAATTTTTCCAAGGTAGGTATTTACCCAACCTATTCGCCACGGGTAGGATGGGACACAAGGTTGAAAGTTTGGGGCATCCAAGCAAGGATACAACTCGCTATTCAATCGGTATTTACCCAACCCGTTCGCCATGGCTTGGAAGTGACATAAGTTCGCAAGTATGGGACACCCAGTAAGGATCGAACTCGCTATTCAGTAGTAATGGATCTGCAAGATTAGCTTGCTAACCATTACACCATGATGGGATGCCCTAGAGGGGATCTGCCATTTGTGGCGATCAAATGAAGTTCCAACACGAAGCCCCCTACTTCTGGGGGGGGGGGGAGTGTCACAAAAACTAAATGAGGAAGAAAATTTATTTATTGTCATTTAAGTTCAATTATCTAAAAAATTAAACTTAATCAACTTGTTGAGAAAAGAAAAAAAACACGTTACGTTAGGTTATAAAAATTCGTCTTTTTTCACTAAAAATTAATAATTAATTAATAAGTAATGGTACTTGTTCACTTTGTGGGTCCCAAGAGAGATGCAGTTGACGTTAATGTTAATATGTTCTAATGGAGATTTCATACGAAATCAGTAGTTTCATTGGTTTTCACGGACCATGCACATTACATCAGCTTTCAGGCAAGGTCCAGGTGTATATACACAGTTTTTCGCTTTCCTTTACTTCCACTCCTGACAAGTTATTTTCTTCTTGTTAACAACATATGGTCTTCTAACTGGGGTTGGGTGATACGTTTTTATCTAAAAACAAAAACAGAAAATTTATGCGTCTGATTTTCCAGGACAGATTCCGAGCTGTGCATATATATACATTGGATCCGTGTGATCAAACCTCGGTCGTTTGTAAGTTCCCGGTGGATCACCGTCCCCACTCAGTAACTCCTTCTGTGCCTGTTTGCCGCATCCACTTAATTCGTTCATTTATCCGCAAAGCATACATTTGCTTTTCTCATGAATCTGATTCATTTTAGCTTTTAATTAGTTTTATCTATTGCTTATTTCGATTCTACTTACCAGTTTCTTCGGAAACTTGTGTTCAGTGACTTCGGCCTCTGGACCGGTAAAGTAATTAACAGCGTGATTCCAGGGGGCACCCCCTAGGCAACACCTGTCCCCTTGATTTAAAAGAGCAGGGCTGAGTTTATTGCCCAGTGTCTGAGGCGCTCCCTTGAAGGAGGAATGCCGACGGGATCTACGCATTTTTGTGCCTGCCATCCCATGGGCTTCGGTTCGTGGGTTGTCCTACATTAAAAGACTTTGTGTCATACCCGCATAAGTGGGATGCTAGGTAAATAAATACTTCGATTATTAAAACTTGGGAAAAAGCAGTTGACAGTTAGTTCTTTGTCCGGTTGTTTTGTCAGAATGATTTTATGGCATGTCAACTCGTCTACGATTATTTTTGCCTATAGGTTAGGGAATAGTGTTCATATTTACAGTTTTGCGTTTTTTTTTTTTTTTTCTCTTTTCTTTTTGCACAGTCCAAATACGAATAATTTTAAAACAGATCTATTTGACTCATAGATGGGACCCTAACAGGTACTACCATCCGAGTTAGAGTGAACCTGGAAGTAATGGTAATGAAAGGGTAAATAATGACTTTAGAAAAAGTACTAATGAGAGAACAGAGTCAGCTCCATTCCTTTTGGAGCCCAAAAAGTGAACAAGTAATAAACGCCGTAGTTTAGGTCGGTTTCGTTCAAAATAGCAAATTTATCAGTCACTTGTCAAAAAAATAACCAATTTCTTCAACCACAAAAGACTGAGATTTTTTTTTATGTAAGTCCTTCCCCACCCATCTGAGGTAGGTGAAGTTGGGTTGTTTTTTTTAAGTAAAGTTTTTTTTTTTTAATTTAAAAAATGTACGTGCTGGGATACGATTTCATGAAAAGATTCTGTGTTGCTGTTTTCTCGCTCTTTAAATATTAAGTAAAAATAAAAAAAAAAAAAAAAAAGAAGGGCGAGGCAGGCCTACCCATTTAATAATAATAATAAAAAAAGATTAACAATGAATTAAAAACTAAGAAAAATGTCAAAATCTCATATAGAGGAAAACACTTAATTTTTTTATTGACATTTTTCTATCAAGTTGGTAGTCTAGGAAAATATTTATTTTAAAAATTATAATATACTTTACGGCCGGGCGTACGGAACTTATTAAAAAAATGAAAAAAGTAATTTAATCTATTTTCATTTTAAATACATCAAATTTGTATTAAGAAATAATTAAATACCAATTCAAAAATGAAAGGTTAAAAGCATAAATCATAATATGAAACCATATCAAAAAGTGAACTAGATTATTTGCCGTAGAGTTGCGGCGGTGTCAAGAACGGAACAAGAACATAAAGAATACGAATTCTTTTTTTTTGTTTGTTTGTTTTATTTCTTCAAATTTCAAAAATTCAAATTAATCCAAAAACTCCGACTCCTAGCTTCACCAAATAGCAGCAATTCTTTTATCTCTCAACAGTTTAGCGTTGGTACACATGACGAATTGCTTAACTTAGATACATCTTAGGAATTTGAAAAGCTTTTAGAATAATGGAAAAAAAATAGAAATTAAAAAGATAAGAAAATAAAAATCATGTTTATATTATTTATATTTAATTATTTTTGTAATAAACACATTATAATTACTCTCTTTGCTTGAAAAAGGTTTGTTGTTGTTTGTTTTTTGTTTTTGTTTTTTTTTTGGGGGGGGGTCTCACTGTTAAAAAATAAATAAAAAATCTACGTAATCTTTTAACACGTGCGAAAAGAGTACCTACGTTGTCTTTCTTTTTTCTTTTAATAAATAGCGCATGAAACTTGATACTAAAAACAGTCAATAAAAATCAAGACAAAACACACTTAAGAAATGACTAGACAGCAAGTGTCCGTTTTAAATCGTGACAATACTGTTATTGTTTTACTTTTAAAAAGACAAGACAATTCAAGTTTATTTTCTTCATCTTCTTAACAAACACCTGTATTGAAAGACACAAATCAACCACTGATCGGCAATTTTTTTTAATCTTTCGGAAGCTGGTTAAAAAAAACTACTTTTTCTTTTCTTTTCTTTACCTTCTCTTACCGAATAAGCAGTTGAGTAGAGAGTAGTCGTTGTTTAATGTAGCAATAACAACATCATAAAAAAGACACCAGGCCTGGTTCTTAAAAAACGCTTTCTTTGCTACCCGTTTAAAACAGAAATGGATCGTCATTTATTTTATAAACCCAGGCTTTAAAATTAACAAATAATAGTTCTTACCACACAACAATAAATACTATTTTTTTTATATGCACACACCAAACCAATGCTGTTGTCTTTCAAATGTAAAGATCGAATTTCACTATTTTTTTCAAAAATCACTTAACTTTGAAATCTGATATAAAATTAACCAAACAAAAGCGCATGTAATAGTACAGGGGTTGTGTAGTTAAGGGCCCAGTTTTTTTTTCTTTTTTAACAAAAAGTGAAGAAAAAAATGTAATAAACATCGAAACACTACTTACCACACAGGAAAACGTGTGAGACTGAAGTGAATAGTTAAGTAACGCAGAATTATCTCCCTTTTCTGTTGCGATTCCTATGGGGCGTCAGAGCGAAGAGGCTGGGGAGATATATTTAGTAAACGAAAAGGCGGAATAGCTCAATAAAAAAAGGCGGAGTTTATGTAAATGATTGACAGAGAATGGGTGGAGATAAGATTAATTTTAAAACAATACAACGGGAGAGAGGAGGTTACTGATAATGATATGAGTAACATAAAAGTTGACTTCATTAATAGAGATTAAAAGTTTGCAACTCAATGGTAAAATCCTGTTTAGTTTTACTCACGCGGCAAATATAAAGTACTTTGAATTTGATTTATTGAATGTATAACTCATGATGCTGAACATAGTGTTCCATACCATATACACATTTTAAACTGACCATATATATATATATATATATATATATATATACTGATCATATATATATATATATATATATATATATATACATGTTGTATTATATATAATGTATATGTATATATATATATAAAATATATATATATATATATACATATGTGTATATATATGTATATATATAAATGTATATATATATATGTATATATATATACATGTTTATATATATATATATGTATATATATACATGTATATATAATATACATGTATATATATATGTATGTATATATGTGTAAAATGAAAATGGAAGTGAATCCGACAGTATGTTGAAAAAAGAAATAAAGGAAAGCAGAGAATTTTTGAAACAATTTTTTTCAAACATTTCCCAACGAATTTCATTTAAAAAAATAAGGATTTACTCTGAGGAAGGTCGAATCTTCTTTGTGTGTGGAACATTTCTACATTTTTTCTATTATTATTATTTCATTTCATTTGGTTATTTAAAAATAATAATAGTTTGAATAATGTACACATTGATAAACTCCTGACCGAAACACGAGTAAGTAAAATTGATTAAAATATCCTATTTTATCCATTCTATACTTTCTTTCCTTTATTTCTTTTTTCAACATGTATATATGTATGTATATATATATATATACATGTATAAATGTATGTATACATATGTATATATGTATGCATACATGTATATATGTATGTATATATATGTATGTGTATACATATATATATGTGTATATATATATATGCATATATATATATACATGTATATATACATATATATACATGTATATATATGTATATCTATGCGTATATGTGTATGTATATATATATGTAGATATATTTGTAGATATGTATTTCTATACATATGTATATATGCATTAGGATAGGTTGATTTTTCACTTATTTTAAAATATCAAATTCTCTCATACAGTGAAAATTGGCTGTGTTTGTTTCTTTGTTTGTTTTGTTTTATGGCATATCAACCTTGGTGGGTCATTTAATGCTGACAAAGTTTTGAAATAAATTCATTCTTGTTGGGTACTCAACAGGTATTACCACTCCAGGTCAAAGTGGACCAGGGATCAATGGTGATGAAGGGACGCACCACATTCCCCAGACTTCCAGAACTGGAAACTAACCATTAGATAAAGTTTAACATCATACCCAGGACACTAAGACCCTCAGTCACTGCCTTCTAGCACATATGATAAAATAGGTTGGGATTGCCATAAGGGTAATAGAGTTGGGACAATCATATAGGTACTAGGGCGTGACATGACCAGGCCAATCATCAGAAGGAGCTTCTCCGAACACCTGTCTAGCCAAAATTGAGTGTTGCATGTCATGGACTGCTTATCCACTGGGATTCCGTCCTTAAGCATCATGGGTAGCTACCCATGGCCAACAGTTGGAACCATTGGAGGGGGGGCTCTTACCCTACTGCAGAGATGCAGTCGGTGTATTCTAAAGCCGCAGCCAACAGGGCAGGTAAATGTCTGCACCAACTATTGTTGTATACCCACATAATACGTCGGGCATATAATGGAGAGAGACGGAGACATACACATAGATAATAGATGGAGATGATGATTCTTACTTGTTTCTTGCCGCTACTGCTTCATCTAACTCAGCCGCCATCTTCGTCAGGCTGACTTCTCTTCAGGGCTTCCTGTTAAGGGTTGGTTCTTCTTCCTTTTTGGACTGGTCATTTCTTGTTTTTAATAATCAATAATAACAAGACTTGGTTGTTTTCTGATAAAGCTTTATTTCACAACCCAGCCCATGAATCCACTGCGTAGGTGAGAAGGATCCTGAAAACTGACAGCAACACCCACGCTCCTCGAAAGGCTGTTTTCATCTGCAAATAATTCTCACATATCTGTAATGGCACGTTTTTCAAGGGGTCAAGTAAAAAGGTTATTACCCATCAATAACTGTCAAGTAACTTTCCATCGGACACCATCATTCTGAATCTAACAAACTTTATTCAAAATATTCTAACCTCAGGTACGTACATAAATCATAATCTGCTTATGAAATTATATAATAGTGTCATGTGATACTACCAACCACACCAGGTCCCTACCTACTTTGTTCAGGTGATATACTAGCAAACTACCAAAATATTGCAAAAATTTTGACTCACTCTAGTGATATATACATTTTATAAGATAAAACAAAAATTCTTCTAAACTTTAGCCATGTCAATGTTACTGTATGGTTGCATGACTTGGACTCTAACAAAACACTTGGAGAAATAGCTAGGTGGAAACTACACTGCTGCATGCTGTCTTGGGCACATCCAGAAAGCAGTACCCCACAAAAAGCAACTGTATGGCCACTTGCCTCCCATCATTTAAACCATCTGAGTAAGATGAATAAGACATGTTAAACACTGTTGGAGAAGCAGGGACAAGTTCATAAGTGATGTTCTCCTGTTGGCACCTAGTCATGGACAGACCAATGTCAGCCAGCAAAAAACTACATTGATCAGCTCTGAGTGGATACTGGATGTTGTGCAGAGGACCTTCCAGGAGTGATGGTTGATAGGGACGAGTGGCAAGGAAGAGTCGTGGAGATCTGTGTTGCAGGAAAAACCTGAAGATGATGATGAGGATAATATGGTTGGCTGGTTGGTTGGCTGGCTGGTTGGTTGGTTGGTTGGTTGGATTTTTGGCATGTTAAACCTTATTGGGTTATTTTATGCTGAAGACGTTTTCACATTATTCATTCTTGTTGAATATTCAAATTTTTTTTAAACACATTTTTTAAAACTCATTATTTGATCTATCTAACCTTAGATGCGGCCCTAATAGGTACGACCAGTCCAGGTCAAAGTGGACCTGGGAATAATGGTGATGAAGAGTTATTCAACACTCCCCAGAATTTGAAACTCATACTAGTTACAGATTAATGCTAGGATGTTAAGACCCTCAGCCACTGCCTTCTAGCACATATATGATAAAAAGTGTTGTGGGTTTTCCATAAGAGCAATACAGTCAGGACAATCATATAGGTGCTAGGGCTTGACATGACCAGCCGATTGATCTGAGGGTATCTCTCCAACCACCCGTCTAGCCCAAGTAAGAGCCAAAGTGGAGTGTTGCATGTCATGGATTGATAATAATAATAATAATAATAATAATAATAATAATAATAATAATAATATCTTTTCAGCTAGTATACTAGGTCTGAGACCTGTCAGCTGTTCCTTGCAAATATTCATTTTAAATCCACTGAATATTTAATGTCATTCCACAGATTATCCAACTTTGCCTTGAAGGAGTTTAGAGATGGGGCATTCACTACTGATGAAGGTAGTTTATTCCATGTATTCACCACTCTGTAGCTAAAATAATTTTGTCTTGCATTTGCTTTACAAGATTTTTTAAGGAGTTTTAATTTATGCCCCCTTGTATAGGTATTTTGAGCAATGTTTAGTAGGTCAGAGTTCGCTGAATAGAAACCATGCGTGTATTTGTAGGCTTCGATCATATCCCCTCTCATACGTCAGAAAACCATACTTGGTAGGTCAATGTTCCTAAGTCTTTCTTCATATGAAAGGGATTTTAGATTATTCACTAATTTAGTAGCTCTCCTCTGGACTCCCTCAATGAGTTTTGTGTCCTTGATGAGTCTTGGGCTCCAAACCACATTAGCAAACTCCAAATGAGGTCTCACCAATGCAGTGTACAAATTTTTCAGCATTTTCCTCATCCATATGACCTCCGTATCAGCCCCAATATCTTATTTGCCCTATTCACTTGTATTCCTATGTGCTTGGAAAATTTTAGTTCAGGGTCCACATTCACACTAAGGTCCCTCTCCAACTCTGTATCCCTTAGTATTTCTCTTTCATTAGAGAGATTTTTTCTCATAGAATACTCGTGTTTAGGGTTATTCCTTCCTATATGCAGTACCTTGCATTTAGCTGTGTTAAATCTCATTTGCCAACTATCAGACCAATCTACAAGATTGTTAATGTCAGTTTGAATTCTGTCAGTATCATTTTGATCATTAACAGTGGAATATATCTTTGTGTCATCTGCAAATATCTGTGTGTAGCATTTGATAATTTCCGGGAGGTCATTTATAAAAATAACAAAAAGACAAGGTCCAAGAACACTTCCCTGTGGGATTCCACTTGTCACTGGAGCCCATTTTGATTTAGTGTTTTTAATTTTGACACATTGTCTTCTGTTACCCAGGAATTCTTTTATCCAATTCAGAACCTGGCCATTTATCCCATATTTTTGTAGCTTCAATAGCAGCCTTGTGTGAGGTACAAAGTCAAATGCCTTGGCAAAGTCTAGGTAGATGGTGTCCACCGGTGATCCAAGATCTAGAGACTCCGTCCACTTATCCATCACTGCCAAAAGATTTGTACTGCAAGATCTTCCCTTAATGAATCCATGCTGGTTCACAGAGAAAAGTTTGTTTAATTCCATATGTCTGAATATTTTGTCTTTTATTATAGATTCCAACAATTTGCAAATGATACTTGTCAAACTAACTGGTCTATAATTGCATGGATTACTTTTGTTTCCCTTTTTGAATAAAGCTGTTACATTAGCTTTCCTCCAAGATTGAGGTACATACCTCTCAGCAATGCATTTAGTGAAGGCTATAAGTATCCAGAATTCCATTATCATGGACCACCACCCATTGTCAACAGGTGGCCCCTTTGGGGTGGGAGTCTTACCCTTTTGCAGAGGTGCAGTTGGTGTATTCTACAGCCTCAGCTGATAGGGCTGGATAATATTTAGCTTAGTGTCTTCTATTTATTTTTAAATTAAAAAAACAAAAAAACAATGATAATTATATCAGTCATGTTTGTTATTTATTGCTTTCTAAGAAAAGAAAAAAGAGAAAAAAAATTATGTCATTTTTCTTATTTTTCTTAATTCTATTTTTTATAACAGAAACATGAAATGGGTTATACGGTTTTTAATGTACATTTGCATTAGATTTATACATTTTGACTGTATTTAATTTCAAATTACATCTAGCAATTACATATGTATATGTATGTATATGCATATGTATATATATATATATATATATGTATAATATACATATACATATATATACATATACATATATACGTACATATGCATATGTAATTGCTAGATGTAATATATCCATACATATATGCATACATATACATATATATATATATACATTGTATATATATGTATATATGTATATGTATGCATATATATATATATATATATATGTATATATATAGGGTCATCCACAGACACGTGTTTCGACTTATCAAGTCTCTTCAGTGTGGCTAGACATTTTGTAAGCTACCTACAGCCGGAATTGAACTCCGTCGGTTGGGTGTCAGTCCGGCACCTTAACCATTAGGCTGTCTTCACTTACAGAATGGGAAGGGGATTTTAACTGTTTTAATACACACATCGCTTTGTGTGTAAAGGCCGTCACAGAGTGCTCCATTCAGAGAAGAGCGTTGCGTTTACGCTTGAGTTGGCGGCCGTCAGCGAGATCCCCCCCAGAGTGCTCAACCCTAGGGGATGGAGCATATACAGACACGTGTTTTGACTTATCAAGTCTCTTCAGTGTGGCTAGACATTTTGTAAGCTACCTACAGCCGGAATTGAACTCCGGTCGGTTGGGTATATATATATATATATATATATATATATCACAGTTACCTTTAAATCCACCAAGCAAACAAAAATATTTAAAAGTGCTCAATAAAAGGAGCTGAATATATGTTTTAAAAACGAGTGACTTAAAATTTCCAACTGCAGTTTCTCGCTGTAGCGCAAATCATCAGGGTATTTTTTGTCCTACCATTGGCCTGTATTTATAACTGGGTTGTACCCATTTTCAATACAGTGGGTATGCTACATATCCTCCTTTGCTCCCTATGTGATGCCGGAACTTATTAGGCAGAGCCTATGCTTGTTTTTGTGCCTATGTCTGTTGGTTAAATTTTAAGCTATTCGTTTTTAAAATGTATATATATATCTATATATATCTATATATATATATATATATTGCCTTGCATGGGGAAACATCCAGCACAGACATTTAATCTCAGTGTAGTCATGTCTATCTATGTATTTATTTGGCATAAATCAGTTTAATTTTGCCAGTATACATATTAGGTAGGTATTTACCAGACACGTTCACCACGGGTAGGATGTGACACAAAGTTGCAAGTATGGGACATCCATCAAGGATCAAACTCACTATTAAGTAGCAATGGATCTGCAAGACTAGCTTGCTAACCATTACTCCATGATGGGACGCCTTGAACTTTTTCCAAGGTAGGTATTTATCCAACCCATTCACTACTGATAGGTATTTACCCATAGGATAGGTATTTAATTTACTATTCACTAGTATTGGATCTGTGAGAATAGCCTGCTAACCATTACACCATGATGGGATGCCCTGGGGCTGGTTAGTTGGTTGGTTGGTTGGTTTGCCATATATAAAAAAAGAAGAGATATAAAATGATTGTTACAGTGGTGTTAATCAAATGAAGCTCAAACAATAAGGTCGGGGGGGGGGTCATAAAACTAATGGACAAAGAATATTTATTTGTTGGCAATTTAGTTTAATTCTAAAAAAAAAAATCAAACTCATATAAAAAATTACTAAGTAATTGTTGTGATGTTAGTCCCAACAGTAAAAAGAAGTCAAGTCGAGATAGGGTAAAATAAGACAAGTGTATTTACAATTAATGGTACATGTACGACTAGCTTGTCGTTAAAGGGAACAGTACCACCTTTCCACTCAGTGTCTCACTATTTATAGTGAGAACCGGTGCATGTTCTCCACTGTAGGAACGGCCGGTACAACAGTAATGATATAATCTGTATATCAATACCCTTGTTCCTTAATCTTCCGACCGTTATCATCTTGCAACACCCTCTAGTTAAAGATGAGACCATTCAAATCTCATCTATATATTAATACACCTGTTCCTTAATCTTCCTACCATTATCATCTTGCAACACCCTTTGCTTAAAAATGAGGCCATTTAAGATTAAATGTAAATCCTGATGATCTGGTGTCGCCAAATTCTTATTTCTTATGAGTGTTGTCACCTCCGAGAAATAATGGAACCTTCCATTTTTATCATAAAGAAAAAAAAAGGAAGAAAAAGGAATGCTACACAGAAAAAATATAATAAGAAAGAAAGAAAAAAAGAAAGAAGGGGAAAGATAGAGAGAGAGAGGGGTTGAGCATGCAGAAGCACTAACGCTAATCTGTTTCAATCAAACATAATAAAAAGATAAAAAAAAGGAAAGAAAGAAAAAAAAAGGGACGAGAGAGAGTTAAATCAAGATTATTATACTTTTTACATATTGAACAATAGTTCTTAAGTAAACATATCAAACGTAATAAAAAATTGAATTGCTCAGCTACCAGGAATCCGTCCTTATGCATCACGATTTGTCTCCGATGACCAACAGTATATTACCCCTCTACAGAAGTGCAGTCAGTACATTCTACAGCCCTAGCCGACAGGGCAGTTATCTGTATTGGATAGCCATATCACCATCTCTATTCTTTATTCAGTGGTCTTTCCAACTAAACAGGTATTTGTACTCATTGGTTAGAATTAATAACAGCTTAGTTCAATGGACCCATCCCCAGGAAGCACCTGTGCTGTCATCTAAAAGGGTTAAGAGCTGTGTTTATTGCTTGGGGACTGAGGCACGTTTAAAGGTGAAGCCAATGGAGTCATAGAAATTTTTAAATGGGAGGTTCACTTCCTGGGTGGCACTCCTCTTTAAACCAACCTCTATGCCACATTTTTGACCTCTTGGGGAGTCAAATGAATACACCTACTTCAAATACCAATGAAACTAAAATATTTTTGTCACTACCCTCCCATATGTAAAAAGGTCTTAGTTTGTTTTTTTTCCTCCTTTTTTTTTAAGAAAAAAAAAAAAAAATAGAACTTTGGGTTGAACTTGAGATGGTGAAAAATATACACGGATATGAAAACCTGATTGTTTACTATACAAAAAGGAAGTGTATCTGATTGGGTATGAAAAACAGTAAGCTTTAAAATCTTTGATCCAGAACAAGAAAATCCAGTTCACTTTGAATAGAAAATGATAATTTAATATTTAAGGACAGATCTCTGAAAATACTTGTGTAGACCTTTTATGAGAATCACTGAAGATACCAGTCAGTTGAAGGATTTGGACATGTTTTTCATTAGATTTTAACTTACACAATTTTTTCAAATTTACCCAAAAGTTTCAAGCTTGGTACTTATCAGGATGGTATATGAGCATACTACAAACATCAGTTGCAAGATTATTTTACTAGTTTTAAGTGTTTGAACATAAGTTTAATAAAGCATTCGGCTAGAAACCACAAGGTTCCTAGTTCGATACCTGCCCTCGCCAACTCAGCGTATGAGTAGCACAGGGATCTGTGCGGTAAAGTAAGGAGCTGATGGTAAGTGTGGCGCTCCACCTCAGACGCTAAGATAATCTCCTTGGTCTAGCACTAGTGAAAAGGGGATAGACTCCCTCGCTGCATGGCTGATACCGACATTAGGCCGCCCCGACGACTTTACTTCTTTTAAATAAATGCTAATGCATAGTGTAAATAGGTCAATTTGGACATATTTTTCATTAGATTTTAACATCCACATTTTTTTCAACAAGGGGCATTTAGTGTCATTGATATCGAAAGAATATATCATAAGATCAGTATTTAAGGGGATCTCCTCCTGTATACAATTACACAATTAAAGGTGGAGCAAAAATACTTCCATCAGCATCCCTCCATATGGAGGGGCACCTCCAGCATCAGGTAAGAAGACTGACCCTACTCCTTTTAGGTGCTACCTTCTGCTACATGGAGGTGAAGTCAACATAGCCAGCTAATCTCACTTATATATATATATATATATATATATATATATATATATATATATATATATACGAGGTTAGTCAAAAAGTAATGCCATTTTTCAAGGACAGGTATAATTACCAACACAAGAACATGTATTATACATCAAAATTAAGTTGGTCCTCTGTGGATCACATCCCTACTTCTCCACATAGCCACCGTTTCTCTCAATAGCAATGTTCCATCTTCGAATGAAAGCATGTGTCCCTGCCCCAAATAATTCTGTTGATTGTTCTTTGAGCCACTTCTTCACTTCCTCGTCACTGGAATAATGTTTGCCTCTCAAACCCTCTTTTATGGGTCCGAAGAGATGATAGATCTAAGCTGTGCTATTCACACACTGTGTTGGTGAAACCTGGTATCAAACTTGTGGTTCCTAGATGGATGTTCTACCGACTGAGCTAAATATGTCACGTAATATGTTACTTAATATGTATACAGGCAAAATTAAACTGATTTATGCAAAATAAACGTATAGACAGATATGACTACACAGGAATTAACTGTCTATACTGGATGTCAGCTGCATCTCTCTTGGGACCTACAAATAGAACAAGTACCTTTACTTCTTATTAACTAATTAACTAGCAGGACCTGTGGATATACCATAGTATGATAATTTAATTATTACATCCTTTGATATGTTTAGTTAAGAGCGATTGCTAAATACTTGAATATATAAAAAGTATAATAATCTTGATTTAACTTTCTCTCACTCTTTTTTTTCTTTCTTTCCTTCTTTTCATTTTTTCTTTATGTTTGATTGAAACAGATTAGCATTAGTGCTTCTGCACGCTCAGCCCCCCCCCCTCTCTCTCTATCTTTCCCCTTCTTTCTTTTTTTTTTTTTTACTATATTTTTTTCTGTGTAGCATGTCCTTTTTCTTCCCTTTCTTTCTTCATAATAAAAACGGAATGATCCATTATTTAGCCAAGGTGACAACACTCATAAGAAATAAGAATTCAGCAGATAAGCAACACTGGATATTTAGGATTTACATTTTTAACCAGAGGGTGTTGCAAGATGATAACGGTCGTAGTTTTAAGGAAAACGAGTATTAATATATAGATTGCATGTCAACCCATCTGGGATTATTTTATCTGTCGAGGTTAGGGAATTGCAGACATTGTACATTACTGTTTACATTTTTTGTCTGCTCTGTTGACTGGTGTTGTAGAATACACCAACTGCACCTCTGCTGTGGGGTAACACCCACCCCACAATGGGGCAATCTGTTGGCAATGAGTGGTGATAGGATTGTGGTCGCTGAGTGGTGTTACGTAATCGCCGCCCAGCACCTATATTTGTGGCCTTGTACCAGATTTAGAAAAAAACCTTTAAAAAATGTACTACCGATTCTCTTATATTACTGGGTGATCTTTGTAGAATCGCCAAAAAAGGAGTTGGAAAGATAAAATCTTTTTAACGAGAGAAAGGAGACGATAAGTCTATGTTTAACGAAAAAATAGGATTAGTGACTACCAAGGAGTCTTTGATCTTAAGGCCATGAACCTTAGTTGACCAGAGAGATTCGAAATAATGGAATGTTCGATTGTTTCGAGTAAGAACGAGATGGTTCCAAAAATAGATCTTTCTGGAAAATGACTTTGAAATAGTATTTAAGAGACCCGTCAATAGAGTGAGAGTCAGTCTGTGATTGGAGAGAGTCGGAGTCAGTCAAAGATCGGGGCCAGTCAGTGATCGAGGGTTAGTCGAGTCCGTACGGAATTGTAATCTGTTGTCGCTGGAGACGAAAAGCGCCGGCCTGTTATTATTATTAAGAAAAGCTTGTCACCGAGAAATTTACGAAGGACTAAAAACCCGAAGTTGAATCCAGTTAGAACCCCTCTTGCTAAGATAGAGAATATTAGGGACTCTCTCTCTCAAAAGTTATAGTGAAGTTTTGAATATAATAAACTTCTGAAAAGTAAACACGGTGTTATTAATTTTCTCTATTTACGATGAGAGATACTACAACCGTTTTATGAATGGGACCTCCCCTGCCCAGAAGGACGCACGGTTGTGAAAATTGATACCAGAAAGACACGCGGCCTGCGTAAGTGATATCTTCCCTTGACCAAAAGAAGTGTGGAAGGATTTTGGGCCTAGAAGACTGACTGCTAGATCTGGGTCTGTTTGTAAACAAACGACCGTACGTTACATATCGCTAATTTAGTGCCATAAAGAAAAGGCACTACGTTACATATTACGAATTGGTGCCGTAACGTTACAGTGGTCTATGACCCAGGTACTAAGTGGTTCAGTGACAGGCAACACTCTATTTCCACCCTTGCTTGGGCTAGATGGGTGGTCAGAGAGGCCTCATCCAATCAACCAGCTGGTCATGTCAAGCCCTAGCACCTATATGAGGGTCCTGACTGTATTCTTCAAATTGCTCTAATGGTAAACACCAAACCCTTTTTATCCTATATGTGCTAGATGGCAGTGGCTGAGGGTCAGCAACCACTTTAATACATATGATGTTGTTTCGAGCAATTTGTTGATACACATGACTTAATTGCAAATTCTTACATAAAAGTTATTTATACCAATTTAGTACGTAGATACTTTTATCAAAATGACTTGATTTGGCATTAAATGACCTGAAAAGGGTTCATATGGCGTAAAACAAAACAAACAAACCAACCAAACATTTTTTGTATAGTTTCTCAAGAGTTTTTTGTACACGATTGTATGGTATCAAATACATAAATATTCTTGTATTTAGTAAATTTTACCTATCCTACTCAAAATTGAGTTTTATATTCATCAAGTGAAACGCAAATAACCGCATTCAAGATTTGAACTTGGGTCGCTGATTCCATTTCCAACGACGATAACCGTTACGCTAAACACACCTAATATATGCGAGTTCAAATCATGTCGGATGTTACTTCTTTATTTTCTGATCCAGACTATCAATAATAAGATTAAAGGCAATCCATCAAAATGACCACTCAGTAGACTGGGGCAGTTGCATATGCCGACTGCATCTGTGCAGATGAGTAAAAGCCACCACCCCACCCACCAAATGGTGGCCACCTGTTGGCCGAAGGTGGTGACCCGTAATTCCTGAGGACAGGATCATTATAGTTATAATGATGAAAGGCCATGTTTTTGACTTGATATTGTGAAAATTGTTCAATTTTTTTTAGTTTTTCATACTGCACTAATACTTTGGGGTTACATCCTATAAGTCTAACATGATAAAAGGGGAACCACTCTTGACTGATAAATTATTTATTTATTTTCCCATTAAACTAACCCTAAACCCTAACCCTAACCCCAACCCCGTCTTCTTTTTTCCTAGTAGATCAATAAATAAATAAATAATTTATCAGTAAAGAGTGGTTCCCCTTTGATCAGGTTAGACTTATAGGAAGTAACCTAATTTTGTCTTTTCCTCGTTTGTTTATTTTTCTTCTCATAGTCAGAAAATTTAGCCTATCTTTCTCAAATTGAGTTTTATATTCCTTTTTTTTTTGTATTTAATAATATAAAAAGTCTGGCATCATACAGATATTAATTTTTAAGAAATGGGCCAAAATATTCAATATTCATGTGTATATGAGTAATTTTGTTGTTGACTCTATACATATATATATGTGAAGAAAAATTGGAAGTGAATTCGACAGTATATAATATTATAGAAAATTGAAAAAACATGAGTTTATAAACGAATAATGTTTATGCTGCCTACACTGCAGTGTTTTGATCTGTTTTCAAGTTTCGATAGATCTTCATCCTGGCTTTTCGTTAGTTTGAGGAAAAATAAATTATTACTGAAGATAAGAAGTCTGCGAGCCTCTCAAACTAATGAATGCCCTGATGAAGATCTATCGAAACAGATTGAAACACTGCAGCATAGGCGAAATAAACATTATTCATTTATAAACTTGTGTTTTTTCAGTTTTTTACAATATTACACATATATATATTAATTTAATTACTATTTAAGTGATACCATTATAATTGATATATATATATAATATATATATATATTGGCTGAACAAAAATGATAAGACAAAAATATTCCTATTTGTCTTATCACTTTTGTTCATCCTTTATATATATTAGCAAATATATGCACCCTCCGGGTGCAAGTATTTAAGTTTTAATATAATAGAATAGTATATTGAATTAGAAAGGTTAATGAAACTAAATAAGAATGCAGATAAAAATATTTGAAACAGAGGGAGGTATAATCCAAAAATAGAACAACTGAAACTTGCTCTTCCATCACTCCCATCTTTCATTACTAAATTTTCCTAATTTAACTATTTAGTTAAAATAGTAAGTAAAGAACAAAATTACAGTTATTTCTTCTCGTTAATGGATTTTTAAAAAAGATTTATCTCTGAGATTTTTGCTCATATTTATTAAGATAAAACCAAACAATTAAAAATCAATAATACTAAGCAAAATCAAATTTTTAATATCAATATGCAAATTAGCCTTCCTGTTCAAACTGTAAACCGCTATTTTGTTCTATATATAGCTACAATTGCATGTTATTTGTATGTAGATATGGCCAACAGTGGCTTCGGCCTCTGGACCATTGATATAATTAACAGCGTCGATCCCAGGGGGCCATCCCCCCAGGCAACACCTGCCCCCTTGATTTAAAGGGGCAGGGCTGGGTTTATTGCCCAGTGCCTGAGGCGCCCCCCTTGAGGGGGAATGCCAACGGGATCGATGCAATTTTTCACCCGCCACCCCATGAGCTTTGGTTTGTGGGTGGTCCCACGTTAATAGGGCCTTGTGCCTGACCCGTACAAGTGGGGTACGTGGAAAATATCATGTAGATATGGCCAACAATGGCTTCGGCCTCTGGACCATTGATATAATTAACAGCGTCGATCCCAAGGGGCCATCCTCCCAGGCAACACCTGCCCCCTTGATTTAAAGAGGCAGGGCTGGGTTTATTGCCCAGCGCCTGAGGCGCCCCCCTTAAGGGGGAATGCCGACGGGATCGACGCAATTTTTCACCCGCCACCCCATGAGTCTCGGCTTGTGGGTGGTCCCACATAAATAGGGCCTTTGTGCCTGACCCGTACAAGTGGGGTACGTGGAAAATATCATGTAGATATGGCCAACAGTATTAATAATGTAAAACAATTTTATTAATAATTAAGGTTTAGATAAAAATAAAATTATGGAGAATGTTACATAAATAATTAAGGGAATTATGACTTGAGTAATGATATATTTTCGGTTACAGACAGACAAACACACAATCTCCATTATAATGAAATGTATATATATTAATTCCATGCAGAATAGTACTAATAATCCTTGCGGGGAAACCCAGGTAGACATATTCCGACAATATTGGTATTCTAAACCAGCTCTAAAAAACGTATTGAGCACTTTTATATTCCTTCAAAACATCAACATATTCGATTGTTTATTTGGTTATTTCCTATAAGTCTAACATAATCAAAGGGGAACCACTCTTGACTAATAAATTATTTATCTATTTATTGATCTACTAGGAAAAAAGAAGACGGGGGTTAGGGTTAGGGTTTAGGGTTAGGGTTTAGGGTTAGGGTTAGTTTAATGGGAAAATAAATAAATAATCTATCAGTCAAGAGTGGTTCCCTTTGATCATGTTAGACTTATAGGAAATAACGGATTATTGCGACTCGTTCAATATTTTGCCTTCTCTGTTAAGTCATCTCCTCTTCAAAAACACACACACACACACACACACACACACACACACACACATATATATATATATATATATATATATAACAAAAGTGATAAGAATTGGAAATAGGAATATTTTTTCTGTAAAGTTTATGGGCATGCCTACAAAGTCAGAAAACAGCACTGTTCACGTGACTTTCGGAAACATTTTTTCACGCTCAGAATTGCGGAGACATGGAATAAACTGCCTGCATCTGTTGTAGGCTGCCGGAGCACTGAGGCTTTCAAAGCCTCCATGCTTCCTGTAGTCCGCCAACACTATACCTGATGCCACTCTCCACATACACATGCACACACATACATCCATATTACTACTGTGAACTGTTCATGTTCCTGGCACAACATTATTCTGTGTACCTGACATGAGACTTTGATGAGTTGTGGTGCACCTGAGCACTGTACACAATAAATTACATTATTTTTATTATTACTTTCTCTTCTATGTAATGGTTATCATCATGGGAATTGGACATAATGACATGAGTTGAAATCCTGGATGAAGCTAGTTGCATTTCATATAGCACTATTACTCTTGGGAAAGGTATGAAAACAACTATTCTCCATCCAGATATGGGTAAATAGTAGAGCAGGTTGGGCTCTTTAACCTTGGTATGGCACCCATCTAGGAGAAGGAAAATTCTGAATTCAAACCTGTTAAATTCCACTTAAAAATTGACATTGTGTCACATCCTGCTCTTGCAGATGGGCTGGGTAAATACAAATATAAATATTTTATTAATATCTTATATGTTCTGTACAATGATCATATTTTTTCTTTAAAGGTTAATGTGATAAGATAGTAAAAAGGGTAAATACACAAAGAAACATAACAAACAAATCTTATTACAATGGAGATTATGTAACTTTCTGTCTGTAACCAAAACTACATCATCACTGATGTCATGATTTCTTTGGCTATTTAAGTTATATTCTCAATGATTATGAAATAATCTTAGTTAGCATCTTATTTATTAATGATGTCTCTATTAAAGTCTTGCTGAGTTAGATCTGCTGCAAAACTGCCAATATTATTAATGCATTTTTAAATCCTGCAATATGTGCCATATATCTCTAAGAAATACAGATTTACTTAATATATGGTAGGAATAATTTGCATAATGATTTTTAACAAAACTGGGTTTAATAAATAATTATTTGCTGTTACTGATTTCTAATATTATCATGTTATTTTCAAATGTATTAAAAGCAATCTGATATATAATTTTATATAGAAATCAATTAAAATAACATTAAGATAAGCGTAATATTTTTATATTCGTTCTTATTTAGTTTTGTTAGTCTTTCTAACTTAATATGATATTTTATCACATTAAAATTTAAATACTTGCGCCCAGGATGTACATACTTTTGCTAGTGATGATAATTTATTGAAAACAGAATTGTTGCTTAACAGTTTTATTTCAATATTAAATTTTTATTTTTTTTTACTATTATTCTCGTCTTCTTGTTTTCAACCTCTCCCCACGCAAAAGAAAAGAAGAAAAAAAAAGTACGAATGACATTGACTTCAATCATTGATTAAAAAAAAAAACAAATGTCAAAATTTCAAGTTTTAACATTTTAATGATAGACGGGGTTACCTCCCTTAGACTCTTATCCAGTTAATATTTACCAGATGACGTATACCCAACATTTTTGACACAAGTATGGGGCAACCAACGAGTATCAAACTCGCTATTTAATAGTAATAGATCTGCGAGATTAGCTTGCTAACCACATTACATAATGATAGGATATCCTACTAGAAGAGGATGTATGCTGTAACCTGGTTCTGGTCATAGGGGCACAACTCTTGGGCTTGAATAGCCTGGCAGAACCCATCCGACTTCATGTCTACAACTGGTTTGAATTCAGAGGTTTCCTTCTCCTAGACTGGTTGCTATACCAAGGTTAAAGCACCAAGTCTGCCCTATTTTTTAATCATAGCTGGAGGAAAAATTGTTGGATTCATAACTTTTACCTATGTGAAATGCAAATAGCTTTGTTCAGGATTTGAACTCAAGTAGCCTACTTCACTAATGTGGATAACCCACCCCTCTCCAGGTTTATAACTAATTTGATTTCAGAGTTTTCCTTCTCCTAGACAGGTTGCCATACCAAGATTAAATACCCCAGTCTGCCCTGCTTTTTAACTATAGCTGGAGAGTGAATAGTTGGATTCATAACCTTTACCTATGTGAAATTGTGGGGATTAATAAAAATAAAATTAAACCAAATAAAGATAAGTAAAACAAAATTAAATTAAATTTTAAAAAAAAATAAAGACACAAAAATCTCCCAGAAGGCCTCAGACCACCAAAAAGGACTCTGCCCTTTTTATTCCAAGACTTTGAAGGAGAAACACCAATTGACTTGCTTGGGAAAATATCTCCTCTCTAGGAAATAGTGTGAATCAACGAATAAAAGTCTTACCCTTATCTTTGTTCCTTTTGTTTCTTTTCCTAAATTCCCTTTCAGATTACCAACCCACAACTATACTGGGGTTTAGACACGAGTACAAGTGAGCTTAAACCACATAGAACTGATAACCAACGACTCCCCATAAAATACAAATAGCCTAATTCAGGTTCTGTAGCTAAGTCCACTTCCTATGACGATAACCATTACACAACGAGTGTTTCCTCTATTTAGTAAGCTAAGCTTAAGCTGACTTAAGAACACAAAAGTGGATCAAATTGAGGATCAAATTTACTGAAAAGGATCTGCGACATTAATGTATTGAGCATCACTCTAGATTTGTTTTAAATAGACTGAATTTATAAGCATCCATACAATATGTTACATAAATTAGGGGCTTGGATAATTAAGGGTTGCAAAAGAATCAGTTTTAGTAAAAGTAAATTATGGCTGAAAAAGAAAGACAGAAATATTAAAGTTTATTATTATTCATTTATAAAATTCATTATTATTCATTTATAAAAATTAGGGGCTTGGATAATTAAGGGTTGCAAAAGAATCAGTTTTATTAAAAGTAAATTATGGTTGAAAAAGAAAGACAGAAATATTAAAGTTTATTATTATTCATTTATAAAAATTCATTATTATTCATTTATAAAAATTAGGGCTTGGATAATTAAGGGTTGCAAAAGAATCAGTTTTAGTAAAAGTAAATTATGGCTGAAAAAGAAAGACAGAAATATTTTGGAAAAATATTTTGAAAAGAAGAATCTAGCTGGAATGAATTTTGTGAATTGCTTTTTTAAATTGTCCAATTGGACATATGGCCGAGTGGATTAGGCAGTTTGGTTAAAAGACAGTTCTAAGTGACAGTTATCTCTGGTTCCCGAGTTCAATCCTGAGTGAAAGCAGTTAGAAAAATAATTGATTAGCACAACTCCTACCTCAGCTATGGTTAGCGGAATGAGAACAGGATACCCCCATGGAATAAATGAAGGGTTAGGTTCAAAGTTCCGTGATGGCTCCCGAATATGACATGAAAATTCCTGAGTTCGAAAAGAAGGTTACCGAGTCCGAGAAGGTTCCCGAGTCCGACAAGAAATACCTGAAGAAGGCCGGAGGGTATATCGGCCAAAACATTGTACAAATAACAATGAAGATGGGGACAATAGTCCGAACAACGCTAATAATACTTTTTTAAATTGTTTGTTTGAAATTCCAAATCAGAGAAAATGCTGAGGTTAAATATTTTCAAGAGAATTAAAAATATTGGAAAGGATTGTTTGGTTAAAATTCTAATGTACTTATATAACAATATACAATGGAATTAAGATATATAGAAATTATGATGTTCTTTAACAGTAGAGGCATTGTCACTGACCCTGCCGGGGAATGGTAAATGGTTTGGTTTGGCTTCTTTGTTAATGGCATATCAACCTTCTAGGGTTATCTACTGGCATAGCCATCCTTAATGAAGAACAGTAGTGGTACTATTTAACCCGTAGCTGCATGAATGAGGAGGTTCATACTGTTCCCAAGGGTATTAATTCTAAAAGTGAACATAATAGCATGACTGGAGTTTGAATTCACTTACTATGATGTTGTAGTCCAGTCCAGCATGTTAGCCACTACGCCTCAGAGACTCCCCTGATTGATTATAATCCTTACATTGTGGTGAAAATCCCCACCCGTCTATCTTAACCATATGCTGAACAAAGCCTAAATAAAGTTTCTCTGTTTCATGTTCTTTATTTCATTACACATTGTAATTATTTTTTGGGGAAAAAAATACAAACTAGAAGAATAATACAAATAAATAACTTAGAAACAAGAATATATAAAGAATAAAGATGATAAAACAAATATATAGGAAAACAATTTTTATTAATCTATATGTAAATATAGATAAGAGATTTATTTTTAACTTTTTAAATCCCGGGTAGCTATGCAAGTACTTACTTCTGTATTATGAGAGGTATCTGTGGTTATATCTCCCAAACCAAATCATCTACTGTGTACTCACTTTTTCTGTTGTCTAGAGTAGCTATCTTCATTGCTTCTTCTGTGTCTTGAGAGATACTTCTTTCTACTTTGGAGCCTGGTCTGGTCTCTTGTTGAAGCCTTGTCATGTAATTCTTTGTAGAATTCACAGCTTTCCAGTCAGCCCAGCAATAAAGCATTAATTCAATGATGTTAGATTATAATTAACTGATGAGATGATGATGTCAAGAGACTGAAAATGAAACTGGATGTATAATTCAACTGCAAAGTCAGTATACATGAGCCCAGCAATAAAGCATTAATTCAATGATGTTAGATTATAATTAACTGTTGAGATGATGATGTCAAGAGACTGAAAATGAAACTGGATGTATAATTCAACTGCAAAGTCAGTATACATGAGCCCAGCAATAAAGCATTAATTCAATGATGTTAGATTATAATTAACTGTTGAGATGATGATGTCAAGAGACTGAAAATGAAACTGGATGTATAATTCAACTGCAAAGTCAGTATACATGAGCCCAGCAATAAAGCATTAATTCAATGATGTTAGATTATAATTAACTGTTGAGATGATGATGTCAAGAGACTGAAAATGAAACTGGATGTATAATTCAACTGCAAAGTCAGTATACATGAGCCCAGCAATAAAGCATTAATTCAATGATGTTAGATTATAATTAACTGTTGAGATGATGATGTCAAGAGACTGAAAATGAAACTGGATGTATAATTCAACTGCAAAGTCAGTGTACATGAGCCCAGCAATAAAGCATTAATTTGATGACATTAGATTTGAATTCACTGATTATATGATAATGTTAATTTCAGCTGGAAATATATACACACACACCGTCTGTATATTCATATATGCAGAAATATTTATCCATTCACATATCTCTATGTTAAAATATATGTAAAAAATTTTGGAGGTGCGTGGTGTAATGATTTCAGTCGTAGGAAATGGACTTGTGGCCTGAGTTCAAATCATGGATAAGGCTGTTTGTATTTCACATAGTGCTAATACTCTTGGTAAGGGTATGAATTCAACTATTCTCCCTCCAGTTATGGGTAAATATTAGGGCAAATAGGTATGGCAACCAGTCTAGAAGGAAAACTCTGAATTCAAATCTGTTAAACTCCGCATAAGAAATTAACATTGTATCACATCCTTGCAGAGAGGTTGGTAAATATATATACTGAATTTTTCTGTGGGCAAATAGCTAACCATTAAATTTAATTCTTTTCTTACTTTAAGCTGTGTGGCGAGAGAAATCATGCACATATTAGCTTAAAGCATGCATGAATATGTCTGGCGTGCAAAATGAGATCAGGGGGGAGTGTAGCGGGCGAGATTGAACTCACATCCTCCTGATCGCTTGACGTCAGACTACCTCGTTGGCATGCATGTAAATTACTACAGCGATTGACCCAGATGTGGGGTTTTAGTCAGAGAAGTGAATGATTATTTAAGGCCTGCCTTAACACACTGGGATAGTTGCATTTCAGTCTTGCTGATGAGGGTACTGACATATGACAAAGAAGAAGAGGCGAGTGAGCTTTAGCAAAGGACTGCTAGAAAAGAATGTTGCAGGTGACAAGGACTTGGTCAGGAGAAGCTGGGAGAATGTCCTTTTTTCATTGGAGAGATCTGGCTGTCCAACCTGATGGATTTTCTATTCATTTATTATAAGCTGCTCAAAGCAGCTCTTCCATTACTGTAATCTTACCGTTAGTCTCTGACAACGGCTCTTGCATGTGTCACTTGTTTACACTAAAAGATCACTACATGAACACCCTTGCCATTTTTTTGTTTTGTCTGTGAACCAACCCTGAGACTGGTAACTGATCTGTAAGATTTAAAGGTATTATAATAATTGGAAGGCTTAGAGTGACCTTCCAATGTGGCTACATATAAGTACAAGAAATATTCCAACAAAGAAGTTATAAGATATAACAAACAGACTTTAATAGTGAGCATATGGAGAAATACATGCAAGACAGGAATATATATACTAATTACAAATGGTACAGCAATACATAATGAAACAAATATATAACATGTATAGAGAAAGTAGGACTTCGTCCTAAAGAAGTGATACAAAGTCCGTGTAAGAATGTCACTTATTTATAGCTGGCTGAGGGGGGGGCTTTAGCCCCCCCCCCACACACTTAAAGGTAAGAGGCACAAGCTTCTATAGCATGTGAAGTGTTTGCTGGTCCAGAGGAAAGAGGATTATAACTCTTCTGGACCCCTCATCAATCCAAACAGGAGCAGATAATCGCTACAGATCCTTTTGCAATAGGGAACCAAATGCCAGAAAAATTTGGTACAGCCATGGGTGAAATTTGGTGGACAAAGTATTAAATCTTCATTACAAACATAAATACATACACACACCCATATATATATATATATACACACACACACACACACAAACAAACCAGCCTTGTCAGCTGGAGCTTTAAAATATACCGACTGCACCTCTGCAGAGGTGTAAGACCTCCTCCCAATGGGGCCACTTGGTGGCTGTGGGTGGCGACCCGTGATGCTTAAGGACGGAATCTTAGTAGCTGAGCTGTCCATGCCATGCAACATTCCACTTTGGTCCTTACACTTAGGCTAGACAGGCAGTCGGAGAGGTCTTCTCCAATCAATCGGATGGTTAGATTGTGTTAGTATAACATTCAATTCTAAGACTAACAACAACAAGAAAGGAATTAATATTTCCTTTAATTCAAACAATTTATTTGCTAGGCATAAAACACAAACAACAATATAAAGTCCTTCCTGTATATAAAGCTGAGTTTAAGGGACTTACCGGCGCGTTGGAGAAGAGTTATTAGGGTGGTTTCCTGGAGCCCCTGAATTCGTTGCCTCGTGGCACCGCAGGTGGATTCTGTCTCTACTTTTTGGATATTGCGCCAAAACTCACGTGATTGGTAAATCCAATCACAGAGCCTCTCCCTCACTCACTCTATATACAGGAATAACCATTTTACTGACCCAACAGTTACGTCAAACCCTAGCACCTATATAATTGCCCCAACCCTATTGCTCTTATAGCAAGTCCCAAACCTTTTTATCATATATGTGCTAGAAGGCGGTGGGTATGTGGAGCACCCCTTCATCACCATTATTCCCAGGTCCACTCTGAACCTGTTAGGGTTCCATTTATAGGTTGAATAGAAAAAAATGTGTTTAAAAACATTGAGTATCCATCAAAAATTATTAAAACAAAAAATCTTTGCCATAAAATGACGCAACGGTTTGACATGCCATAAAACCCAACCAGACAAACACGGGATGTTGTACAGACTGGATGTTTATTGTAGGTAATGATGTTGACGTTATAACGTTTCGGTCTGTTAGACCTTCTTCAGGACAGTGGATTGAGTTCTTGCTTCAAAGGATTTTGTTCTCATACTGATGAGTAAGGAGATCCTGAATATGGGAGGGGGTGGTCAGTTGCTGATGCCACTAGGAATGTTTAGGTTGGTAGTGGCAGTTTTTTTTCTTCATTATATATATATATATATATATATATATATATATATATATATACATACTCAATATATATATATATATATATATATATAATATATATATATATATATATATATATGATTCTATTTGGGATCTTCAAAATCTCCCTGTATAACCATACTGTATGCTCTTGTAGAACATATATTGTACATTGAGCTCTCTTTAGGAATTTATAAAAAATCTTGTATGAATCATTGAATATATTATATTCAATGATTCATACAAGGATTTTTATAAATTCCTAAAGAGAGCTCAATGTATAATAATCAATAAATTAGATTATATACAGAGCAATATTTTGTAATTATTTACAAATTTTAAAATTTAAAAAATTTAAAAAAATTCTTAAGAGCCCCAGTCTCATCAGACGGGTAAAACCCGTCTGATGAGACTGGGGCTCTTAAGAATTTAAAAAAAATTTTTAAATTTTAAATTTTTTTTTAGTTTCTCGTTGAAATAAATTATTATGACGGTTTGTTAAGTTTTTCTTTCATTTAAAGTTATATATATATATATATATATATATATATATTCAACAGATGGGGCTAATTGGCATTAAATACGGTAGTATAACTTTAATGTCACCAGGATGTCAAACGTTTTACTATAAAAACAGGACATAAGGAAAGGGGAAACAAGTTCATAAGTTTAAGCAGCACACATTTAAGTCCGTATTTAATATTTTTTAAAGTGATAAACACTATTAAAAACTTGAAATAAAAACATATTTGGATTTTTAATAGAAGAAATATTTTATAAGAATTTTATTAGCAATAAGAAAAAAAAAACACACGAAACAAAACAAAACAAAATACCGGTAGCTTGAAAAGTATTATTTGTCGTGTAAAAATGATTAGACGACTACGCCATCTGTTGTTATTGACAGATGAAATGAAAAGTAAAGGTAGATAACTCTTGGTTACAATTTGAGGTCTTGTCTGTCTGTTCGTCGCTTGTTTCACACACGGCGCCCAGATCGGCAAGAAAAAGAAGAAAATGATGCTATTAAAAGGGTAAGTATTAATAACTATCATCTAAGCTATTTAATAATTCATAAATTGAATTATCAAAATATAATCTCAAAAGTGTAGGGTCTCCGACAATCTTAAACGCGATAATCCGCGTGGTCCCGGTCTTTCATGTAGTTACGGAAGCTTCGTAATTTTTTTTAATAGAACCCAGGCTAATTTTCCCTACTACCGAAAGATTTTTTTTATCTATTTTAAAAACTCTTTAAAATTCCGTTATAGTTCTACTGTAAGTAATATATACGTAAACGGCAGCTTGGTGATAACTTTTTTGTTGGTATTTTGTAGTTAACTATCCCCAGTTAAATTTGCTATTAAAAAAAAAGTAATTCAATTTTTAGGGATAATCTAATAACATGTAATCCTGCTATCTAAATCTTTTTATTTCAGTTTCAGTGTTCATTTTTTCCTGACAGAAGCGATAAATTTGACGAAAAATTATTTAATGTTTCGTTTTTTTTAATTTAAAAAAAAAATCTTATTCGCTCTTGATCCATTTCTTTTCGGTTTTAGTCGTCTGAATAAGTTTCTTGGCAAAGTATCGTCATAATTTTAACTAGAATAAATCAGACTTGAGGATGGAGGTAAAAAGAAAGGTACAGACTACTAAAACAATTAACTACATCAACACAGTAAGGAACAGATCAGGTAACAAACAATAAATATATATATATATATAAAAAGGGGGGAGACAAGAAAAGTTTTATGTTAGTTGAGAAGAAAGAAGAAAATACTTTCTTTTTTTTTTTCTGTATGACAATAATCGACAACTCTGTATTAAATCTTTATGATTTTAGTTTGTTTTTATTACTTTGGGATAAAATAAGCTAAAAAAAGAATCCATCAAGGATCTAGATATTCGGTAACCCGAAGAAAAATAATTTATTCACGACTCATTAACAACAAGAGTACCAGTTTAGTGAAAGCGTGGCTGACCCACTTTTTTGAGTATGGTCGCCCAATTTGTTATAATTTGGTGTCCAACTTCCGTAATATTTTTCATTCAATTCTACTATCTTGTAAGTCTGTAACGCTGATTATATAGAATAATCTGATATTTAAATTGTTTGGGAACTAGATAATAAAGGCGATTATCAGTGTTATTTTATGCATCGGGATATTTTCACACTTTTTAAAATTTTATTTTTGCTGCTTTTAAGCATCCGTAGTGTGGGAAATAGGTATGGTCAAGTTTTCTCTTTTATGGTACCATTATTGTGAGTTGAAATCTTCCACGAGGAGGAAAATACACATTATTTTAAGGATAAATGTATGCTTATTAGATACGTTAAAGTTTCAGGGAAGTTTCTAGTACAATTCACATGTATAGTGTTTTTATTTTAAAAAAAAATGAAAATATTACTCTTAGTTTAAGAGCTAAAAATCTCTAGAAATGGACAATGAAATACTATATTTGCAATTTACAGATTATTTTAAATCCATCTTTTTTTTCGTCACGTGTGTATTTTAGATATTTATATATATATATATTAATATGGCTTCAGAATTTTGTCTAAATATACAAATATTATTGTTATCGTCTTCTATTGTGTATTTATTTTATGTGTTATTGTCCGACAGTGTTGCATAAATAATTTATAAGTAGGTTTATTTTCGTGATGAGAACTAAGTTAGATAATCGTATGTATGACGCTTTTTTTTATTAACAGGTTAATTACTAAAAAATAAGGTGTATTAAAATAATTAATTTTTACAAGTAAATTCGATAAAAAAAAACGCGGAATAAGTATATAGATTCTAA
Source organism: Doryteuthis pealeii (assembly GCA_023376005.1). Classification (NCBI taxonomy): domain Eukaryota; kingdom Metazoa; phylum Mollusca; class Cephalopoda; order Myopsida; family Loliginidae; genus Doryteuthis; species Doryteuthis pealeii. The sequence goes on along the minus strand of CM042154.1, from coordinate 43,567,993 downwards.
TTTACATATTAAATGATTACATAAAAGATAAACAAAAAATCCCTTTTTTTTTAAACTTGTAGATTTTATCCAACTTGTTTGTTAACATGAATTTCATAACTTCTTTTTTAAATTGGAAAAATTCAACAGGTAGATAAATAATCGATTCCCGCTTAATTTTAAATCTTTTGTTTAAAAATATCTATCTTTTTTTTTTACTTATTAATCTAACAAACAACACTAGTAAATAAATACAGTTTCTTATGTTTTTAGGATAAAAAAAAAACACATCTGGTATGATAGCTAGAGATCTAAAAATTATTATTTACAATTATTACTCATTTGATTAAAAGATGAAGTAATAATTTTCCTCTTTCAATTTATTTAAATAATTCCAGTTAAAAAGACAATGTGTATAAACTTGTTTTATTATTTTGTACCTTTCATTTTCACAAACTTTGTGATTTCCCAAATGATGATTAAAAATAATATTAATCTCCGGCCATTTTCTTAAATAATTAGTTAACTTTTATAGCATCTTTATTATTGTTGTATGCGTGGCAGCAGACACCAGTATTTAAAAAAAAAAGAGCAACTAAAAACTGTCAAGAAACAGCTGTCTTTATTGTAACAACAAAAATAATTGTTCTTTTAATGACTTGTTTCAGACATTTTCGGCAGGGATACATTCTGCGTAAATAAACAAAATAAAATGCAATTAAAATAAAGTGTGTGTGTGTGTGTGTGTCAAGAAATTATTTATTTTTGTTGAAAGACATGACATTTTCGAGAAGCTAATAGCAAGGTTACCCGCTGTTGGTCGAGTTACAAAAAACAAAACAAACTTTTGTGATTGTAGTTAACTGATTCATTTTAGTTTATTGTGGCTAAATAGTAAACACCTACTAGATAGATAAATAAAAATAAGTTTGATAGAAATCCATTTGGGCCATTCTCTTTTCTTAATCTATTTATTTACCTGTTTAAAGCTACATTATGATATCGGTTTTTATGTCCATTTAGTATTTACAATAAATGAGTTTATTTTTTCATTTTTAGTTTTAATTAATCTTCAATGAGTGATGGAGATTAGATCAACTATACTCAGTGATGCTGATAGCTTTTTGATTTAGTGCGTCCTGTCACGCACATATTTGCTTTGAACGAGTCCCCGGGAAAATTTATGGTTCCCAACTAAAGCCGTCTAACTCCTAACTTGTAACCTATCCTGTGTAATTCGTTTCTAGGAAACTATTGGAATGTATTTACAGTTAGTTTGAAATGGTGAGGGAAGAAAAAAAACACTGGGACGCATGGATATGATTTTACTGCGTCCCTTTAGATTTTTGTGCGTCAGGGATGCAGGACACTTACATATCATCATCTCTGTATACTATATTTATTTATGCAACATCGGATTGCTGTCATCTATATCACTGAAATTCTCATTATGTTTGTGTGTGTGTGTGTTTATATATATCATATATATATACACACACACTACCCCCTCTGCATGAGTAAGATGTGATGCAAGGTCAATTTTTAAGTGGAGTTTAACAGGTTTCAATTCAGAGTTTTCCTTCTCTTAGATTGGTTGCCTAAGGTTAAAATGCCAATTTTGCCCTACTATTTACCCATAACTGGAGTGAGAATAATTGGATTCATACCTTTCCCAAAGGTATTAATGCTGTGTATAATGCAAACAGCCTTGTTCAGTATTTGAACTTGTGTTGCTGTGTCCATTTCCTACGATGGTTAGCATTATGCCACGCACCTCCACTCTGGAATATATTTATATTTGAATTCAGAGTTTTTCTTCTCCTAGATTGGTTGCCTAATCAAGGATAAAAAAAACACAATCTCCCCTAATATTTTCCCAGGTACAGGATATCAACTTTAGTTTCCGATTCCATTTCCTATGACATATGCCAAGCACTCCTCTTATTTATTGTTTTTTTTGTGTTTTTTTTTATGTGCAGTTTAGTAATCATCTATCTTATGTTATTCAAATACAAATAAATTAGTTTATTTTTAATTTTTAGTTTTAATTAATCTTCAGTGAGTGATAAAAAATAGATCAATCATAATATATTTATTTGTGCAACATCAGATTGCAGTCATTTGTATTGATAAAATTCTCATTATGTTTGTGTCTCTATACATATACAGTGATGCTGATAGCTTTTTGATTTAATGTGTCCTGGGACACACTTATTTGCTTTGAATGAGTTCCCGGGAAAATTTATGGGTCCCAACTAAAGTTTTTTTAATAGATTTTTTATTTATGATCTGGGGAAATAACTAAAGCAATCTAACCCCCTACCTTGTAATCTATCCTGTGTAATTCGTTTCTAAGAAACTATTGAAATGTATTTACAGTTAACTTGAAATGGTGAAGGAAAAAAAAAAAAAAAACAGCTGAGACTCATGGATATGATTTTACTGTGTCCTGTTAGATTTTTGTGTATCAGGGATGTAGGACAGGTGCCTATCAGCATCTCTGCATATATATACATATACATATCTGGGAAAGTGGAAATAAATTCAATGGTATATAAATATATATAATATATGAAAAAAGCAGGGTATTCAGAGGATGATTTTATTATAGTTAGGAGTATTAGTGTTTCCTTTTTTTATATTAAACCCTCATCAGGGCATTGTTCATATGTGATGTTGTAACATAGTTTTGAAATAGAACGCTACTGACGGCTATAGAATGCTAAGATTTATCTGTTTTTTTTTCTTTCCATATTTATATCAATATTACTTGGAAGTTACATCACATATTAACAATTGGATTAACCAAGCTGTGCTACTCGTGTGTTGAGTTGGTGGGGACCAGTATCAAACCAGGAATCTTGCAATTCCTTGGTAAAGGCTCTACAAATTGAGCTAAACTGGTCCCTTAAACTCTGTAAAAACAAGAAATTATAGCAAGGTTTTTATTTGAGCAGTAAGGGCCAGTTTAGCTCAATTGGTAGAGTGTCCGCCTAGAAACCACAAGGTTCCTGGTTCGATACTGGCCCTCGCCAACTTAGCGTATGAGTGAGTATGATGGTAGGTGTGGGGCTCCACCTTAGACGAAAAAAACAATCTCCTTAGTCTATTGCTAGTGAAAAGGGGACAGACTCCCTTGCTGTCTGGCTGATACCGACTTTGGGCCACTCCGACGATTTTACTTTTACACTTAAAATGCTATGACTTAATGAATAACATGGTTTACAGTCCAATTTTTAATTATACAATTTCTTGGATGATTAAAGAATAATATTCAGATGACTGACCCTCCAAAAAATGATTCAGTGGCAAATTGGATTATAAATTTCTTAATATAATGGAGAAAACTATGAAATGCTAATTAGAATCTTTCATTCTTTCCTAAATAGAAGTAACAATATCACCATGGGCCAATGTTACTTTTGTAACCAACTGCATTACACAGGGCTATGGAGTCGTAAGCAATTAAGGGGTTACTGGAGTCAGTTTTAAATAGAAGTAACAATATCAGCATGCGCCAATGTTACTTTTGTAACCAACTGCATTACACAGGGCTATGGCATTGTAAGCAATTAAGGGGTTACTGGAGTCAGTCGATAAAACTATACCAACTCCAACTGAATTTACACTTTATGTGACTCTAATTCAGTCTGTAAAGTTATACAGTGCACACTCCTCGGATTAATTAAAATCATGGTTTTATATTTATTATGAATTAATTACATAAAGAGGAGTTTGAGGTGCCAAAAATAGAGGAGTAAGTTGAAAATTTTGTTTTCTGACTCCACAGCCTTCGCATTAAATGTTTACATATATGAAATCTTTACTTTTTTATGTGTATATATTTTCCTTCTCCTATACTGGTTGCCTAACCAAAGCTAGGGAACCCAATCTGCCCTATTATTTTTCCATAGTTCAGGAGGGAGACTAGGTGGATTCATGCCTTTCACAAAAGCATTAGCTTTCTGTCAAACTTTACAACTCTTTATTCAGTACTGTGTGATTTTCCAGTTAAATTTACGTCTTACATTACAAAAATGATTGGTAATCCCAAAAGTAAGGTCTCCAAAATATCTAGAAATCACAGAAACGTTTATTATCTATTGTCAATGATGTTTACATTTTAAAGTTTCAGCATGTAACTATTTCTCTACATTTTTATTTTTGGTCGATGAATTTTTGTAGGTGTTATGGCAGTTTTCATGTGCTGTATATGTTTGCCACCATGTTGTTGAGGAAATATTGAACCTTGTCATCATTGCAAACTCCCTACACTACTTGCAGATGTTTTTGACATCCATGAGTGACTTGCCATACATTTCCATTAATTTTTCATTCAAAAACTAAATAACCGCTCAAACTTCACACTTGGCGGTAGTGTCAATTTGGAGCTCCATCAGAAACCACTGCCAAGACTGAGCCTGGTAGGGAGGCATGTGCAAGCGCAACAAACGCAACAGTGTTGTCAAGAGCTGCACAAACAGTTTCCCATAAGTCCCCAGTGCTTTGGAGACCTTACTTTTGGGATTACCCTCGTAGTATTAAATTATTTTTTGATATTTTTTTTCTTCTTTTAAATGAATTTAGGAAAAAATCATCTTTAGATGCTAGTTTAAAACTCAAGTTTTTATTTCATATAGCAGTATTAGCATAGAATGAATATACATTCAATGTCAGCTTACATTCTTTTGTTACAGAGATAACATATAAAGTAGTGCATACGTGATATGATAGATATGTTGCAGAGGAGGTGTGTGGTGTAATATGATAGATATGTTGCAGAGTCGTAGGAAATGGACTCGTCGAGCCAAGTTCAAATCCTGGACAAGGCTGTGTGCATTTCACATAGCGCTAATACCCTTGGGAAAGGTATGAATCCATTTATTCTCCTTCCAGCTATGGCTAAATAGTAGGGCAGACTGGGCTCTTTAACCTTGGATAGATAACCGGTCTAAGAGAAGGAAAACTCTGTATTCAAACCTGTTAAACTCTACTTAAGAATTTGACTTTGTGTCGCATCCTGCTCGTGCAAAGGAGTTTGGTAAATATATAGATATATTGCAGAGTATATCTTATCTTATTACATATATCATTCTATAATTATTAGTTCTGCTGTCTTGTCTCAGGCTTAAATCTTTTTGGACTGAATTTATATCTTAATTTTACCAGTTTTAAAGTAATTGAAATTTCAATTTAATTCATGAGTTATCTATTCAAGCTAGCTCTTGTTTGTAAGAGAGAATTTGTTCTATTGTTGAATTTGAAATATGTCTTCTTTTTTCAAAAACTGTTACACTAAGATATACATGATTATCGCTGACCGAGAAACCCGTGGTGGATGTGCTTATATTGAAACTACCACATAACTTTTTTGGAACATCAATGTTTTCATTTTGAATTCAAATTATTTTCAACTCCTCTCTCGAGGAGTCCGGAGTAAAAACAAGCTCTGAAGATGATTTTTATAAATCGAAATATTGTTCAATATTGGCTATGAATATGATATAAAATGTTTTCACTTTAACAGCATATTGTATGTTTTCATATCCTTTTATCTATACTTATACCGTCGGATTAATTTCCTTTCTCTTAACTTATATATATATATATACTCAGACTATATCATAGATGCATTTTTACTCTGAGGGGGAGTACTCATGGTGTAACAGTTATTGAGGAAATTGGACTTAGCAAGTCAAGTTCCAATCCTGGACAAGGCTGTTAGCATTTCGATTTATGATAATGCCTTTGGGAAAGGAATGAATCCCCCTCCCTCTCTAGCTCTGGGTAACTAGTAGAACAAACTGGGCTCTTTAGCCTTGGTAAAGGCAACCGGTCTAGGAGAAGGTAACCTCTGAATTTAAACTAACTGTACTTAGAAATTGACTGTGTCACATCCTACCAATATATTAATACACATGAAGTCAATGAAAATAATTTCTACCAATTTATGAAAACAAATCAATATTTACCTACACACTATTTGCTTAAAAGTCCTATGTACAGGAAGAAAAAAAAGAAAAAAAATTGGCATAAAATAGTTCAAAAGGGGTTGATATACCATCAGAGATGCTGATAGGTATGCATCCTGCGTCCCTGATGCACAAAAATCTAAAAGGATGCAGTAAAATCATATCCATGCATCCCAGTGTCTTTCTTTTTTCTTCTTCTTCTTTTTTTTTCCTCACCATTTCAAGCTAACTGTAAATACATTTCAATAGTTTCTTAGAAATGAATTACATAGGATAGGTTACAAAGTAAGTGTTAGCTGGCTTTAGTTGGGACTATAAATTTTCCCCAGGGACTCATTCAAAGCAAATATGTGTCCCAGGGAGCACTAGATCAAAAAGCTATAAACATCAATGTACCAAAATAACCAACCAGCCAACCTATGTTTCCCTCCTCGTTACTGTCTCTTAAATAGCCTAATGTGTTTATCAGTGTCACATGCACAAATTTCCAAAGAACCTACATACAAATTTATTGAAAATATTTTTAGATTGTTTTATTTTACTTTTAGTGTTTATGCATGGACATGAATGAATTGTTTACTTGTATTAAACCTCATAAATCATTCTTCTAACATTAAAAAAAAATGACATAGAAATCTTTTTAATTCACAAATACTCTTCTGAAAAAAAAAACAATTTTAATTTGTAAGTATATTTACTTGACTGTAACAGTGCAACTGTCATTGTTGAATACAGAACAAGAAGAATCTAAAAGCTTGATTAGTTGGAGGCATGTGGTCTAATGGTTAGAGTCATAGGAAATGGACTTATCAACTCGAGTTCAAATCCTGGATGAAGCTACAGTTCACAGTTGTTGACCCAAGTTCAAATCCTAGACATGGCAGTTTGCATTTCACATAGCGCTAATACCCTTGGGAAAGATATGAATCAACTACTCTCCCTCCAGCTATGGGTAAAAATAGTAGAGCAGACTGGGCTTTTTAACCTTGGTTAGGCAACCAGTCTAGGAGAAGGAAAACTCTGAATTCAAACCTGTTAAACTCTGCTTGAGGTGGTCAGTACTAGAATAGGCTCAATCCTAATTAGTGATCTATTTCACTAATTTAAAAAAAAAAAAATTTTAATTTTAATTTTTTACAAATATATGAAATAATCATTTTTGTGTCTGTTTGAAATGTCTGAAAATAGCAATTATTATTCATTATAGTTTTAAAAGCATAATTGTAAATTAAAATACTGTGAGAATCCATTCTTCACATGGATTAGTCAGTTTAATCTATTAAACAAAGATCCCTGTTATCGATACTAGTAGTACTTACCCATATTATATTTGGGTTGTAGGAGGCACTGATAATGTAATGGTTATCATCGTAGGAAAAGGGACACAGTAACCCGAGTTGAAATCGTAGATGAGGCTGTTTGCATTTCACATAGCACTGATACCACTGGAGGGTAATTACCCTATTTACCCATAGCTGGAGGGAGCTCCAGCTATGGGTAAATAGTAAGGCAGACTGGACTCTTAAAACCTTGGCATGGCAGCCAGTCTAGAAGGATTACTATTATTATTTATTACTAGAAGGATTATTATTCAAACCGGTTAAGCTCCACTTGGATAAAAATGAACTTGTATCGCATCTAGCTCCAGTGGAGGCGTAGTAAAATATTATTAGATATAGGTGGTAAAATGGTCATTATTAAAAAGTAAAGGCTAGAGAGTCGATTTTATTAGCATAAATTATTTTTATTTAAAGGACATTTTATTTGCTTGGTTTATTTACAACAGGTTACCACCTTGCTTACACAGTGTGGTGTACAGAAGACAGCCTCGCAGTTTTTTTATCCTTTATTATTTTCTTATCTATCCTGCTGTTTAGGTACCCTAAACAAAAATAGACTTAAAACAAAAATAGAGTTGCCTCTCTTTTGATTTGCCAAAAAACTCAAGCAAAATAAATTGTCCTTTAATAAAAATATTATGCTAATAAAATCGACTTCTCTAGCCTTAACTTTTTAATAATGACCATTTTACCACTATATCTAAATAATAATTTTACTAACGCTCCAACTGGAGCTTGAATGCGATACAGTTCAATTTTTTTATCCAAGTGGGAGGCTTACCGTTGAAATAATAATCCTTCTAGTAAATAATAATAATATAAATCCTTCTATTGACTGGCTGCCTGCCAAGGTGTTTAAAGAGTCCAGTCCTGCCTTACTATTTACGCCATAGCTGGAGCTCCCTCCAGCTATGGGTAAATAGGCGTAATTACCCTCCAGTGGTATCAGTGCTATGTGAATGCAACAGCCTCATCTAACGATTTTCAACTCGGGTTACTGTGTCCCTTTTCCTACGGATGAATAACCATTACATTTATCAGTGCCTCCTACAACCCAAATATAATATGGGTAAGTATACTAGTAATCGATAACAGGGATCTTTTGTTTAATAGATTAAACTGACTAAATTCCATGTGAAGATGGATTTCACAGTATTTTAATTTAGCAATTATGCTTTTAAACTATAATGAATAATAATTGCTTTTTCAGACATTCAAACAGACACAAATGATTATTTCATTATATTTGTAAAAAATTAAAATTAAAAATTTTTTTTTTTTTTAATTAGTGAAATAGATCACTAATTAGGACTGAGCCTAATTCTAGTACTGACCACTCAAAGCAGAGTTTAACAGTTTGATTCAGAGTTTTCCTTCTCCTAGACTGTTGCCCTAAACCAATGGTTAAAAAGCCAGTCCCTGCTCTACTATTTTTAAACCCATAGCTGGAGGAGAAGTAGTTGAATTCTATCTTTCATCGCAAGGGTATTAGCGCTATGTGAATGCAAAACTGCCATGTCTAGGATTTGAACTTGGGTCAACAACTGTGAACTGTAGCTTCAATCCGGGATTTGAACTGAGTTTGATAAAGTCCATTGTTCCTATGACTCTAACCATTAGAGCCCCATGCCTCCAAACTAATCAAGCCTTTTAGATTCTTCTTGTTCTTGTATTCAACAATGACAGTTGCAATGTTACAAGTCAAGTAAATATCTTACAAAATTAAAATGTTTTTTTTTTCAGAAGAGTTATTTGTGAATTAAAAAGATTTCTATGTCATTTTTTTTTTTAATGTTAGAAGAATGATTTTATGAGTTAAATACAAGTAAACAAATTATTCATGTCCATGCATACACTAAAGTAAAATAAAACATATCTAAAAAATATTTCAATAAATTTTGATGTAGGTTCTTTGGAAATTTGTGCATGTGACACTGATAAACACATTAGGCTTATTTAAGAACAAGTACGAGGAGGGAAACATAGGTTGGCTGGTTGGTTTTTTGGTAATTGATGTTTATGCTTTTTGATCTAAGTGGGCTCCCTGGGACACATATTTTGCTTTTGAATGAGTCCGCTGGGGAAAATTTATAAGTCCCAACTAAAGCCAGCTAACACTTACTTTTACCTATCCTATGTAATTCATTTCCTAAAGAAACTAATTGAATGTATTTCAGGTTAGCTTTGAAATGGTGAGGAAAAAAAAAGAAGAAGAAGAAAAAAAGAAGACATGGGATGCAATGGGGGGGAAATTTTTTATGATTTTACTGCATCCTTTTAGATTTTTGTTGGCATCAGGGACGCAGGATGCATACCTTATCAGCATCTCTGATGGTAATATTCAACCCCTTTTGAACTATTTTATGCCACATTTTTTTTTCCTTTTTTTTCTTCCTGTAGCATAGGAACTTTTAAGCAAATGTGTGTGGTTAAATATTGATTGTTTTCATAAATTGGTAGAAATTATTTTCAAATTGACTTCATGTGTATATAATATTGGTAGGATGTGACAGCAGTCAATTTCTTAAGTACAGTTAGTTTTATAATTCAGAGGTTTTACCTTCTCGCTAGACGGTTGCCTTTACCAAGGCTAAAGAGCCCAGTTGTTCTACTAGTTAGCAGAGCTAGAGAGGGAGGGGATTCATTTTCCTTTCCCAAAGGCATTTATCATAAATTCGAAATGCTAAAACAGCCTTGTCCAGGATTGGAACTGCAACTTGCTAAGTCCAAATTTTTCCTCAAATAACTGTTACACATGGAGTACTCCCCTCAGAGTAAATGCAATTATGATATGTTCTGAGTAATATATATATATATAAGTTAAGAAGAAGAGGAAATTATCCGACGGTATAGTATAATAGGATAAGGATATGAAAACATACAATATGCTGTAAAGTGAAAACATTTTAATATCATATTCATAGCCAATATTGAAACAATATTTCGCATATAAAAATCCAATCTTCAGAGCTTGTTTTTTACCCGGACTCCCTCGGAGAGGAGTTGAAAATAATTTGAATTCAAAATGAACATTGAATGTTCCAAAAAAGTTATGGTAGTTTCAATATAAGCACTCCACCACGGGTTTTTCTTCGTCAGCGATAATCAATGTATAACTCTTAGTGTAAAACAGTTTTTGAAAAAAGAAGACAATATTTCAAATTCAACATAGACAAAATTCTCTCTTACAAACAAGAGCTAGCTTGAATAGATAACTCATGAATTAAATTGAAATTTCAATTCTTTTAAAACTGGTAAAATTAAGATTAAATTCAAGTCAAAAGATTTAAGCCTGAGACAAGCAGCAGAACTAATTTATAGAAATGAATATATGTAATAAGATAGATATACTCTGCAATATATCTATATATTTACCAAACTCCCTTTGCACGAGCAGGAATGCCGACACAAGTCAAATTCCTTAAGTAGAGTTTAACAGGTTTTGAATACAGAGTTTTCCTCCTTAGACGGTTATCCTATCCAAGGTTAAAGAGCCAGTCTGCCCTACTATTTAGCAATAGCCCTGGAAGGAGAAATAAATGGATTCATACCTTTCCCAGGGTATTAGCGCTATGTGAAATGCACACAGCCCTTGTTCCAGGATTTGAACTTGGCTCGACGAGTCCATTTCCTACGACTCTGCAACATATCTATATATTACACCACAAACCTCCTCTGCAAACATAATTCTATCATATCCCGTATGCACTACTTTATATGTTATCTCTTGTAACAAAGATGTAAGTGAACATTGAATGTTATTCATTCTATGCTAATACTGCTATATGAAATAGAAAACTTGAGTTTAAACTAGCATCTAAAGATATTTTTTCCTAAATTCATTTAAAGAAGAAAAAAAATATAAAAAATAATTTAATACTACGAGGGTAAATCCAAAGTAAGGTCTCCAAAGCACTGGGGACTTAATGGGAAACTGTTTTTGTGCAGCTCTTGCAACCTGTTGCGTTTGTTTTGCGCTTGCACATGCCTCCCTAGCCAGGCCAGTCTTTGCAGTGGGTTTTTCTGATGAGCTCCAAATTGACACTACCGCCAAGTGTGAAGTTTGAGCGGTTATTTAGTTTTTTTGATGAAAATTAAATGGGGAAATGTATGGGCAAGTCACTCATGGAATGTCCAAAAAATCTGCAAGTAGTGTAGGGAGTTTGCAATGATGAACAAAGGTCAATAATTTCCCTCAACAACATGTGGGCAAACATATACAGCACATGAAAAACTGCCATAACACCTAACATTCATCGACCAAAAATAAAAATGTAGAGAAATAGTTTAATGCTGAAACCTTTTAAAATGTAAACATCATGACAATAGATATAAACGTTTCTGTGATTTCTAGATATTTTGGAGACCTTACTTTTGGGATTTACCAATCATTTTTTGGTAAATGTAAGACGTAAAATTAACTGGAAAATCAACACAGTACTGATAAAGAGTTTGTAAAGTTTGACAGAAAGCTAATGCCTTTTGTGAAAGGCATGAATCCACCTAGTTCTCACCTCCTGAACTATGAAAAATAATAGGGCAGAATTGGGTTCCCTAGCTTTGGTTAGCACAGTAATAGGAGAAGGAAAATTATATACACATAAAAAAGTAAAGATTTCAAATATATGTAAACATTTAATGCGAAGGCTGTGGAGTCAGAAAACAAAATTTTCAACTATACTCCTGCTATTTTGGCCAACCTCATACTTCCTCTTTATGTAATTAATCATAATAAATATAAAACCAATGAAATTTAATATAACCGAGGAAGTGTGCACTGTTATAACTTACAGACTGAATTAGAGTTCACATAAGTGTAAATTAGTTTGGAGTTTGGTATAGTTTTATCGACTGACTCCCAGTAACCCCTTAATTGCTTACAATGCCCATAGCCTGTGTAATGCAGTTGTTACAAAGTACATTGGCGGCATGCTTGATATTGTTACTTCCATTTAAAACTGACTCCAGTTAACCCCTTAATTGCTTACGACTCCAAGCGCTGTGTAATGCAGTTGGTTACAAAAGTAACATGGCCCATGGTGATATTGTTACTTCTATTAGGAAAGAATGAAAGATTTCTAAATTAGCATTTCATAGTTTTTCTCCATTATATTAAGAAAATTTTATAATCCGAATTTGGCCACTGATCATTTTTTTGGAAGGTCCAGTCATCTGAATATTATTCTTTAATCTCCCAAGAAATTGTATTAATTAAAAAATTGGATCTGTAAACCATGTTATTCATTAAGTTATGCATTTTAAGTGTTAAAGTAAAATCGTCGGAGTGGCCCCAAAAAGTCGGTTCAGCCCAGAAGCAAGGGAGTCTGTCCCCTTTTCACTAGCAATGAGAAACTAAGGAGATTGTTTTTTTCGTCTAAGGTGGAGCCCCACACCTACCATCATACTCACTCCATACGCTAGTTGGCGAGGGCCCAGTATCGAAACCCAGGAACCTTGTGGTTTCTAGGCGACCACTCTACCAAAATTGAGGCTAAACTGGCCTTACTGCCTCAATAAAACTTGCTATAAATTTCTTGTTTTTACAGAGTTTAAAGGAACCAGTTTTAGCTCAATTGTAGAGCTTTACAAGGATTTGCAAGATTCCTGGTTTTTGATACTGGTCCAACCAACTCAACACACGAGTAGCAGCAGCTTGGTTTAATCCAATTTGTTAATATGTGATGTAACTTCAAGTAATATTGATATAAATATGGAAAGAAAAAAAAACAGATAAATCTTAGCATTCCCTATAGCCGTCAGTAGCGTTCTATTTTCAAAACTATGTTACAAACATCACATATGAACAATTTTGCCCTGATGGAGGGTTTAATATAAAAAAAGGAAACAACTAATCTCCTAACTATAATAAAATCATCCTCTGAAATACCTGCTTTTTTCATATATTTATATATTTATATACCATTGATTTTTTCCATTTCCCAGATATTATATGTATATATTGCAGAGATGCTGATAGGCACCATGTCCTACATCCTGATACACAAAATCTACAGGACACAGTAAAAATCATATCCATGATCCTCGCTGTTTTTTTTTTTTTTTTTTTCCTTCACCATTTCCAAAGTTAAAACTGTAAAATACATGTTCAATAGTTTCTTAGAAACGAACTTAAA
>CM042154.1:43388641-43554468 GCA_023376005.1 Doryteuthis pealeii | reverse complement strand
TATGTCAGCAAAAAAAATAGGTATTAAAGTGTGGAAATAGCATGGAGATAGGCGTAATTTGAGTATTGGCATCTTAAAATGAATTCTTAAGCGGTAAATATATGCTTAGTATTATTAGATGTTCTAATTGTGTTTGCTTTTATCTTATTGAATATGTACGAGGCATAAATCTCTTCAATCAAATATTAATAGAGGATCCGTCAACAAGAAGAAATGATTACATCATGTAATATGATTCGTTGTAGCTTCACTTATGTATTAAATAAGTTACTAACAGTTGAAATTAGGAAAAATTATACCAATGGAAGCAACTGTGGAGTAAATACATGAGAAAGCATGAAATGGAGAGAGGTGTAGTTGTCACAAGTTGGTGTCGTACAAAGTATTCTGTTCCAACAGTATTCAATAACCCTCCGTCCGTTCAAAATCTTTTTTTATCCTACAATTCTTATTCAGTTTCATTAGCCTTTCTAATTTAATATGATATTTTATTATATTAAAACTTAAATACTTGCACCCGGAGGGTGCATATATTTGCTAGTATTATTAATCTATCACGCTGCGCGATAAATTAGTTTCAGTGGTCACACAGATACCTGTGGACCCTAGGCCAATGACCTACTAATCCGGGCCTGGTTTTCATAGTAACATAAAAATGTTGAAAGGTCATAAAAGAACCCGGTTTTGTTTAGTCTAACTTACCATAGAAACATAAAAATAATGTATTTTTAATTTGTTTGTTTTATGAAATGTTATAACATTTTTATTCTTTTAAAAGGTGATACACGTGTTCACTCACGTTCTAAAAATACTTTTGAATCAAAATTAATTGAATTTCAAACCTAGGTATTATTCTAGATCCGTTCTAGTAATCTAAGGTACTCTTTATTTTTAAAAAAATCTTCTTAAAAGTGAAACAACTAGAAACCATAGTTCATTCATATTCAATTGTCGAAATTTTCTGAAAAAAAAAATTTTTTTAAAGTCATAACACGTAAAATATTGACTTTTTAAATTTTTTGCACAAAGTATTAAAAAAAAGTCTGGAAGACTAAATTAAGTTACAGGGGGAAAAAATTCAATTTAAAATCAGTTATATTTTCCGCGTGAGCAAACTAGAATAGAATAGGATTTTTCAACAGATAGCAAATTGCAGGCAATGTTCTTTTGTTGTTTTTGTTTTTTAATAAGTAATATTTTCGTAAAGTAATATTTAATTGAAAACAATCTTTTAACTGACAATGTATGTTGAGTACACACTGACAAAAACACAGCAAATGAAACAAAAAATGTGTTACTTAATACTGGAAGAAAACACGTACGCATGATAATTTATTTTGAAAATACCTTTAAAAGGTCATAAATTCATGACAAAGAAACTTTATGTATGTATTTATTGGAAATAAATTTGAATAAAATTGAAAATTAGATGCGTATAATATGAGAGGACCAAATTGGATTTACTTTTAAAAAATGTCTTTATTTAGATTTAGCTAATTATAATGTAACTTTTTGTGGCAATTTTTAAAAATTTTACTGAAATAATCCTAACCCACACAGACCACGCATAAACGAGATATATATTTTATGCTTTCATTGTTCATGGATCGGTTTAAAATTATGCTTTACGAATAAAACTGAATTAAATAATAAATGATCTACAATATTTGGGTTAGTTTTTTAATGTTATGACGCAAGGATTTCTTTAAATTGAAGCGCTTTGAATTCTGGAATATGAAGAAAAATTTTTAACTTAACTTTTGCAGATTTTTTTAATTTTTTTAAAATTTTGTAAGAGAATTAAGGCCAATACTAAAAAGTAAGTTATATATAAATTAATAAACAAATAAAACTAAAAGTAAATTGAAAAAATAAATAAAACTATAAGTAAATTGAAAAAAATTACGTACAAAACAATTTTTTTTAAATAAATAGGTAAAAACTAAAAGTAAATTGAAACAATATATAAATAAAACTAAAAGTAAATTGAGAATAATTTAAAAATTTAAAAAAATAAAACATATATAAATAAAAGTAAAAAATGATTAAAAAATTGCAAATAAAACTAAGAAAATTGGAAAAAATAAGGCTAAAAAGTAAATTGAAAGTAAAAAATGAGTTGTCTTGTCATCAAGAGAAAAAAAATAAAGCCGAAAAAAAAAAAACCATATCAAATGTTTCTTATCACAATTATAGTAAGTTGGGTACTCGTTTATTTATTCATTTATTGTTTTGTTTATTTTTTTAAAAAGACAGCAAACCAAATGTTAAAATATATCAATCGATTGAACAAAATTCGATAACAACACAGACAAAAAAGTCATAACTTTAGCTTTAAAAAATGTAATTATTATGTTAATTTTATTTAAAAGTAAAAATACCATCTTGATTTTATTAAAATTAAAACTAAAATTTACTATTTATTAAGTAAAATGTAATTATTATCTTGATCTTATTTCAAAGCAAAATATTATTATTATTTATAGATAAATAATAATTTTTATTTTAAAATAAATCAAGATAATAATTAAATTTTATAATAAAATAAAATAATATGTATAGAATTTATTTTAAGTAAAATGTTTTTGTTCTTTATATTTTCTATTTGATCTTAAAGTAAAATGTTGAATAAAGCAAGAAGAAAAAATATATTTCCACCAATCAGTTACCAGGGTAAGGAATTTGAACAAAGGTCACAAGTATGGGAAATCAGCAAGGATCGAAACTCGCTTTCGAAGCATGGATCTGCCGGGAGCTAACTTGCTAATTATTCATTTACACCATGATGAAAGAAACTACAACTGATAATATTCTGTAAAACACCTGTAATCAATGCAATGTAAGAAACACGATTTTTTCGATTCCGTTTTTTATAATAATCAAAAGAGCATCCCATCGTGGTGTAATGGTTAGCAAGCTAGTCTCGCAGATCCGTTACTACTGAATAGCGAGTTTGATCTATCCACTGGATGCTCCATACTTGTGAACTTGTGTCAAATGCTACCCGTGGTGGTGTACAAGCTGGGTAAATATTATTTACTAAATAATCTTTATACTATAAAGGGCGTCTCATCATTGCGTATGGTTAGACGAACTAGTCTACAGATCCTCTACTACTGAATAGCGAGTTTGATTCTTGTCCGGGATTCCCCCATACTTGTGACTTTTGTGTCAGACATCTACCCGTAGCGAAAACGGGTTCGGTTGTACTATAATAAATGAGTGGCATAAGCGCTATTGGGGCAAGGTCCCAGGACGAATTTAATACCATAGCACCATAATACATGTTACACGATTCTATGAACAAGATAGATTAAACTATAATAAATGTTAAATTTTAATACATAACGCATAATATACTAACTAATAATAATAAACATTATATATATTGATAAATAATATACTATAAAAATTAATAATAGAATAGTACCTAAAATATTAATAATATACTATACATAATTAAGTAAATAATATACCTTATAATAATTATAAAAAATAATAATTATGTATTACTGACAATATGATGATAAAGAAAAAATATACTCCAATAAATAATATACTAATATTAAGTATATTAGTAATTTAGGGTATTATTTATTATAAGATGAATAATATACTTATATTGGATACATAGGTAAGGTATGTATTTATATATTATTATATATCTATGATATAAGGTATTTAAATAGATACATCACTCACTCACTCATCACGGAGAACTCGAGAAGTATAATATACTATATAGAATATTAATATAGTATATATTATATGATGACTAATAATATAATTATTATTAAATAATAAATGTTTGATTCAATGAGATATAGATATATATATAGATATAGATATATAAGTTAGATTTTATTAATTCTTATCTACCCTCCACCGGACATTAACATACGCAAAAGGTTATCTAATTTAAGTATAGTTGGCATAGTTTCATCGACATTTATACATTGTTTGCATAGAAATTATAGGAGAAAACGGCCATACTTTTGTTCAACTTTATTTTTTTTTTTTTTCTTCATTTCTTTTTATCTATATTATGGAGAGATCGTACACATTGATCTCTTTATCTATCAATCAACAAATATTAAAATCAGAAACATAGATTTTGGCGGTTATCTTTATAACTAACTCATTAATAATAGAGATTTTCTGATAAGATAATAGAAGAATACACACATTCGGAAAAATAACAACGAGGCATTTTTTCTAACCTAGAGTTGTTACTCTCTCTCTACTAGGTGATAATCTTAGAGCATACTCGCATCTGAGCCACGCAAAGACACACAAAAAAAAAGCAATTTAAACTTAACCCCATTTTTTTTAATTATTAATTTTTTTATTCTATTTTACAAACTGATCGTAAAAAATTTAGCGTATATAGATTATTCACACATAAAAAATAAGATTTTCAAAATATTACCTGCAGTTTTTGTTATACAGCAGAATTGAGACTGTTTTTAACCTTGCTTCTTCAGATCTTCTAAGAAATGTCTTCGTTATTTTAGTTTGTTTAAAGAGAAGAAGAAAAAGAGATTTTAGCAAAGATTTACATAACATATAAAAAATCAGAACTGAAATTTCAGGATATCCATCCAAGGAGAAAATTTAAGGTTATCTTGAAATGGAATCCTTAATGATAACCGACAATTATTTTTACTACGTGAGTCGACCCCCAAGTGGGTTACATCTACGCATAGTTTTTCTTTCTTAAATTGATTCCCCATTTTGTGAACTATCACCAATTTTGACGTTTTCCTAACCGCTTTCTAAAACCCGAGTATGCTAAATTACGTAAGTGAAAGCGCAACAAATACAGAGCAAAATAAGACCCGAAAACGATCAGACGCAGACATTTATTTCAGGAGAAGTTCAATGTGACATTTTTTCAAGAAGCATTGTTGTAATAATTTCATTAACACACATACACACACACACGATCGGCCTGCCATCATCACCCACCACATCATCAAATCCGAGCGTTTTCGTTGAGATGTCATACTGACTTCTAGCAAATATGAAATAAATTTATTAGAAATATAGCGAAAGGTCTTCTTAAGGATGTACGCCTTACCTAATCTGAATCGTGGCTTCCGCGCCGCAGATGATGAAGTGCACGGCTGCTAGGACAGCAGGCGAGAAGCTCATTGCCGACATCACAATCAACAGGGAAAATTCCAACGTACAAATTTCCGCTAAGGCAGGTAATCTCAGAAGCTTGTTTTGCCACTAGAAAAAGGTGCGCAAAAAAGGGAATGTTCAGTAGATTTTGTTGTTAAATATTCTGGTGCGTAAATTTTCCATTCATTCATTAATTATTCTATTTGTTTTTTTTTTTTTTTTTTTTTTTTGATTCGCTCACGTACTTATTATAATTATCGAAAACACATACTGGAGTTTTTCTCCGATCTAAAACCAGTGTGCGGATTGTTCTTAGCATTAGCAAACACAGTAGTTTTGTTGGGTTTTTTTATAATTTATCAAAATTAAAAACAGATACATTTTATTTTATTATGCCGAGAAATTTGATTGCCAACCGAGAAAGTAATTCTTGAAATTCACATAAAATCAAACACTTGGATAATTAAATACTAAAATTTAATTTAAATAAAATTATGATGTAAAATCAGCTATAATTTTTAATAATTTTCTTTTATGACTAATACAACGCCTTGTCGTGGGTAGTAAAATAACTCCGAAGCACCTCTGCGAGGGGTAAAATCCCACGCCCGAGGGAGTACCTGTTGGTCGTGGGTGGGCGATTTCCGTGATGGCTTAAGGATGGAATCCTGGTGGCTTGAGCAGTCCATGACATACAACACTCCACTTTGGCCCTTACTTAGGCTAGACGGGTGGTCGGAGAGGTCTCCTCTGATCAATCAGCTGGCCACATCAAGCCTTAGCACCTATATGATTATCCCGATTCTATTACTCTTATGGCAACCCCAACTCTTTTTATCATATATGTGCTAGAAGGCGGTGGTTGAGTATAATGTTAAACGGCAATTCTGAAGATCTGGGGAGTGTGGGTACCCATTCATTACCATTACTCCCAGGTCCATTCTGACCCGGAGTGGTAGTACCTGTTAGGGTCCAATCTATGGGTGAATATGATTCAAAAAAAAATTTTAATGGTGTTTTTTAAAAACTGAGATTTAAAAAAAGTTAAGTTATATATGAAAACTGAATACCAACAAGAAATGAATCAAAGTAAATGTTTTCGGGCATAGAAATGACTCACAAGAGTTGACCATGCGTGGAACATCCAACGAACAAACCTTATAATTCAATACAGTATTATTGGTATTCGAGCATTGTAGAATCCGAGGACTGAAGAAACTCCACAAAGTCCTTTATAGGGAAGAGAATAATTTTTTTCAATAGATACTTAGTATGCCAGATGAGGAATAAATATCTCATCGAGTTCGGCACAGACGACACAGCAGCTGTCTGCTCCAGGGCTTTGTGATCCCCACCCCTGAATTGTGTCCCTTTGTAGAGAGGTAGCACACCAGTCCCTCCCACCCAAAGGGTGTCTGGAGATATGACACTAAACTGCTCTGATGGTGCTACAATTCCGTTGGAGATCTTGGGAGTGGTCAATACCCCTTCCTGCTACCATTACTTTGGACATAATCGTCGTATCTGACGCAGAGCTAGTTAGCACCCATATGCATCATGCCGAACCAACATCATATGGATCTTGTTTGAAAATTATGGGTCGTAGAGATTAGCAAAAAACAAGATAAATAGAGGGCGCCTAGTTATAGGTAGATAGGATAGGAAAATTATTTTTGAAAAATATTCCTGTAGGGGCGGGTGGGAAAATTAATAATAAAATAACACGTTTTAATATTTTTTTAAAGTTAATTACTTACTTAAAAGGCATCATATTCACGCTCACTCACGGAATATTTGTTTTGTTTTAAGACAGTCAAGGACCTCCGGAACAATGTTTCTAAAGATTTCTGATTTAATTATTGACTCTTACATTTATAGAAAAATTTTAAAATCCGCGGTAAAAATAATTTTATCCGAATTTTGACATATAATAATGGTGAGTCGACCTAGTAAAAATATTTCCCCCTAATAAATTTTAGGAAAACATAAAATAAATTCATCTAAAATAAATAAGTAATATAAGAAAAAAAATTTTCGTGAAAATTTGAACTCTTTATTGATTTTTCAAAATTAATATAGAAAACAAAATGACTGTGGACGTAAGAGTGGCGAAGTTTCGGTTACATAGCAAGAGACCGAATTTCCATTATTATAAACAATTTAATAAGGACCGTGTGCAAAAAGAAATTCTTAAGGATAAACAGACTATATCACAAAAATATAATACTGGAACATCATAACGCGAATTCCGTAAGCTCTCTAGGACCATAAATTACTCTAGCCCGGTTGACTAATGCCTTGTAAAAAATCAATATTTTTTGTAAATTATATTCAATAACACTTATTGCGTAAATTTGCTATCTAATTAATTTTTCTTTATAGGTCTCTCCACCTGGATTAATGTTTTAATTGATTGCTAGCTGGCTGGCTGGCTGACTTGGCTAGCTTGATTGATTGGGGCTGTTTGATGGAGATTTATGATGTGAACCGCTCTGGTTTATTTTATATTATTTAAGATTCCCTTTGTTTTAAATTTTTCCTGTTTGTAGCATTCAAGTTTTTAAAACTCATTTTAACACATTTTTCAAATCTCGATTTTTGATACTATTAACGGCCATCAGATTGGCACCCTAACAGGTACTACCACTCCCGGGTCAGAGTAGACCTGGAGTAATAAACGATGGAGTGGATACGTAACGCTCGCCATAGCTGCCAGAATTGGAACATCACCAACTAAGTGCGTTTGAACGTAAATACAAATATGCCGTCTATATATACCCGATC
Source organism: Doryteuthis pealeii (assembly GCA_023376005.1). Taxonomy (NCBI): domain Eukaryota; kingdom Metazoa; phylum Mollusca; class Cephalopoda; order Myopsida; family Loliginidae; genus Doryteuthis; species Doryteuthis pealeii. The sequence continues at coordinate 43,546,557 of CM042154.1, read as the reverse complement.
GTGCACTCACAGCTCCGTCAGATGCCGGACGCAGTTAGCCATCTTAGAGCTACATTCATAGACGAGTCAATTAATGGGAAGGTCGGAATGAAGAAGTGTAGAGGTTGCCCTGAAATAAAGCAACAATATGTGTAGGATATAATATGATCACTATAGGTTGCATCAAAGGCTCATTGATGACTCTCACACGAAGCGGGTTGATCAGCTCGCGAAGCTGATCACAGAGTACGCGAGCCATCCGTATTATTCTAGCACGTAGTGGTCGATGGTTGCAGTATACATGGACTGCTCCACGGATAAGGCCAGACTATCTCTAGCCTCTTATAGTATAATAGTACGGGGTTGCCACCCGCGGCCCAAAGTCAGTGATGAGCACCACTTCGCTCTCGGGGTCCGCGACGCGGTGTTTGATACCCACTCGCACATTAGCCACGTCTCGGTAATTTGTACACGCCCTCATGGCACATGACGGGATGTCGGTTTTAATTCAGGATCTCAAACGAGTAGAGTCACAGTCAATCATCTTAGCTACCTCGGCAGTACCCGTATAATATTTCTATCTATCTATTATCCTCTATTATCTGTTCGGCGCATAGCGCACAGCACAGAGTGAGCCTTCAGATTCAAGCTCGATCGATAATGATTGGTTCTCATTCGTTTGTATATTGGTTGTTACTCATTGTTTGACTCGATCTTCTCTTTGTAGGGTTATTGTTAAAAATGTTTTTGAAAGTCCACAAGAGCATAAACAGATATATAAGGAAGCTTTTGGTCATTGCATACCGATGTGGCACACCTCGTGGATACAGCAATTATATCTCCCACGCGGAGTTCGTAGTGACCTGATCCCGGATGGCGACGCGGTAAGCTCAGTTGTGATAACAGAGAGTTGGTGAGCAATGGTGAATTATGAATACGCACGACTCAGCGCATAAACAGTATAAATAAATAGGACTCAGGAAGTATTGAGAAGATGGACCAGAACGTATGTATTGTTCATGATATCTCTTACATTAATAGTGATGGTTGTTAAATAATTATTAATAACTCTTAGTAATAAAGGTATTCAGCCTCTCAGTAGTGTCGTATTATAGTTTTGTATGTGTCAGAAATGGTTCATAAAGAGTGTTTTCGTAAGTTAGCTTCACTTTGTTTGTTTTTTATGTGGCTTAACATTGTGATCGGTATGTAATCAGTGCCATTCGAATAGTAGATATATAACGTAAAGTGACCGTCCCAAATGAAAATAACTGGCGCAAATTATACTACACTGCAAAACAGTGCATTACAGTGCGAAATTGCGGTTCTAATGTTATAGTCAATTGCGTTTGAAGTAAAGGTAAAGACGTATTGATCGCAGCAAAATGAACAAACACGCAAGGTCGCGAAGATTGTTCAATAAATCTGTACTAAAAAGCCGAGAGAAAGGGTCGTGACTTCTAGCATGTTGCTAGTAATTTCGGAAGTGCGGTGACAAATTCGATCTTGGTAGCGCGAAATCGTAGCGTGCAGGTCGACGATGTGATGGTGGTTCGAACATCTCAGGGGTGCCGATGTATATGCACGCTGGGCGAGTGATGTGGGTAGAAGTCGTGATATTTAGTGTCAAACGTTCGGGTTAGGTGGTGATATAGTACACGAAATAGCGAGATGTGGCTCGAACCTTGGTGATATGTGGTTGACACGGGCAATATGGCTAGAATGCGTGATAGTAGATGTTGGTAAGGATGCACGAGTTGGTGGTTCGGTGAGACGGGCGACTGTGAGTACGTGATAGTCAACGTTTGGTCAGTAGTCCTTCGGCCCTGGTAAGGCTTCGGGTACAGATCTGACCGGGGTTCAGGATGAAAAGCGGGTAAAGGGCGCGAAAGTTGGTACATTATCTAGTCTTGTATTGTTAGCGCAGTCCGTAGCGTCTACACCGTCCTAGATTGTCGGCTCTGGTTGTCGCCGCTGACTGCCTGTCGTCTTTCAAAGTCGGGGATTATCTAAAGTATTTTGTCGAGGGTCGAGTGCAGAAATGGATCAGCTTTTGGTTTTATCGGTGTTATTTTTACGTGAGAGTCACGTATTGGTGGCGAAGATCAAAAGATCTAGCATTTCGTCTATCTTTTGATTAGAATTTCTTTTCAGGATTCCGCGTGTGCTCAAGCGGAATGTTGCCAGAGTCATGACTCGTCTGACTAAATGAGAAAACTGGCGCAGGCAGACGAGTTGATTTCTCATTTAGCCAACAGTCATGCTTTGGAAGTAATCCGTTGGATGTTCTTCTAGGTCTGTTAAGTAGATCACTTTGTAATTAGTTCAGACGTATAAAGAAGAGGGCCATTTGAGTATGTGTTGGCGTTCTCGGGTAAGTGTATTGTCGAATCGCTGGAGAGTATTAACTTTCATTAATGTGTAATATAACAGAACTACAAATCACAGTAACCTCCTCCCAGAGGATTTAATGAAAAGAGCCTGGTGCACCACGAGGCCGAAGAGGAATATGATTATTCGTAGACTTGATATTGATTAAAAGTAATTGAGTGCTCAACTACTACTACCTTCTGTGTGGTTCACTTTACAAGATTTTAAACGGATTGTGTCTTTTAAATTCCTTGATTGATATTTTTGATTTCAACAGTTGGAGCCGAAGCAGGATTCTCTTTTAATACTTGGGACTCTATGGGGGGTAGTTAGTCTTAGACGGCTTTCTTATAGTTTATTGTGCGAACAAACGAGGTGTGGTGGTTCAGTAGAAGAGTGTTTATTTTCTATCATGTGAGTGAATAAGAGAGAATCCTTTTATGATTGAACCTTGATAGCGATCACGATAATGTGCCAGAAGTTTTTAAACACAAAAGATAGATGAGAATTTTGAAACCAAAAATTATCTTCCGAGGACTTGACTGAAACAGAAATAATACCAGATATCCCTAAAATTCCTTCTCCATCAGTTTAGTAAGTCTCTCAACTTGACTCTATACATTGGAAGAACGTTAATATTGATTAGTCATGTTTTTGTTGTTAAATACAACCCGTTAGAATTTTTTTAATTCATTATTTGTTGCAGTTTAGGTCTTAGAAAAATTGCTCTGACACAATACAGAGAAAAGTTTTCTAGGGAAATGATCATCACATTTGGGTTCTTTTTCTTGGATAGAGTAATTTATTTTTAGATGTAGATGAAACACCGTGTACACACTTGTAAGCTCTACAAACGGAATCTTCTGAATCTTATGCGCAGTGAAACTGAAAGCAACGGATCCCTGTTTCAAAGCTTAGAAAAAAGGAAAAGAATAACAAATTTTTTTGAATGTACCAAAAAGAAAGTGTTGTTTCCGAATCTAACCATACTCTATTTGGCAGTATACTATTAGCTTCATAAAGTCTGATAAACAACCTTGTGAAACTTTCCCTTTGGCTTTTTCTTTTGAATCTTACAATCCAACAACTCTATTGAGGCGTTTTGTAAAACGATGCCTGATGTGATTAGATGTTATGATAAATATAAACTAAACAACACTTTCCTACCTCAATGAAATAAGGAATATATTCCAAATATATATGCAACATATTAAATTTTACGAGAAGAGAAGTAAAATAAAATAAAGGCATTTTTTTGAAAAAAGAAGAATACTTTTTAGGACGCAAATATTTTTTTTTCCAAAAGTCTTCGGAACTTGTTATAGATTTTTCATGCTTTTTGTTGTTATTCTTATTAAGATTTTTTTCACCTCATATTGTACATAAATCATAAAAGCTAAAAGCATAAACTTGTATGTCGAAATAAATATTTTAGGGATGAATTTATGAGAACAAAAAAATTTATGGCCCTCGTACACACTTCGACTGCCGACATCCCTGGGAAAAGTGGTTTGAACCATCCACATTTGTAGCACGAACGCCGTCTTCTTCTGTGTTTGGGATACGCGCTCTGGCTGTTGTTTTTGCAGTTACTGTGGTGTTACGTTGGTCGCTTGAGAATGGTTCGGATTCCTCGGCCAACAGTGGTTAATCACTAATTTTGTCCATCCTAGACGATGCTTCGCAAAGGACCCGACCGGCATTAATACCTGTATACAATATTTACGGGCGCCAAACGGCGCTGAGAATTTTTTTAAACGGAGATAGGTAGTGTCGACGCATTTACCGGCGCGAATATCCGGCGCTCCAACAAACTGTTGCCAAGAGAAAAAAAGGAGTCACCGTTCGAATGCCGTATTAAAGATTGCGCTTATACCTGCTGGTCAGCTAAACGCGCGGTGAGAACTTCGGCGATAACTCGAAGGATAACGGTATCTGCATTAATTTGCGAGCGAACTCTTTGACCCTTCGAGGAACACAATGTGCCATTAAGGAGAACCATCACGAACTCAAGTATCACCCTTAAAGGACCGAAGCCTTGTTTATTCTTCTGAATTGTGCCCAAAATAGCTTATACAAAGAAAATTGGGTTGTTTCCGAAGAAAAAAAAAATTGTATAGTGGTTACCACGGATTCTTTTATAGTCAGACATAGACCATAGCAATCATATTTTTGACTAGATTAAGCATAGTGGTTACGATTTACGCAAACGAATATGATTCTCGCTTTTCCCCTTTTTCTCATATTGGAGGAGAGCTATATTTGAATGATATCGGCTTTCTTAAAGAACGTGGACCGAAACACGGGGAAATGGCGCATTTTGGAACCAGTACAAAGGAGTGGGTTGTTGAAGGCGAGACAAAGAAACGACTCTATACACCACGCACACACACTACACAGAAAGAGAGAGAAGGGAGGGCAGTTTAAGACCTGGGGTAAAAGGGACATCTTATATCTATACTACTTACCATATATAAAGGGCGGTTGGTGTGTATATATGTCCAGAGGTAACTACAAATATAATAATTTATACAACAAAAGGTAAATATATATGCACATTTAATTATCGCCAGAGCTTGGTTTTTGGGGCAAAGAATAATGAAAATTTTATTCGCATATTCAGAAGAGTATTTAAAATTTAAAATTTGTATAATAACAGGAGGTAAAAGTCTTTAAGCGTTTTATTTATTTTTTCGCTTTGAATAATAAATCGATTTGATTTGAATTTAATGCGCCTTATTTTATCTTTTTTTTTTTTAATGTATTACTGAATCCTACCAAATGTCTTATAGTTCTTATATTGTGAATGTATTTCCTTTACCCAGGCGAAAAATTCCTGGCGTCTCTCCAGGTCTTTCTTACTAGGAACTTATGGGTCATTCGCAACGAGAATCAATTCGCGATAAAGTATGTATTGTAACCAACCCCTACCGCACGAAGCTGGATGGCGACACCACAAGGTCAATTTCTTAACGGAGTTTAAAAGGTTTGGTCATTCAGATTTTCCTTCTCCTAGACTAGTTGCCTAACCAAGGTTTGAAGAGCCCAAGTCTGTCCTACTATTTACCTATAGCTGGAGTGAGAATAGTTGGATTCCTACCTTTCCCAAGGGTATTAGCGCTATGTGAAATGTAAGCAACCTCGTCCCTGATTTTGACTACGTTCCGTTGTGCCATTTCCCTAGCGGCGATATCCAGTTTATACCACGCACCTCCAACTCGGCGGTAAGTAATAATGGATATGGACACTACACGTTTTTTTACCCCCCCCCCCCCCCTTAACCCAAGCGATGCCGGGTATCCCAACTATCTAGTCGGGTAAGAAATAGTCATGTTCTTAGTCTACTCTAAATACAAATTAATCTTCACAATGGACCAACGTCACCCAAGACGTGACTTTTGTTTATCTCCTTGACTTGTTAGAACGTGATTCTGAAAACTCGTGTGGTATCTATATATATATATATAGTAGTATATATATATATTATAGTATATACGCTACCTCGCAAGCGAAAGAATGCAGGTCACAAGGGTCATTTCTTACGTGGTGTTTTATAACAGGTTTGAATTCCATAAGATTTTCCTTCTCCTACGTAGCCGGTTTACTAGCCCTAGCGCTCTCTCACACGCACGCAACACAGCCTGTCCTACTATTTTACCCATAGCTGGAGGAACGAATAAGTTGAATGAATACCTTTTCTCAAGGGTATTACGGCGCTATGTGAAATGCAAACAGCTTCGTTCCATGATTTGAACTCGGGTCGACGGGTATATATTTGTTTTTGACAGACGTCATGCTGGCCTGCCTGTCGATGGGGCAGTAGATATACCGACTGCAACTCTGCATAAGAGATAAATCTCTCCCCTTCCCAATGGGCGCCACCTGTTTGTTGTGGATGGGTGACGCCATTTGCTTAAGGACGGATATCCTGGTGGCTGAGCAGATCCATGACATGCAACACTGTCCACTTTGGTCTTGGCTAGACGGGCGTCGGAGAGACCACTTCCAATCAATCGGCTGGTCTGTCAAGCCAAGCACCTAATATGATTTTTTCCTAGAACCCTATGCTTTTATGGGCAAACCACCACAACTCTTTTTATGCGTATATGTGCTAGAGTGGCTGTGATGAGAGGTTTTAGTGTCCTGAGTATGGACTTTAACTGCATCTGTAGCTCTGGGAGAATGTGGAGTCACCCTTCATCCTAACAACCCATTGCTCCTAGGTTACACTCCGACCCGGGTAGGTAAGTACCCCCTGTTAGGGTCCTCATTTGTGGGTTAATAGTTTTTTTTAAAATTGAGTTTTAAACATGCGTTTAAAAAAATTGAAGTATGTGAAGGATGAATGAAACAAAATATGTTTTCGGCATGAAATACGCAACAAGGGTTGACATGCCGTAAAACCGCAACAACAACCAACCACAGGCGTATGCCGGATTCATAACAGCTACGTTAGGGGCAATTCAAATAAAAATATAGGCATAAATTAGGGTGAGATAGGACGGGACGACATGAGATAAAAAATTACTCAAATATCTCCGTAATTCATAATTTCATATTACAAATAAAACAAACAAGTAACTTCTTTTCTTTTTTTTTAATTCATTAAATTTTACGTTGACTATTTAAACACGCATTCTTTGGTATCGTTTCAAATTTTAAACGGGGTCGAAATAAAATGGGACGAATAAGCAAATTCCGCGATTAGCGACACCCAAATAAAGCTGGATTTAACATTTTGTAATTGCATCTTGGAACAATTTTGGACGGTCCATTTTTAACTAGAGTGTTAACGGACGGGAAAGATTTAGGAACACGCGTATTGATATATAGATTAATAAGAATACGTTTCGAACATCCACCGTGTGCAAATACATTTTTGTATTAGATAGAATACGTGGTACTCGCGTATGCGCTAAAAAATGAGTTAGAGGGAGATAACTCGTTTTTTTTCTATCGTGAAAAAATAAAAAGAAGGGTTTGTTCCAGTTGTGTAACTTGGACAAAGTTTATGGAGGCCTACAGTGCAGAAATATCATATAGGAAAGTTCCCTGCTTAACCAAAAAACGTAAAGAAAAAAAACAATACAAAATGACACGCTTATAAGAACGTTGTTCTCGGAGTAAAAATCCCTGTTTACGTAAAGGGGGAAGACATTATATTAGTACCCTTAAATGCTGTAAGATCTCCATAAACGATAAAAGAACAATTGTCAGGTTATAGTTTTAAATTATTAACAAAATCTCGGAAAATAATGTTGCGCAATTGCATATTTTTCAAATCATACATTTTTAGATAGATTAAAAAACGTATTCAAGACAAATATTGTTTTCATAACATCTTACTTCGCAGACTTCACTCAATTTTTAGGAATAAAATAGGAACAATTGAATCAGAGAATCCTTTTTTTTTTTTGCATCAATTCAAAGAAAATATTGTTTTTAAAATTCAAAAAGAGAAAATATGATACAAAAATATTTTTTAGTTAAAAAGAAAAACTTTTAAATTTCAAGTAACTTTTTCAGGTGTGAAAATTTTTATTTATTTATCTTTTTTATCTTAACTGACAAATATATGACGAACCTCCGGTTTCAAGTATTTAGTTTTAATGTAATTGTAAATGTTTAAATTGGAATTAGAAAGGCTAATGAAATTAAATAAGATGCAGATAAAAAAATCTTGAAAAACAGAGGGGGGGGGTATAAATCGAAAAATAGAGGCAACTGAAACTTATTCTTCCATCACTCCTGTCCTTTCAATTGCTAATTTTCCTATTAACTATTTAGTTAAAATAGGAGTCAAGTAGAATTAAGTTATTTCTTTTTCTTAATCGATTTTTTAAGGATTTATCTCCGAGATTTTTGCTCATGATTCATCTAAGATAAAACCAAACAATTAGGAAATGAATAATATTCCAGCACATATTTATTAAGATCAAATTTTACATAATAATAATACCAAATTAGCCATCCCGTTGAACACTGTAAACCACTATTTTGGGTTGTATATATAAATAGAATTGCATTTATTAAAAATTTGATCTTAATAAATTATGTGTGCTGGATATTATTCATTCCTAATTGTTTGGTTTTATCTTAAATGAATATGAGCAAATCTCGAGATAAAATCTTAACAAGATCGTATTTAAGAAAAAGAAATAACTAATTCTATTCTTACTTCCTATTTTAACTAAATAGTTAAATTAGGAAAATTTAGCAATGAAAGACAGGAGTGATGGAAGAATAAGTTTCAGTTGCTCTTTTCTTCGGATATACCCCCCTCTGTTTCAAAATTTTTTTTATGCTGCATTCTTATTTAATTTCATTAGCCTTTCTAATTCAAATTATCAACATTTACAATTTAATTAAAAATTAAATACTTGAAACCGGGGTTGCATATACTTTGCTAGTTAGATAAAGATGATAGATAAATAAATAAAAAATTTGCCACACCTGAAAATAAGTTACTTGAAATTTAAAAGTTTATTCTTTTTTTACACTAAAAAATTTTTTGTATCATATTTTCTCTTTTTGTAATTTTAAAAACAATATTTTTCTTTGAATTGATGCAAAAAAAAAAGGATTTTCTCTGATTCAATTGTCCTATTTTTATTCCCTTAAAAATTTGATAGTGAATGTCTGGAAGGTAAGATGTTATAAACAATATTTTGTCTTGAATACGTTTTAATCTATCTAAAAATGTATGATTGAAAATATGCAATTTTGCGCAACATATTTTCCGAGATTTTGTTATATTTAAAAACTATACTGACAATTGTTCTTTTTCGTTTATGGAGGATCTACAGCATTAAGGACTAATATAAGTTATTCGCCCTTTTACGTAAAAGGGGGTTTTTACTGCCGAGCAACAACTGTTTTATAGTAGCGGGTCATTGTTGTATTGTTTTTTTCTTAACGTTTTTTGGTTAAGCAGTGGAACTTTCCTATATGATATTTTGCACGTGTAGGCCTCCATAACTTTGTCCAAGTTACAAATGGAACAAACCCTTCTTTTTTTTTTTCAGATAGAAAAAAACGAGTTATCTCCCTCTAACTCATTTTTTGCGCATACGCAGTACCACGTATTCTTATCTAATACAAATTATTTGCACACGGTTGGATGTTTCGAAGTATTCTTATCTAATCTATATATCAATACGCGTGTTCCTAAATCTTCCGTCCGTTAACACTCTAGTTAAAAATGAGACCGTCCAAATTGTCCAAGATGCAATACAAAAATGTAAATCCAGTTTATTTGGTGTCGCTTAATCGCGGATTTCTTATTTCTCCCATTTTTATTTCACCCAGTTTTAAAATTGAAACATACCAAATGAATGCGTTGTTTAAATAGTCAACGTAAAATTTAAATGAATTAAAAAAAAGAAAAGAAGTTACTTGTTTGTTTTATTTGTAATATTGAAATTATGAATTACGGAAGATATTTTGGTAATTTTTATCTCATGTCGTCCCGTCCTATTGCCCTAATTTATGCTATATTTTTATTTTGAATTGCCCCTAACGTAGCTGTTATGAATCCGCATACGCCGTTGGTTGGTTTGTTGGGTTGGGTTTACGGCATGTCAACCCTTGTTGGGTTATTTCATGCCGAAAACATTTTGTTTCATTCATTCCTGTCACATATTCAATTTTTTAAACGCATGTTTAAAACTCATTTTAAAAAAAATCTATTTAACCCACAAATGAGACCCTAACAGGTACTACCACCGGGTCGGAGTGTAACCTAGGCAGCAATGGGATGAAGGGGTACTCCACATTCTCCAGAGCTACAGATGCAGTTAAAGTCATACTCAGGACACTAAAACCCTCAGTCACAGCCCTCTAGCACATATACGATAAAAAGAGTTGGGGGTTTGCCATAAAGCAATAGGGTCAGTAGGAAATCATATAGGTGCTTGGGCTTGACATGACCAGCCGATTGATTGGAAGGGTCTCTCCGACCGCCCGTCTAGCCCAAGGACCAAAGTGGAGTGTTGCATGTCATGGACTGCTCAGCCACCAGGATATCGTCCTTAAGCATAATGGGTCACCATCCACGACCAACAGGTGGCCCCATTGGGAGGGGAGAGTTTACTCTTATGCAGAGGTGCAGTCGGTGTATTCTACTGCCCCATCGACAGGGCAGGCAGCATACGTTGTCATAAAACAATATATACCTCGTCGACCCGAGTTCAAATCATGGACGAAGCTGTTTGCATTCAGCATAGCGCTAATACCCTTTTAGAGAGCAGGTATTCATGTCAACTTTCTTCCTCCAGCTAATGGGTAAATAGTAGGACGGCCCTGGGCTCTTTAACAATGGCTGGTAACCGCGTAGGAGAAGGAAAACTATGATTCAAAACCTGTAAACACACGTAAGAAATTGACCTTGCTGACGCATTCTTCACTAGTGCGGAGGGTGTTGTATATTATATAAATATATATATATAAATAATATATATATATTATTAAGTAGCCTAACACGAAGTTTTCAGAATCACGGTCTAACAAGTCAGGAGATAAAAAATGTCAGTCTTGGTGACGTGTCCATTGGTGAGACTTATTTGTATTTTAAGAGTAGAACAGATGATATTTCTTACCCGACTAGAAGTGGATACCGCGGCATCGCTTGGGTAAGGGGGGGGGGGGGTAAAAACGTTAGTGATCGCAGATCCATTATTCACTGAACCGCGAGTTTTGAGGTGCGTGGTATAATGCGATATGCGCCGTAGGAAATGGGCACAACGAACGTAGTTCAATTCAGGGGACGAGGTGCTTACATTTCACATAGCGCTTAGATACCCTTGGGAAAGGGTAGGAATCCAACTAATCTCTCACCTCCGAGCTATAAGGTAAACTAGTAGGAAGGACTTGGGCTCTTCAACGGCTTGTTAGGCAACTAAGTCTAAAGAGAGGAAAACTCTGAATGCAAACCTTTTAAACTCGCGCTTAAGAATTGACCTTGTGTCGCATCCAGCTCGTGCGGAGGGGTTGGTAAATACATACTTATCGCGAATTTGATTCTCGTTGGATGACCCATAAGTTGCCTACGTAGAAGACCTGGAGAGAACGCAGGAAATTTTTTTCGCCTGGGTAAAGGAATGACCTGCACATATAAGAATATAAGACTTTGATTCAGTAATTTAACATGAAAAACTTAAAAAAGATATAATGCGAGGCGATTGATTCAATCAATCGATATTAACGATTTCAAAGCGAAAAAAATAAAAAATAAAACGCTAAAGACTTTCTCCTGTTATTATACAATTTAAAATTTTTTTAAAATACTCTCTGAATTATGAATAAAATTTTCATTATTTTTTGCCCAAAAAACCAGCTCTGGCGATAATTTAACTGTGCATATATTTACTATTGTTGTTAATCTATTATATTTTTGTAGTTACCTCTGGACATATATACACACAACCGCCCTTTATATATGTAATATATAGATATATAGATGTCCTTTTACCCAGGTCTTAAACTGCCCTCCCTCTCTCTCTTTCTGTGTGTGTGTGTGCGTGTGTATAGAGTCGTTTTCTTTGTCTCGCCTCAACAACCCACTCCTTTGTACTGTTCCTAAAATGCGCCATTTTCCCCGTGTTTCGTCCACTTTCTTTAAGAAAGCCGATATCATTCAAATAGCTCTCCTCCAATATGAGAAAAGGGGGAAAAGGAGAATTCATATTCGTTGCGTTCGTAACACTATGCTTAATCTAGTCAAATAATATGATTGCGATGTCTATGTCTTGACTATAAAAGAATCCGTGTACACTATACAATTTTTTTTTCTTTCGGAAAACAACCCATTTCTTTTGTATAAGCTATTTGGGCAATTCAGATAGAATAAACAGGTTCGGCCTAAGGGTGATACTTGAGTTCGATGGTTCTCCTAATGGCACATGTGTCCTCGAATGGGTCAAGAGTTCGTCTGCAAATTATGCAACCGTTATCCCTTTGAGGTTATCGCGAAGTTCTCACGCGGTTTACTGACAGCAAGGTAAAGCGCATTCTTTATACGGCATTCGGAACGGACTCCTTTTTTTTCTGGAAGCAGTTTGTTGGGCGCCGATTCGCGCCGGTAATGGTCGACACTTACCTAGCCCGTTTAAAAAAATTCTCAGCGCCGTTTGGCGGCGTAAATGATTGTATACAGGGATAATGCCGGTCGGTCCTTGCGAGCATCGTCTAGGATGGACAAATTAGTGATTAACCAGCTGTTGGCCCGAGACCGAACCATTCTCAAGGAAACGGAACCAGTTACAGTAACTGCAAAAACAAGCAGAGCGGTATCCCAACCAGAAGGAAGTACGGCGTGTCGTGCTACAAATGTGGTGGTTCAAACCACTTTTCCAGGGAGTGTCGGAGTCGAAGTGGTACGAGGGCCATAAATTTTTTTTTTCTCATAAATTCATCGCTAAATATTTTATTCGCATAAAGTTTATTGCTTTTAGCTTTATGATTTAGTTACAAATGAGTAAAAAATCTTAATAAGAATAACAACAAAAAGCATAAAAATAACAAGTTCAGGAAAGACTTTGAAAAAAAATATTGCGGTCGTAAAAGTATTCTCTTTTTTTCAAAAAAATTGTTTTAACATTTTTATTTTACTCTTCTCGTAAAATTCTAATAGTTGCTATCATATTTGGAAAGTATTCCTCTTATTTTCACTGAGGTGGGAAGATTTGTTTTGTTATATTTTTATCCATAACATCTAATCACATCAGGGCATCGTTTAGCCAAAACGGCCTCAAATAGAGTTCGTGAGATTGTAAGATTTCAAAAGAAAGCCAAAGGAAAGTTTCACAGGTTTATCAGACTTTTAATGAAGCAATATATTACTGCCCAAATAGAGGATTGGTTAGATTCGAAACAACACTTTTTTTTTGTACCATGGTCCCAAAAAATTGTTATTCTTTTCCTTTATTTCTAAGGCTTTGAAAACACCGGATCCGTTGCTTTCAGTTTCACTTGGCCATAAGTATTTAGAAGATTGTTTGTTAGAGCTTAAAGTGTAACGGTGTTTCATCACATCTAAAAATAAATTACTCTATCCAAGAAAAAGACCCAAATGGATGATCATTTCCTAGAATAACTTTTCTCTGTATTGTGTCAGAGCAATTTTTCTAAGACTAACAGCAACAAATAAATGAATTAAAAAAATTCTAACGGTTTATTTAACAACAAAACAATGACTAACAATATTAACGTTCTTCCAATGTATAGAGTCAAGTTTGAGAGACTTACTAGTCTGATGGAGAAGGAATTTTAGGATATCTGGTATATTCTGTTTCAGTCAATCCTCGGAGATAATTTCTGGTTCAAAATGTCTATCTGATCTTTGTGTTAAACTTCTGGGCACCATTACGTGATCGCTATGTCCATCATAGGAGAAGGATCTCTCTCACTTACCTCCACAGATAGAAATAACGTATTTTACTGACCCAACACCTGTTTTGTCGCCAAAATATAGCGAGTCTAAGACTAACTACCCCCCCATAGAGTCCAGTATTAAAGAGAAGAGACTGCTGCTCCAACTGTTGAAATCAAAATATCAATTCAGAATTTAAAGAACAATAAAGTTAAATCTTGTAAAGTAACCACAACGAAGTAGTAGTATTGACACTCAATTACTTTTAATTCAATATCAAGCACGAATACAAATTCTCTTGGTCTCTGGTGACCAGGCTCTTTTATATCCTCGGAGGAGGTAACTTATGTAGTTCTGTTATATACACAAATAAAGTTATCTCCCGATTCACAAAATTCACTAAACCCAACACACTCACTCACCAACAATACAAAGTTCGCTTAACAGACTAGGAGAACACCAACCGGATATTGCCAAAGCCATGACTGTTGGCTAAATGAGAAAAACTCGTCTCTGCGCAGTTTTTCTCATTTAGCCAACAGTCATGACTCTGGCAACATCCGCACACGCGGGAATCTTGAAAAGAAATTATCAAGATAAAATCAGATCTTTTGATTTTTCGACCAATACGTGACTCTCACAGTAAAAATAAAGAAAACCAAAAGCTGATCCATTTACTCGACCCGAAAAAGTATAAAATCCCCGACTTTGAAAGACCGACAGGCAGTCAGCGGCGACACAGAGCCGACAACTAAGGAGGTAGACGATCGGACGCTAACAGATACAAGACAGAGATACCACTCGCCGCCCTTTACCCTCTTTCATCCTGACCCGGTCGATCCGACCAAGCCTTAAAGGGGCGAACTACTACCAACGTTGACTATCAGTACCACAGTCGCCGGTCACCGAACCACCAACTTCCTACCAACACTACTATCACGCATTCTACCCATATTGCCCGTGTCAACCAACATATCACCAAGGTTCGAGCCACATCTCGTTTCGATTAACACCACAACCGACTTGACCACTAAATATCAGACTTTCTACCCACATCACTGCCAGCGTCAACTATCGCACCCCGAGGTTCGAACCACCATCACATTCGACCTGCATCGCTACCGATTTCGGCTACCAAGATCGAGTTTTTCACCCACTCCGTAGATATTACTAGCAACATTGCTAAAGTCTACGACCCTTTCCCTTTTTAGTACAATTTATTGAAACTTTCAACCTGTGTTTGTTTTTCATTTGCCATCATACGCTTACTACTAAACGCTTGATATAACAGTTCCATGTTTGCATTATTTCATGGGACGGTCCATTTCTATTCTACATGGAATTGAGTACTTGACACAAGTAAGCAAAAAAAAAAAGAAAACTAAAACATTTATGAACATTGTACACATACAAAATTAATACACACACGAAAACTTATTAGTAAATTATTGATTATTATAAAAATATATAAGTAAATACATAAAAATACAACGTCTGTTCAATTCAAACTCCTGTTATTTATTTTCTGTTTGCATGTTCTATTCATAATTCACTTCAGTATCAACCTTTTATCACAGTTACCCGGATGATTATTTGCTATACGGTCAATCGTTGAAACAAAAGCTTGTTTATTTATGCTCTTGTGGACTTTCAAAAACATTTTTAAAAAACCAAAAAAGCCAAAAAAAAACCAACAAAAACAACAAAAAACAATCATATTTCATTCACTGAAGAAGGCCATCACGCTTTCTATTCCGAATTAAAAAAGAAAAGAAAAGAAAAACGAATAGTAATGATTTAAGTTCCTACTTGTGGGTATCCGAATTAAACCCATCTGTCTGCTAGGCTGTTAGAATACAGGGATAACACCCGCCACCCCAAATGGCCCACCTGTGCCGCGGGTGGCAACCCGTAACTAAGGATAGAATACTGGTGACTGAGCAGATCCATGAATGCAACATTCACTTAGGCTAGACGGATGGTCGAAGAGGCTTCCGCTGATCAACCAGCTGGTTACATCAAGCCCTAGCACCTATATGATTATTCCAACCCTATTGTTCTTATGGCAAACCTCAACTCTTTTTGTCATATATGTGCTAGAAGGCGGTGGCTGAGGGTCTTAGTGTCTTGGGTATACGTTTAAACGGCATTTTAGATGGTGATGTTCAATTCTGGAGCTGTGGCGAGCTTGGAGAATCCCTCCATCGTTATTACTTCCAGCGTCTACTCTGACCCGGAGTGGTAGTACCTGTTAGGGTCCAATCTATCGGTTAAATAGATCAAAATTGAGATTTTGAAAAATGTGTTAAAAATGAGTTTTTAAAAACTTGAATGTACAAACAGGAATAAATTTAAAAAAGAATCTTAAAATAATAAAATAACCCAAGGGTTCACATATAAAATCCATCAAACCAGCCAATCAATCAACCAGCCAAGTCAGCCAGCCAGCCAGCTAGCCAATCGAATTAAACATTATCAGGGTGAGAGGAGTATAAAGAAAATTAATTAGATAGAAATTTACGCAATTAGTGTTTATTGAATATAATTTTAAAAAATATTGATTTTAAAGGCATGTCAACCGGGCTAGAGTTATTTTATGCCTAGAGAGCTTACGGAATCGCGTTTATTGTATGTTCATATTTATATTTTTGTGTATAGTTGTTTTTTAAGAGTTTCTTTTTTGCACACGGCTCCTATTAAATTGTTTAATAATGGAAATTCGGCTCGTTTTATGAACCGAACTTCGTCACTGTACGTCACGAGTTCATTTTTTTTTAAATTTTTGAAAAATCAATAAAGAGTCAAATTTTCACGAAAATTTTTATACTTATTTATTTTTAGATGAATTTTCCTAAAATTTATTAGGGGAAATATTTTTTACTAGGTCGACTCACCATTATTTTATTGTAAGAAATTCGGATAAAATATATTTTACTCGTGCGATATTTAAAAATTTTCTATAAATTTTTAAGAAATAGTCAATTAATTAAATCAGAAATCTTTAGAAACATTTTTGTGATCCATACTTCGTAAAACAAAACAAATATCTCAGGGACTCTCGGTTGAATATATGCCTATGTAAGTAATAATTAACTTTTTAAAAAAAATAAATTAAACGCTGTTATTTTATTTATTTAATTTTCCCACCCGCACTCAGGCACATATTTTCAAAATTAATTTTTTACGACCAACCTACGAGGGCCCTTTTTTTTTTTTTCGCTAATACGAATAATTTTCAAAACAGATCCATAGATGCGCGGGTCGACCCCAAAGCCCTAATAGCGGCTACCCACTGCGGTCAGAACGGATCTTGGATAATTGTTGTGGTAATGACAGGGTATTTTGGACACACTTCCACAATCTCCAGAACTTTAGTAAGCCACCAGCAGCGATGCAATTTTAGTGTCATTACTCCAGAACACCCTATTTCTGGGTCTGGGACGTCGTTGGTCGAGCGGTTCTGACGTAATGGGTGGTTCTTCACTCTCTAAAAAGAGGACCACCAATCAGGACGCGCGGCTCAGGCTTGCGGGGGGATCAAGCCCTTGCCGACAGAAGCTGCTGGTGGGGAATGCGTTGAATTATTTATTCCTCATTTGGCAAATACTATTGAAAAATATCTTCTTCTAAGACAAGCTTGTGATTTTTTCAGTCCCGATCACGCGGAATAAAAAATACTGTTATGTATAGGTTGTATCGTTGGATTTTACGGCATTGTCAACTCTTGTTGGGCTGGGCATTTTATGCCGAAAACATTTACTTTTCATTCTGTTGGTATTCAGTTTTCTAAAAACTAATTTTTTTAAAATCCTCAAGTTTTTAAAAAAAACATTTAAAATTTAAAAAAAAAAAAAAATCTATTTTCACCATATATTGGAACCCCTAACAGTATACCACCTCCGCGGTCAGATATCGGACCTGGAAAAAAGTCAAGAGTAAATCGTAATGAAGGTACCCACACTCCCCAGATCTTCAGAAATTGCCGTTTAACATATACTCAACCACCGCCTTCTAGCACATATATGATAAAAAGAGTTGGGGTTGCCATTAAGAGTTAATAGAATCGGGGGGCGATAATCATATAGTGTGCTAAAGGCTTATTGGCCAGCTGATATCAAGAGACCTCCGACCACCCGTCAGCCTAAAAGGCCCAAAGTGGAGTTGATGTCATGGACTGCTCAGCCACCAGGATTCCACCTTAACATCAGGTCGCCCCACGACCAACAGGTAGTCCCTTCGGGGGATTTTACCCCTCTGCAGAGGTGCTGTCGGAGTATTTTACTACCCCACCGACAAGGCGTGTATTGTATAAAAGAAATTATTAAAAAATATAGCTGATTTTAATCATAATATAAATAATTATAGATTAATTCAATGGTTATTTATTGTGAATTTAAGAATTACTTTTCTCGGTTTTTTGCAATCAATTTGCATTAATTAAAATAAATGTTATCTGTTTTCAATTTTGAAATTATGAAAAAAAAACAACAATATGTGTGGTTTGCTAAATCTAAACAATTCCAGACTGTTTTAGATCGGAAAACTCCATATTTGTTGTTTTCATAATTATCAAAAGGTGAGCGGAATCAAAAAAAAAAAAAAAAAAAAAAATTACGATGAATGAATGAAATTTACGCACAGAATATTTAACACAAAATTACTACATTCTTTTTGCGCACCTTTTTCTAGTGGCAAAACAAGCTTCGAGAGACCTGCCCTTAGCGGAAAATTTTGTACGTTGCGAATTTTTCCCTGTTGATGTGAGCGGCGCAATGGAGCTTCTCGCCTGCTGTCCTAGAGCCGGCCACTTCATCATCTGCCGGCGCGGCAAGCACAATCAGTCACCTTAAAGTGACCACACTAAACATGAGAACTTAACGGATGCGTAGAGTGTGATATTAATTCTAATTATCTATAATCTAAACCTTCCTGCATTTCAACCGAAACGTCGTGATTGATGGATCGGTCCACGTCTCTATACGATGGCCCTGGTCATGGATTATGTGGTTATGAAATTGATTACAAATGCTTTTGAAAAAAATGTACATTTGAACTTCCTGAATAAATGTCTGGTCTGATCGTTTCGGGTGTTATTTTGCTCTGTATTTGTTGTCGGCTTTCACTTACGTAATTAGATACTCCCGGTCTTTAGAAAGGCGGTAGGGGAACACGTCCAAATGGAAATAGTGGTCACAAAATGGGGATCAATTAAGAATTGAAAAATAATAGCGCTAGATTTGTAACCACTTTTGGGGCCGACTCACGTAGGTAAAATAATTGGGGTATCATTAAAGGTCCCCATTTTCAGGATAACCTGTAAATTTTCTCCTTGGATGCGTATCCTAGAAATTAGTTCTTATTTTTTTTTATATTGTTATGTAAATCTTTGCTGAAATTCTTTTTTTCTTCTTCTCTTTAACAAACAAATAACGAAGACATTTCTTAGAAGACTGAAGAAGCAAGTTTAAAAACAGTCTCAATTCTGTCTGTTAATAACAAAACTTGTAATATTTTTGAAAATTATTTTATTGTTGAAGATATTTATATTTACGCTAAAAATTTTAGAGTCAGTGTAAAATAGATAAAATAAAGATAATTAAAAATGGGATTAAGTTAAAATTGCTTTTGTTTTTGTAATGGGTTCTTTTTCTCTCAGTTTGTGGACTGCCGAAAACAACCTTAAAAATAACAACTCTAGGTTAGAAAAAATTGCCCGTTTGTTTATTTTTATCCGAATGGGTATTCTGTTTTTTTCATTTCCTAGCACGAGAAATCATCATTCATATATTTTATTATTTTAAATTAATTAAAGTCCAAAGATCTAATGTGGCTGATTTTAATAGTTGATTTTAGATCAAAAGAATCAAGAGTTACACTCTTTGCCTGGAAAAAGAAAAGAAAAAAAAAAAAAAAACAAAAAAAGGTTTGAAAAATAGGCCCGTTTCTTTTTGCCTTTGATGAATTCACATTTAACAATGTTTTATTTAAATTGTCAAACTGATCCAACTAACTTTTAAATTATTTTTATAACCTTTTCGTATGTTATATTGTCGGAGAAGAAAATTTAATTTTAAATAGCTGAACTTAAATCGATTGATTTTTGATCTAGTAAATACAATCGCATGATCAAAATCATTATTTATTTAATCTAATAATTAATTATATATTCATCATAGAGTGTAATATTTATCATTATTAGAGTTTATTTTTCCCTATATAGTTATATTTATTATTTCTAGTTGTAATCTGCATATCATAGTATATTGATTTCTATTTTTATCTAATCCATATATATTATTTATTTCTATTTATTTATCCGAATTATAGGATATTTATTCATATAATAAATAACATAGATACTATAATTAATAAAATATACTTAATTATATAGTATATTTATATGTAGTATATTTTTTCGTATCATATATTTCATATACATAATATAATTTATTTATTAATTATAGTATATTATATCAATTATTATTATATTTATTTATTAATATATATAGTATATTTATTTATATTATTAAGTATATTTATTTATCAATTATTATAGTATGTATTTATCATTATTTAGATATTGTTGTTTATTTATAAAATTAACTATTTATTATAGTGTTATCTATTTGTTCATAGTAATGTACTATGTATTTATTGGTGGTATGGTATTAAATTCGTCCTGGGTTTCCTGCCCTTAATAGCGCTATGCCACTATTTATTATAGTACAACCGAACCCGTTCGCTACGGGTAGGATGTGACACAAGTTCACAATATGAGCATCCAGCAAGATCAAACACGGCTGATTCAGTTAGTAAGAGGGATCTCCGAGGTAGACAGCGGCGCTTAAGACCAAAAACCCGCACCATTGGTCATGAGACGCCCTTTTATTAGTATAAAGGATTATTAGTAAATAATATTACCCAGCTGTGTACACCACGGTAGCATTTGACACAAGTTCACAAGTGCTATGTTAGCATCCAAGTGAATACGAACTACGTGCTCTTCCAAGTAGAACGATCTGNAAGGAGAGAATAACAAATTTTTTTATTTCTTCTTATTTTATTTATGGTCGGCACCACTTATTTGGCTTAGAATTCCAATGTACTATAAAAATTAAAAAAAACCCTCCCTGTCCAGCGTAAAAATTATTTTTGCCGGCTCTTTTGTAAAAAAAATTAAAACGTCTTTGAAAAATCTTATATTCTTTTTAATAATAGCATAAAAAATATTTTTATTTATTTATTTATGGCCACACCACTTATTGCTTTAGAATTTCAATGTACTATAAAAAAAATTTTAAAAAAACGCCCCCGCTGGCAGTGTAAAAATTAATTTTTGCTTGGTCTTGTAAAAAATTTACATCTTTGAAAATCTTATATTCTTTTTAATAATAGACATAAAAAAAATATTTTTATTGTCAAAATTCAATAGATATGGTTTCATTCTAATAAAACAAGTTTCTAACAGTTAAATCAAATTTAATTTCAAAATGATTTAAGAATTTTTTTCTTTTTCTTTTTTTTTGGGGGGAATGGGATCATCAATCAAAGCTCTGTGCAAGATAGTGGTTGTAAAAACATATTATATCCGATAAGTGCTAACTGTAATGGCCGCACCACTTAAATTTGCTTTAGAATTCAATGTACTATAAAATTAAAAAAACGCCCCCTGGCTAGGTAAAAATTAATTTTGCCTACCTCTTTTTGTAAAAAAAATTTGAAACATCTTCGAAAACTTTTATATTCTTTTTAAATAATAGACATAAAAAATATTTTTTTTGGTCAAAATTTGATCAAGATGTCAACAATATAGATATGGACAGACTAAAAATAAACGTACTATCACTCAATGATGTTAATGGCAACAAAGTAAGGTCTCCATGGTGTTTTTATTATTTGAATAAAGAAATTTCTTAGCAAGTTGTGTATTTATGTAATCTGATTCTATCGGAATAATTCAAATTATTTTCCCCCTTTATGCAAGTTCAATAAAAGTGGCACAACTCACAGGACCTATAATTAATGCAATTGATACAATTTGATTTTCCAGGAATGTCCATTTTGCAATTAACTCCTAAATTCTCAACATTTTCAGTATTCTTGTTGATCTTTATCTAATGTTATTTCCGCTATCCAAAGCAGACTTTTAAAAAAAAAAAAACTTTATCCAATTCTTTAATTGATACCTCCTTTAGAAAAAACCTATGAATGAATTTCTTGTTCAGTGGCATAAATAAATTGCCCACAAAACATCAGGTAAACATTGGTTGAGCTAATCAGATCAATGTACCCCCTTTTAAGAAGTGATAGCAAATCTAGGTCCTCTTAATGTTATTTCCTGAAGTCCTGTTTAAATACAGACCGTTCTGCTGACTTTTTATGGCCTCAATTGGGACAGAACTGTCTGGCTCTCTGAAAGTAGCATATTCTACTTAAGGCAGACAGTCCCCAATTTTAAGAAATTGGAAAATGACCCAAACAATGTCAACAATTTGTGGAACAATTTTTTATCTCTACAGATTGAATGGAATAAGCCCAAACATTGGTACATTAATGCCTCAATGTGTTCTTATTTGTCAGTTGATTTTCTACTTTTTAGACATTAATTGTATATACTTTAAACTTAATTGAATAAGTATTATCTAAATTACACGTCATTTATATTCTTTTTTTTAAATTACATTTCATGCTTTTGCAGGGCAGTGTTATTTCATTAAAAATATTTTTAATACATTTGTTTTTCAGGTTTTACATTTTGACATCAATAGAGAGCGAGAGTTTTCTCTGGTTGTTTACAGTAGAATCAATTTAACCCTGTTTCCCAGAGCACCCCAAACCGCCCAACAACAAGTGCCGACTGTCCCAAAAACACCAGAATCATCAAGAAAAATGGTCGAGTTAAAGAAGAAATGAATTAAATGAATATATTTCTATTCAGTAAGTAAGGATCAGAATATAATACTAACTTGTCAACCAATTTCAACCTTTTGCTATCGGATGGCAGTGGTAGATAAAGGGTTAACATCTTTCAAGCATAGTGTACATTTTTTTTGGAAATAGAGCAATGTCTATATAAAATGCAGTCTTAAGATAATTATCAACAAGTGACTATAATTGTATGAGAAGGGAAGGAAAGAGCGAGAATATAAATCATAAACCAGAGATAATTTAAGAATCAAAGTTCATATCTAAACCTAACATGCATAATGTGGCAAGTAAAACATAGCACTGCCAAGAATAAGCCCATTTTCAAAGACTTATATTAAAAGAAATGTACATCTTAGACTGTAAATTCACCCCCCACCCCTACTTTTTAAAAAATAAAACAAAAAATCAGGATTATCCGATTTTAAATGTAATTTCAGTTTGATTATCAATAAATTAATTTAATAATCCATCCGTTATTTTATTTCAAAACTTTCTGGGGGTTTTCAAGTCACTTAACTTTGAAATAACGAACATAAAGAGTTGTTGCAAAAGAAACACTGTTATTTTTTAAAATTTATTTACAACAGGGTCAGTTTCTTTATTGATATTTTACAGGGGAAATTGGTGTACCTATAATATTTGCCGGTTCCATCTCCTCAAAGTAACATGTAAAAATAACAAAGTTATGTTTCGGGAATTCTATGGCTTTTGTAATTACATAGATTTGGCAAGAGAAAATGCTCGATTAAACTCTTAAAATCGGTGTTAATGTTTTAACCTTAACATAGGTATACCCAATATGTCGAAAAATCTGGTGTTTTTACAAATCAAATTACCCCAAGCCCCCGTTTAAAAAAAAATCAACAAAAAAATCAGGGAATTATCTGATTTTTAATGAAATTTTCAGTGTAGATTTATCAATGGATGAATTTTATAATGCAATATGACATTTTAAACTTAACATTATGAATTCATATTTTAAATGAATTTCATATATTAATTTCATTGCAGAAAATACCTAATTAAATGATCGAGTAACGTGACTTAAATAAATTAAAATCAATTGATAAAATGCCATATCATTAGATTAAATTTATATGCATTTGTAATTGCCTTCAAATCATTAATATATAATAAACATACTTAACTAAGCTTCAAGCAAATTACCAATGACTATTATATATATATTTATATATATATATATATATATAATATATATATACATATATATATATATATATATATATATATGTTATAATTCTTTTTAAGTTGAAGGTAAAATTTGCTGTGGGCTTTGCACATCTCAGTATATATGTAAAAGTAGACTAATGACCAACTTTAAGATTTATATTTTCATCGTTTGTTGATAGTTGAATTTCATGAAATCTATTTTTGGAAACGTCGAATAGAAGAAAATTTTTGTCATTTATTTTTTTCAAGTGTGATTTTCGGGATAAATTTTTCTCTTAATTTAGATACAATATTCTTTAGAGAGTCTCTAATTTTTAGAAGAGATTTACAGACTGAAAATTTTTCCAGTCATTAGGTTTCTCATCAAAATCCTGCAACTTTTTGATTGACCGTCATTTTTATTCGGGCATAAATATCGATTATTTGGCGATGAAAAAATCCAATCGAATTGTATATTGATCATTATTTGTTTTGACAAACACGGAATTTTCGACAAATCAGGTATACCTAGTGTATATATGACCATTTACGTTGTTATGTACGTTACCATGTGCTTTTTCGACGCTAAAACTTGAAGTATATAAATATTTAAAACTGCGGTAATTGTTCTTTTTTTCTTCGAATTCGGTATTTTCCCCCTATTGTCTCATTAGGGAACAAGTGACAGCAAGTCTTTATAATAAACCCACCACTGACGTAATTGTATCTTTAAATTTGTTGATGGGTTTGATAGAAAATGAAACTTGATTTTTTTTTATCGCAAGAAAGTCCCCCAAAATGCCGATTTTTTGGAAGGTTTAATATAAAATGAATCCTAATTTTAAATGTAAATTAGTTAAATCCAACATATAGCTAGAATTCTCCATCCTTCGTACAAATTACTGTAAATTGAGTTAAGTTACTCCGTTTGAAAATCAAGTGACATCAAGTCACCATGTATACCCAATTTTTAAAATCTTAGATTTAGCTCAATTAAATTTTGCGATCGAACATTTTTTGGCAATTTATGAGGAAGACCGTCCCGGTCTCCTGCCTCAAAAGTTGCTAGCCGGCGACTGTTAAAATAACGACCCCCAGCTATGTCGTCGCGGCGGTGTTACTTAAAAGAAAACAACCAACTTAGGGTGTTAAATGTTTAGTCGTAATTCTTATTTATTTATCGTAATTCAACAAGAATTATCTTATAGAATTTGTCGTAATTCCTTGTTTATTTATCGTAATTCTTGTTTATTTTATCGTAATTCTTGTTTATTTATAGAAATTTGTCGTAATTCTTGTTTAGATGGAAAATGTATAATGTATAATAGTTTTGAATAGAAGAGATAGATATATAGATATTTTCGACAAGTAAATGTATTTGGAGAGGGTCGCTTCTTTTTTGTCGTAATTCTTATTTATTTAAACTAAAAACAAGACATTAAACAAACATGAATAAAAGAAAATCTTAGTATTTAAAGTAATATAGATAAATATGAACAAATTGAGATAGATAGTTTTGAATAGACTGAGATAGATAGATAAACAAAAAATAATAAGATAGATATGAACAAATGGAGATAGATAGATAGATAGATAGATAGATATAAACAAAGTCTATTGAAAACTATATATATACCCATCTATCTATCTATTGTTTTTTGTTTAAATAAACAAGAATTACGACAAAAAGAAGCGACACCCCCCCCAAATACATCTACTTGTCGAAAATATTTATTATCTATCTATCTCAGTCTATTCAAAACTATATATTCATCTCTTCATATCTAAACAAGAATTACAACAAATTTCTATAAATGAACAAGAATTACAAATTAAGAATAAATAAACAAGACTTACGACAAATTACGATAAATAAATAAGAAATTACGAACAAAAAAGAAGCCCTCCCCCGCCGCCAAAAAATACATTTAATGCCCTAAATTGGTTGTTTTCTTTCAAGCAACACCGCCGCGACGACGTAGCTGGGGTCGTTATCTTAACAGTCACCGGCTAGCAAGTTTTGAGGCAGGAGACTGGGACGGTCTTCCTCATAAATTACCCATTGGCGGACCTGAACTTTTAGACCCCCCTCTAAAATTTTCGTTTTTTTTTTCAACGGATTATTATCGATTGCACACCAATCTATCCGATTGTAAAAAAAAAAAAATTTTTCAGATTGTATCAGATTTTTTTTTAATTTTAAAAAGTTATATATTTTTTGAGTTTTTCCCCGTATAAGTTTATAGTAAATCGACCCTCCCATATCGAAACCGCTCTACCTTAACAGTTGGGCTGAATTTGCACAAAGGTGTCACAGAAAAAATAGAACCCACAAATTTGTAATAAAAGTGTTCATTTTAACTAAGAGGGTTTAGGGTTAGGGTTTGGATTGGTGTTGGGGTTTAAAGTTAGTTTAATGGGAAAATAATAGGCATAGGCGATTTTGTCATCTGCTAGCAATTTTAAAAGCAAATTAGAAATAATTAAATCTATTATTTAAGGTCAAACTTTGTCTAAATCGATAAGTAGTAACATAATAACCATATTTAAAAAAAAAAGAAAAATATCATTACATATTGCAGTTTATTTTTAATAGATTTAAATGTATTTGTTTTATTCAATTTCGACGATATCAGGCAGTCAGCCTCTTTTTCGATGTTTTAGTGCTTGTTTACAATTTTACTGTAACATTCGCGATTGCAAAAAAGGTTTCAAAAATCAGGTAATTATCCGATTTTAATGAAATTTTCAGTATTGATTTAACAATTAATGAATTTTATAATGCATCAGTTATTTTATTTCAAAACTTTAATTTAGTATTTTTGCTATGAAAAATTAATATATAAAATTCATTTAAAATATGAAAATGCTGATGTTAAGTTTAAAATGTTATATTTTCAGATTCAAAAATAATATCTACTTAATGCAATTTTTGTTGACGAAAGTAATAAGTTTTGAAGAAAAACTCGATTGAAAATGTACCCCTTAAGAAAAAACATCGATGTATAATTTTTCTTTTATAAAATAATAGCCAATTAAATAATTATCGAAATAAGTAAAAAAAAATCTCCAAAAAATAAATATTTATTATTTTTTTTTACATTTTATTTTTCGATTTTCGGTACTTATTTTCTCATAAAACAACAACCTAAAAATTATTTTTTGTTTCTATTCATAACTTCGGTCTTTTATCTCTTTATTTATACTGTAATTAGTAGGTACCACCAATTTGACCCTGTGATATTTACCCCCCCACACACACACACACACATTTAACACAATGAAACTTGCAGAAAAATTAATATTTTCTTGAAAAGTTTTTTCCATTCGAAAGAAAAAAACATTAAATAAACTACTGATAATTTTTTCAATTTTTTATCAGCTTACGAAAATAATGAAAATTATGATTGAAAAACAATGTTTTCATTTTTGCACTGTTAAATCAACTGAAATTAACGTAGCTAAAAACAAGTTACGATAAGAGGATTTTTTAAAAATTCTATGAAAAATCAATTAATGGTCCGATTTTCACAAATTTCCATAAATGTTTACCATTGGATATAAATACATCTGAAATAGTTTTTTTCTAAAATATATTAGGGGAAATATTTTTTTACGAGGTCTATCACCCCACCCCCTATTTCATTTTATGAGTAAAAAAAAAAATGACGTGGAAAAAAAAATTGGTCCTTTTTTTTCTATAAAGATAAGAGGCTGAATAACTATATCAATGAAATTGTATAACGTACCGAACTATAGTTTTTTTAGGAAAAAATAATGAAATCGGAAATAAAAAGTGCAAAAAAATGTCATAATATTAATATTTGAAAACTTTTTTTGCTTAAGCTATATTCTATTAAATTGTCAAAAAAAAAAATTTTTTTAAAGAAATTAATTTTTACGAGATTTTCAATCTTTTGTGTGATTAAATATTTTTATTTTTTCGTGAAAATAATTAAATATTTTTTTTTTTTCTGCGGAAAAAAATCGAATTTTTCACGGATATTTAAAAAATATGAATTTTAGAATTCAGGTGAACTAAAAGTTGGTCCGATCCGTGCTCGATTAATATTTTTAAAAGAATTTGTAATTTTTATTGTTGAATAGTAGTGTGTGGTTATTAGAATATACGGAAGAGCAAAATTGACATATTTGTTTTGTTTTATACAAAGAGACGAGACGCTTCTCGGTAACTAAAGTTTGTTTTTCTGAGCCTAAAAAATATTTTATTTAACTTTTACGACCAATTAGAATAAAAATAATATATTGAATGATTGTTTTTATCAGTTTTTCTCTTAGAAAAAATATTCAAATTTTCATTTTATTTTCGATTTTAAGAAAGAATTAATACTAAAACCGAAGACATTTTTTAACGTCAATTTCACTGCGAAATTTTAAGATTAAATTTTTTCAAGTTTTTATTCATAGTAAATTGTAATATTAAAGTTAAAAGATTTTATTCATTTTGATAGAAAAAAGTTTGTCCGTTACACCCATCCGTACTTAGATGCATAACCGTAAGAGGGCAATAATATGTATTTCTTTCTGTCTAAATATTACCCTTTCGCATGTAATATGGATAGGTTTGTTTATATTTTAAGATAACGATGTAATTTTTCCCAATCGGATAATTTGATCTTTGAATTAACTATTTGTCTTTGTAACAACCCTGTACGATCTTTTTTTTACGAGATTTTTTATAAACAAAGTTCGGAAATATCTATTTCCGTTTTATTTCAAGATGGCCTAAACGGTTTATATAGTCTATTACCAAAAACTTGTTAAATGTTTGGGGAAAATTATTTCATCAATTCTGCAAATAATTGAAACATTAAGAAAAGCAAATTAGTCTTAAAATGAATCATTTGAATTAGAGTTTAAAAAATTGTTCACACCTTGTTTTCTTTTCTAAGAAAGGCAAATTAGTTTTAAAATTAATATTAGTACGGTTTCGGTGAAAATGCTGTTGTCATAAATAAAACAAACACTGATTTTAAGAAGAAAAATAGCTTTTTTTCTCGGCAACAAATTAGATAAGTCAATAGGGTTTCTTTTTAGTAGAAAAAATAAAGACAACTTCATGTTTCAAATATACTTGAAGATCCCGTTAAAAATTATTTAATCAATTTTTGGGTGATTGATTTTAGAATTAAAAAAAATATACATATCTAAATAGTAAAACTTATAAGTTCTCAAGATGAAAGTAGGAAATGTAAAATAAAAATATCATTTCTTATATTTTCTTATTTCACTTGGAGAAGAGATGGACACTATCAGGTAATTTCCATTGATAACCTAACAGGTTCGAGAAAACACAACGTAATTTTTTTCTTCTCATCTGAATTTATTCTTTAATTATCGCTTTTTGTAAAGTTATTTAGATTTTGAAAGAAGATTTACAGGATTGTCTTTTATTTATAAAATTAATCACTTTTACGAAATTTTGGAAAAATCATTTTAATTTATCAATTAGTTTAGTGTGAAAATTCTAACAAATTCTTATATAATATTTGAACATAACATTCTATTCCCAAAGTTGTGTCAGTATAAAATTATTTCGTTATTTCTGTAAATGTAGAGATGTAGACATGAATTGTGATGCAAAGTCAAACATAATTATTTTATAACATTAAATCTAAGTTTTCCCAATTTCTTCTACAAAAAACAAAGAGGAATGCTATTTAGTCTTAAAATGAATGTTGGTATTAGGTACTCTCGCTGAGAATGCTGATGTTATAGTTTTATTAAGGTAAATATTAAACGCTGATTTTAAAAGAGTAAATCGAGCATTTTTTTCAAAATTGTGATTACAAGAAGCCAATATATTACCAAAACATTACTTCTTTTTTTTTAAAACATGTTACTTAAAGATTGGCATCCCCGAATAATCATTTTTAGTGCTATTTTGGAAAAAGAATTTTAATTTACAATTAAGCTGCATGTGAAATGAATGTCATTATCGTTTTAAGATAAACATTAGTCATATTTTAAGAAAAAAGACATTTCTTTTCTGCAAAGACTTATACACTTTACATAATTGATCGAAGTAATGTAAATAAATCAGAAACTGATCGATAAAACAACATCAGATAAATAAGATGAAAGTGTGATTGACATGAGAATGAAAAAAAAATATTATCCGCAAATAAAAAATCTCATATCTATGATAACGAACAAAATAATGCAGCGGTCGATCTTTAGAATAATGTTTGAAACCATACCACATCAAATAGAAGTAAAGGGACAATCGTGAAAATGTGTCTGGCCCTGAAAAGGGCCGTTTTTTGTTTGATGTTTATTTTTTAAAGATAATTTACTTAGTGCTGGTGTATTTGGTGACAGCTTTGGTTCCCTCAGAGACGGCGTGTTTGGCCAATTCTCCGGGCAGAAGGAGACGGACAGCGGTCTGGACTTCACGACTACTAATAGTAGATCGTTTGCTGTAATGGGCCAGACGGCTTGCTTCAGAGGCGATTCTCTCAAAAAGATCGTTCACAAAGCTGTTCATGATGGACATGGCTTTGCTAGAAATGCCAGTGTCGGGATGAACTTGCTTCATTACTTTGTAAATGTAGATGGAATAACTTTCTTCTCTTCTTCCTCCTTTCTTTCCATCAGCGGAACGGGAAGCCTTGGCCTTACCGCCTTCTTTGCGCCTTTTGAGCTAATTTCAGGAGCCATTGTATGTGTGTTCGTTGTTCGTGATGCGACGACTCTCGACTCGTTTGCTATTTACTGAAAATCAGAGGCTCCAGCACAGCCAAATTTCCCTCTCGCATTCGTCTCACTTCTGATTGGTCAGAAAATAGACAGAGATTTTTTTTTAAACCAATGAAAATAAACGGGCGATAATATCAGTTGTCAGGAGCCTACCAGGAGCCTATTTAAGGGTAGTTGAAGCTGTTTTGAGTAGTTTCTAATTCATTTTCAACAAACTTACATCAATATGACAGGACGTGGCAAAGGAGGAAAAGCTAAGGCAAAGAGCAAGACTCGTTCATCTCGTGCCTGGAACTTCAGTTCCCCGTTGGTCGTATCCATCGTCTTCTCCGTAAAGGCAACTATGCCCAGAGAGTCGGTGCTGGTGCTCCCGTCTACATGGCAGCCGTAATGGAATATTTGGCCGCTGAGGTTCTTGAATTGGCAGGAAATGCTGCCAGAGACAACAAGAAATCCAGAATTATCCCCCGTCACTTGCAGTTGGCCATCCGTAATGACGAGGAATTGAACAAACTGTTGTCCGGAGTGACCATTGCCCAGGGTGGTGTCCTCCCCAACATCCAGGCTGTTCTTTTGCCCAAGAAGACCCAGAAGGCCGCCAAGTAAATTTCTTTTTCATTTCAGTGTACAAACAACACAACAAAAACGGCCCTTTTCAGGGCCACCTACATTTTAATGAAATGTCCAAATTTACTTGACTAATGATGTGCGTACAAAATTATCGAAAAATAATCAACTATGTTTTTGCAAACTTTTCAAAACAGTAATTGTTAAATTGTCACTAATAATGATGAAATTTAATTTTCATACATTTAAAACGATTTTCTTCGGTCAATTTCGATCGCGTTTGGCCTGAGACGCTGTTTAAAAATGGTTTGTTTACAAAATTAATGTAACATTCACGATTTTAATGAAGTTTTTAGAATTGATTTATCAATTAATGTAGCCATATGCAAAAAAATTTCGTCTGCTAGGAGTTTTAAAAGCGAATTAAAAATAATTAAATCTATTATTTAAGGTCAAACTTTGTTTAAATCGTTAAGTAGTAACATAATGACTATCATTAAAAAAAAAAATATTACAATATGCAATTTATTTTTAATACATTAAAAATCGTCCGAATTTCAACAAAAAGTTACGTTGAATTTATTTTGATTTATCGTGTTCAATAGTGGTTTTAAAATACTTATAAACATTTCTTTTTATAAATAAGTAAAGTGTTACTTTAAATACATATTTATTAAATGTTACTCAAATTTTACACACTGGTTTTAACTTTTAAACAAGTAAAATCCGTTTTTTGTATGTAAAAAAATAAAAAACTAATATTTTTTTACATACAAAAAACGGATTTTACTTGGTTAAAAGTTAAAACGAGTGTGTAGAATTTCAGTAACATTTAATAAATATGTATTTAAAGTAACGCTTTACTTATTTCTAAAAAGAAATGTTTATAATTATTTTAGAAATATTTTAAAACCATTATTGAACACGATAAATCAAAATAAATTCAACGTAACCTTTTGTTGAAATTCGGACGATTTTTAATGTATTAAAAATAAATTGCATATTGTAATAATATTTTTTCTCTTTTAATGATGGTCATTATGTTACTACTTAACGATTTAAACAAAGTTTGACCTTAAATAATAGATTTAATTATTTTTAATTCGCTTTTAAAACTCCTAGCAGACGAATTTTTTGCATAAAGATGTAGAGAGAAAATGATAAAATAAAGTGTTTTTTTAAGATTTATTTAAGTGGAAAAGTTCAATAAATAGGAGAGAAGATAAACAAGAAAAAGGATCAAATACAAATGATTTTATTCCTTAAAATAATGAAAAATGATTTATGAATAATACACCAGCATTTGAATAAGATTTATAAGATAATACAATATACATTATTTATTTATTCCGTTTCATTCGATTTACTACACTTATTATTATTATTATTATTATGAGGTTTTCACACCAGCCGTAGCCGGTGATTCACTGGAGGCTGGGTGACAGCGAGTCTCATCAGGTCTCCAGGACTCTTCTGAGTATTATCGTTGATCTTATCTTTTATTATTTGAGGAGAACATTTGAACAAATTAAGAAATCAGGAAAAAATGATAAGAATACAAATTATTGTTGGACTGTGAGGATTTTCTAAATTGATTAACTTTTTTATGTAATTAGTAGAGATTATGTCTACTACAAATTTTATTTAGGTTGAACAAATGAATAAGAGAAGATTAACTGGAGAAAAATATTTTCATGAATTTCATGAAAAACATTTTTACTCAGTTAAATCAATTGAAATTAAAAACAAGTTATGACTAGAGGCTTTTTTTAAAATTCTATGAAAAATCAATTAATGGTCCGATTTTCACGAAAATTTCCATGATTACTTACCTTTTGATGCAAATATTTCCTAAAATATATTAAGGGAACTATTTTTTACGAAATATGGAACTATTTTATTTTATGAAATATGGAAAAATGAACCGACAAAGAACAATTTTCAATATCAGAGTTTTTTTAGTAAAGGAACCACGAATACAGAATTCAGCTAAAAAATATCAATAAAGAAACTGACCGTGTCGTAAAAAAACGGACTGTTTTACTTATTTTTCAAAGTAACGGTGAGTAATTTTTCCCCAGTCGGATAATGTGATCTTTGAATTAACTGTTTTTCTTTGTATCAACTATTTATGTTCGTTATTTCTTTTTTGTGAGATATTTACATTTCTTCCTTCAATATGGCATAAACTGATCACGTGACCTATTTTGGTGGTACCTAATTCTTAAAGTACAAAAATTTTCCATTTTGTTACCTGGAGAGGTGGAGAGGTGATGAGAATCTCCAAGTAATCTGAATTTACGACCAAACACTTTCATTCATTCCGTGATTTTTTTTTTTTTTTTTTTTTTTTGAGTCTTAATAAATAAATATAT
Organism: Doryteuthis pealeii; assembly: GCA_023376005.1. Lineage (NCBI taxonomy): Eukaryota > Metazoa > Mollusca > Cephalopoda > Myopsida > Loliginidae > Doryteuthis > Doryteuthis pealeii. Next base: position 43,513,080 of record CM042154.1, on the reverse strand, counting down.
TGTAAAGTTATATACATTTAAACATGTTTAATTTTGACACGAGCTTAACACTTTGAAAAAAAAATGATCTATGTAATATACTAAACTTAGATCAGTTGTGGCACAAGGCCAGAATTATGAGCATCCAGTTAGAATCGACACAATTTTGTCATCATTTACATTTTTTTTTTTTTTTGTTATTTTGTTTGTAAACTAAGAAAATAGAATTAGTCTTAAAATGAATGTTAGAACTGTTTCGCTGAAAATGCTGCTCTCATCATTTTGTTAAAGTATGTATACCCCAAAAAAAATCGTCTGCTACGTTTTTAAAAACGAAATAAAATTAATTAAATCTATTATTTAAGGTCAAACTTTTGTCTAAAACGATAAGTAGTAACATAATGACCATCATTAAAAAAATTTTTTAAATTACATTAGCAATTTATTTTTAATATATTTCAAACGATCTGTTTTGGTCTATTTTGTTCGCTGGTGCCATTTTTGGTTCTTTTTAAGTGGTATGAAACAATTTTAATGTAACATTCGCGATTGCAAAAAAAAAAAAAAAAAAATCAATTAATCGTCCGATTTTCACGAAAATTTCCATTACTTTTTTAAAGTCTACCCACCCCTATTTTATTTTATGAAATGTGAACAGACAAAAGATTTTTTTTTTTAAGATGAGAGTGAATATTTAAAAAAAAAATTAAAAAAAAAAAATAAAAAAATAAGTTTTTATTTTTCAAGATAACGGCGAGTAATTTTCCCCAATCGGTTTATTTGTAACAACTTTTGCAAAAAAAAAAAAAAAAAAAAAAAAAAAAAATCAAGAATATTTACGTATCTTCCTTCAATATGGCCTATCACGTGGCGCATTTTGGTGGTACCTAGTGTACGTTAAATTACAATTGATTTAATCGTGCGAAAATGTAAACAAGCATTATTTTCATAAGCTGAAATTTTTTTTTTAACGTTTCTTTTGAATGGCCCAAAAATTAAGATAACATTAACCTTTATTCAAGTTTCGTCGTGTTAAATATAGGGAGTGGGATTAATTTGACACGGCAGAGTACTCAACAACTGGATGTCTTATCCCAATGAAAAATACATTTAATGTCTCGGTCGCAATTTACGAATGAAAATTTAAAGTTAAATCTAATGCAATTTTTTTTAAAATCAGCTTCTCAGTAAACTAAATTAAGTGTTAGAAAACACTACATAGCTATACATTGTCACTATTGGTGGGGCTTTGAATACGATAACTATGCCCTGCGGAGGAATAGACCCGAAAAAAAAAAAAAAAAAAAAAAAAAAAATTATTATCCTAAGTATAACACTAAACTGCATCTGATGAAGATCCAGTCCTGAAGAGTAGACCTTCATTAGCGTTACTCATAGATCCACCGATTCGGAGTGATAGTACCCGTTAGGGCACCATAGACAAGTTTAAAATATAAAAACATTAAAACAAAAATATGCAAGTATGAACGAGATTACCTAACCTCTAGGCATAAAAATAACCCTAGACCGATTGACATGCCGTTAAAAAAATTACATTGCATGATTAGACATGTAGGATTCTATTTCATTTTAAATTAGATAGAGAATTTTAGTCTTAAAACTTCCTATAGTCATCTGCACTATCCAAAGATAAATGTAGGAGGACGACAAAAAAAAAAAAAAAAAAGTCGAATTGTAAAACTAGACTTGTGATTGTTATTGTCAGGATTTGATAGCGGTGTAGACTGATCGAAATTTGGTAACTTTAAAATGCTGTCGTCCTACCCTGAAATATGCTAGGCAACGCCTGCTGAAAAAGTTATGAACAGTATAGGTTTAAAAGGCATTTTTTTTGTATCGACAAATTAATGCGAGGTCTTATTTTGATAGATAGAGAGGGGGGGGGGTACGTGGAGAAAATTATAGTACAGATCGATTCAGAAGTTATTTGTAAAACTAATGTGTTGTTTAAACACGATTTAAAATCAACTGTTGAATTTTGGGTAACGAAAGGAAATTGTTGGAATACATGACGTTTTAAGAGAAACGTATTGATAGACTATAAAGATAGGGTTTTAAAATTCAGTACAAAAAAAAAAAAAAAAAGTAAAAATAAAATGGTTGGCGGTTAAATTGGATGAAAAGAAGTTTCATTCAACGTTGTGGCAAGAGACCTATAGAAAAAAAAATTTAGGCGATGCGGAGACGTAAACACATTAATTCAATAACTGTTTACTAAACAGTTATTGAATTAATGTTTGTAATCTTGTACGAAAAGGTTTATAAGGAAGTTATATTTACTATGAAGAAAAAATAAATAACTGAACAGTATCCGTTCGTCCTTAAAATCAGGATATAGCAAGTTAGAGTTGGCTTTGTCTACAATTAAAGTTAGTTCAGTTACGAAAAAAAAAAAAAAAAATTGAGGGAAGAATCTCCATCGCGGTTGTGAGAATTTTGGCCCTGGTAGATAGCAATAAAGTACATCTAATCTCCCTTTTCATTTACTCTAAAACTAGTTTTTCAAAAATCTGAATTTAAATATATACATTTTTCGACAAAAACATGCTATAACCAGAGTCTTAAGCAGTTTGATAGTTACGAAATGAAGATGTTTCATTGGAGTTATTTTCATAAGTAACGTTTATCACGACTGGGATAAATACACGTTTACTTCGTTATCTTGCTACACAAACTTGTAAGCCCCAAAAATTAGTTAATTGATAGGAACATTTTTCTGTACGTAGCAGGTAAGAAAGACTTTGATATAATTGAAGAGGCCCTTAAAAGGGCCGTTGATAGATTTTTCACAGAAAAAAAAAAAAAAAAAAAAAAAAAAAAAGGGAGTTTAAGCTCTCTCCCCACGGATACGGCGAGCAAGCTGGATGTCCTTTGGCATGATGGTGACACGTTTGGCGTGGATGGCGCACAAGTTGGTATCTTCAAAAAGACCAACCAAGTAAGCCTCACTAGCCTCCTGCAAAGCCATCACAGCAGAACTCTGGAAACGGAGATCGGTCTTGAAGTCTTGGGCGATTTCACGAACCAACCGCTGGAATGGAAGCTTCCTGATGAGAAGCTCGGTAGATTTTTGGTAACGTCTGATCTCACGGAGAGCTACGGTACCGGGCCTGTAACGATGAGGTTTCTTCACTCCACCAGTAGCTGGGGCGCTTTTACGAGCGGCCTTTGTGGCCAGTTGTTTACGGGGAGCTTTTCCTCCGGTGGATTTACGGGCGGTCTGCTTAGTACGAGCCATGTCTGATGCTGCCTGTGTTGTAATGGAACAATACGTTATAGAGCGAAGTACTAGTGCTTTTATAATGAGTGTAGCAGCAGCTGCTTCTTTGTTATGTACGCGCTCAAACTTTTCAAATGTTTTCCTGTAATCTCATTGGTCAGTAGGAAACACGTGGAAACTTGTGTATGTCCGTCCAAAAATAAACTCATCTAAGTGTGACAATAACAATTGGACGCCTACACTAGCAAACCATTGTACTCCAACTGAATCACATATACTTCTGGCATTGTGCTAGACTATACTAAGCTTAGTAAATGATAGGTATACCCAAAATAAAATTGGCCTAAAGCGCCTTTTTGACAAAATGACTTATACACAAATATACAAAAAATAATTTACCAAAATAATTTATAAATAAAAAAATAAAAGACCGAAGTTGTAAATAGAAAAAAAAAATTTAAGTGGAATATTTTATAAGAAAATAAGTACCGAAAATCGTTAAAAAAATAAATAATTAATTTTTGGAGATTTATTTTTTACTCGTTTCGATAATTATTTAGTTGGCTATTATCTAGTGATGTGCAGAGAAGTGAAAGGGAGGTAATTTTTTTTTTTTTTAATTTCTTAATTTTAAAACAATTACCAAAAATCAGGGAATTGTCCGATTTTAATGAAATTTTCACCAAATTATTTTCCCACGACTTAATTTTATAAGGATTAGTTTATTTTATGGAAGAAACTTGAAAAAATACTTTTTTTATAAATTCAGAATGTGGGGGGGGGGGTTGACCTTTGACCATTTGAAGAAAAAAAATCCCGGTCCCTAATTTTTACATTTCTTGAAAGATCATATCCTGAAGAATATATAGAAAAATAAAAGAATAAAAAATATAAATTCAATAACCTAAAAAAGTGATTTTAAAATTTAAAATTCATTTTCTTAAAACGCAAAAAATAAATAATGTAGCAAGTTTTTTTTTTTTCATAGTATTAAAAAATGTAGTTTTCTTTAAATTGATGCAAAAAAAAATTATTCTATCTAAGTTAAACTGAGTTTTTCACTACATTAAAAATTTCAAGGTCCATTATATATGTGCAAGATTATTATGGACTAACTAGCAATTTTAACCAAAGATAGCCCAGAATTTTATCTTTGAAAAAATCTAAGTTAAAAACCATGCATAACCTGGCAACATATTTTAAAAGAATTAAAACGATTTTTTAAAAATCGTCAATTTAAATTATGGAAGCCTAAAAGAGCCATTTATCTTGCTCTCTGACCACGTGATTTTTTAACGAATTCAACGCATCTCACAAGTTTGTGAACGAATTCAACGCATCTCACAAGCTATTATAATTCATTCATAAAGGAAGACTTTATTTCAAAAAGTACATTGTTCTTTTATTTATTTATTACATTCCTTTCAAAAATAGTAAACTGGAAATTAATACCTAATCTAATTAAAATAAAAAAATTAAATTATTGAACACTGAAATTAAACTGAATGTTCTTAAAAATATATTTTACACGAATATTTTTATTGTTATACTGACACTAACTAGTAAACATTTTTGTTGTTATATTTAAAAAAAAAAAAAAAAAAAAAAAAAAACAACCACAAACAAATAACACTTTAACACTAACTATTAAACATTTTTGTAGTTATAATAAATAAATAAAAAATAAAAACAAACAAACAAACAACCACAAACAAATAACATTTAAAGTCTTGTTAAATTTTGGCTGTTTTCATGTAAATTTTCATTCGCGTTAACAGAAATTATTGGCAAATGAATTCTTTTTGTTAATGAAATTATTCGCTATTGAAATTTTTAAAGTTTCCTAATATCGTTTATTCTGTAATTGGTCAGTCTGGAATTTTTTTCCGGTGCTAAAACCATAATTTTTATTAATTAACAGTATTATTTAAAAAATTGTGGCTTCTGTTTTTTCGGCAAAATATAACTTTATACATAAAGTTTATAAACAGCGATTTTTTAAAAATATGTTTCGTCATTAAATTTTCATTCAAGAAATGTAAAATTAATTTTCCTCAAAAAAAAAAAAAAAATTAAACATTTCTTCGTGTTTGTTTTTACAAAAAAAAACAAATAAAAAACAAAATACCTACCACTTTATCTTTACTTTAAATTAAAATTTAAAGTAAAGATTTATTTCAAATATAAGATCTTAATTCTTGATATACCGATCATTTCATCAAATTCGGATTATTATTTTAATTTTGCTGATTCTTTTTTTAGATTGTTGTGCTTAACAAATAAATTTTGTTCATGATTTAAACATTTTCCGTTTTAAAGTAAAAAAAAAAAAAAAATGAAAACAAAAAAAATGATTTTACGTGTTTGTTTTTTTTGTTTTTTTTAACACTTAGCGCTTTTTTCTTAAACTAAAAATTAATCTTTACTTTTTAATCATAATTGACGCAATACTTTTAAAATTCATTATTCAACAATGTTTAACCGAAGTTCAAATCTGGGTATTTGAAACATACGAAATAGAATTATGTCACTCTAAATAACATTGGGCCTCCATATCTTTTTTCACCTATCGGAAAAAAAAACAGGAGAGTTCTAATCTTTAGAGACAGGCGTTCTTGCCAATCTCTGCACATCCCTACTATTATCTTATAAAAGAAAAAATTATACATCGATATTTTTTCTGCTTAAAAGGGGAGGGGGGCTACATTTTCAATAGAGTTTTTCTTCAAAACGTATACTTTGACTAAAATAAGGTTTGCATTAAATAGATATTTATTTCTAGAATCTAAAAATATAACATTTTAAACTTAACATCAGAATATTTTTTTTTTTTTTTTTTTTTTTCATAGCAAAAATACTAAATTAAAGTTTTGAAATAAAATAACTGATGCATTATAAAATTCATTAATTGATAAATCAATACCGAAATTTTCATTAAAATTGGATTATTCCCTGATTTTTGGCAATTTTTTTTTGCAATGGCGAATGTTACATTAAATTTATTAACAAGCCCTTTATACTATTTAAAAAGATCCAAAATGGCGAACACAAACGAAATTGACCAAAACAAATCGTTTTAAAAGTATTAAAAATAAATTGTATATGTAATGATATTTTTATTTTTTTAATGATGATCATTATGTTACTACTTATCGTTTTAGACAAAAGTTTGACCTTAAATAATAGATTTAATTTTAATTCTTTTTTAAAAATGAATAGCAGACGAATGTTGGGGTATAGCTAGTAAATGACAATCTTGATTTTTTTTTGTGTAGTTCTGCAGTGTGATGACGTAGATTCATTTACAAACACTACAATAAGATACACTTTTATCTATAAAATTATATTGTATAAATAAATGGCATTTTAGGGAGTGCCAAAATCTTGTTACATTTTCATTTTAAAAACGAATTTATATTAACTTTTCGACTTAAACACAATTTTTACCTTAAATAAATAATCGATTTAATTAATTTTAATTCGCTTTTAAAATGAAAATGAGTCAACATTTTGACAGACCCTATATCATAGGGATGAACAAGAGGTGAGCAAAAAGTGCACAACTTAAAAAGAAAAAAAGTTTTTAAAAAAAAGAAATTTAAAACGTTAATAAAAACAAAATTATCTTTCTACTTTTTTTCTTTTACGTTTAATATAATGAACAATTCCAGGTTTATGTGTTAACAAAACAACACAGATTTTTGTTACACATAATGTAGACATTTTGTTTCATGTAGGGTAGGTACCACCAAAATGCATCACGTGATCAGTTTAGTCAATATTGAAGGAAGAAACGTAAATATTTTTAAACTTTAAAATTTTTTTTCGCAAAAACATAAAATAATGAACATAAAGAGTTGTTACAAAGAAAAACAGTTAAATCAAAGATCAAATTATCCGATTCGGAAAAAATTACCATTATCTTGAAAAATAAGTAAAACAGTCCGTTTTTTTACAACACAGTCAATTTCTTTATTGATATTTTTTTAGCAGAATTCTGTATTCATGGTTCTTTTACTAAAAAGAAAACTCCTGTATATAGACTTATAAAAATCTTCTGATATTATTATTCAGACTCTTATCTTTATAGAAAAAAAAAGTAAAAATCGTTTTTTGTCGGTACATTTTTTTCATATTTCATAAAATAAAATAAGTTGGGGGGGGGGGGTTTAGACCTCATAAAAAATATTTCCCCAAATATATTTGAGGAAAAACCTATTTCAAACATATTTTCATCAAAAGATAAGTAATTACAGAAATTCTTGTGAAAATTGGACCATTAATTGATTTTTCATAGAATTTTTTAAAAAGCCTCGAGTTGTAACTTGTTTTTAGCTACATTAAATTTTAATTGATTTAACGGTGCGAAAATGTAGACATTGTTTTTGTTCATAGTTTTCATTATTTCCGTAAGCTGAAAAAAATTTTTAAAATCATCAGGAGTTTTTTTTTTATGTTTCTTTGGAATGGACAAATAATTTTCAAGATAATATTAACCTTTATGCAAGTTTCATTGTGTTAAATATAGAGGGGGGGGGTAAATTTCACAGGGAAAATTGGAGGTATCTAATATAGGGTCTGCCAAAATGTCATCTGCTTTTCATTTTTAAAACGAATTAAAATTAAGTGAATCGATTATTTAAGGTAAAATTTTTGTCTAAGTTGAAAAGTAGTAACATAATGAGCATCAGTAAAAAAAACAAGCAAAATAATATTACATATGTAATTTATTTTAATACATTTTAAACAATTATTTTCGGTCAATTTTGCTCAAATATATCATAAACATGACCGCCAAATATGGCATAAAATCCGCATTTTACAAAATAAATTTACCCCCCCCCTCCCCCGATTGAAAATCTTTTACCAAAAATCAGGGAATTATCCGATTTTAATGAAATTTTCAGTGTTGATTTATCAATCAATGAATTTTATAATGCATCAGTTATTTTATTTCAAAACTTTCTGATTTAATAAGATATTTCTACTATGGTAAATTAATATATAGAATACATTTAAAATATGAAACACCTAATTCTAAGTTTCAAATTTCATATTTTTAGATTCTAAAAACATATTTATTTAATAACTACTTTAGTTTATTATCATTATCTAATAATTTTTGTAAAAAAACTCAATTGAAAATTAAGGCCCTCCCCCCTTAAACAGAACAAATATCAATGTATATTTTTTTCTTTTATAAGATAATAGCCAATTAAATAATTATCAAAAAGAGTAAAAAGAAGATCTCTAAAAATTATTTTTTTAGTTTTTATTTTAAATTTATTTTCTGATTTTCAGCACTTATTTTCTACAAGGATATCTCCCTTAAATTTTTTTTTTTTTATTCACACCTTCGGTCTTTTGTCTTTTTATTTATACTGTAATTAATTTTGAAAGTATATAACTCCAATGATATTTTGCACCCCAAAAATAAGTGGTGTCAAAGTTAAGTGATCTGAAAAAAAATCAGACGGTTTTGAAATAAAATAACTGATGTATTATAAAATTCATTCATTGACTAGCAGCGGCTACCTGGCATCACCTGGATAGAGGGGCATTTTTTAAAGTTAGTCCCGCAGATCCATTATTACTGAATCGTGAGTTGAATCCTCATGGGATGCCCCATTTAAATCACTATGTAAAAAAATAGACCTTGCAATGGTCCAGCTACACTGAAAAGAAATGTTAATGTCTACTATCTAAAATATTTAAAGAAAAAAAAACCCATGCTGCTATCATTTAAATTTTATTTCTTAATTATCTTCACGAATGGAAATCAAATCTTTATTATTTTTGCTCATAAACCAAGCCCTGGAGATATTTAATGTGTATATATATTTACTTTGACGTTAATTCTTTTATTTTTGAAGTTTCCTCCAGACATATACATGCACACAACTGCCCTTTATATATGTATAGATAGATAGATAAATCAACATTAAAAATTTCATTAAAATCGGATAATTCCTTGATTTTTGGTAAATTTTTTTCTTACATTGTGAAGTTCTTGATTGAAGAGGAAACAGTTTCAGATACAAATTTGTATGCTTACAGACAAGTCATGCTGAAAGCACTGGTTCCCATTAGATAACCAAAGTTAAGCAGCGATAAGCCTGTTCAAAACTTAAATGGGTTACCATTTAAGCAACAACATGTACTGTAAGCAACCTGATATCAAAATGATTTGATTCAGCATTAAATTACCTGAAAGGGTTTGATATGCCGTAAAACAAAAAACCTCCAACCAAATACAAATTTGTGATAGAGATTCTTCCAGTAAACATTATATCCCTTATAAACAAGTATGGCTCCTGTAAATAAAAATAGGACAACCATTTTTACTAAAATATTTTTTCAATTTTTTTTTTCATAGAGAATAGTAATAGAATCTCATTATTTTTAGTTATATATTTTTCATAAACCTTTTCTTTAATTTAATAAATACACCTTTGTCAGCCAGTGAAATCGGAGGATTTATTTTACATTTATTGATTTTAAAACACCTAAAATAAAAAATAAAAAGGTAGATAAGTTAAACTTTTAATATCACATTCCTTACGAAATAAGCTAACTATAAAAATAAAACAAAAAAAGAAGATAAATATTTTTACTTATTTATGAGACTTAAGTTTCAAAACAAAAACTAACGAAAAAATACTTAGTCTTTTTAATTTAGAGTAAACATTTATTTAGAATAGAAACTCTTTTTTATTACTTCACATACCGAAAATTTCATTAAAATCGGATTATTAGTTTATTTTTATTGATTTTTTAAAGAATTTCCTGTGATTCCCCTAACTGACAAATGTATGAATATGTATATCCCTATTTCGTTGAGTTAAGTTGATTTAAATTTAAACTTGTTTCTTACAGTTGACCTGTTTGGGGGAGGGGGTTTCTTCATTTGAAATTCTTACAAAAGACATTTAAAAATTCAATTAAAATTAATTAAATTTATTCATGATGAGCTGGTTTAGCTCAGTCGGTAGAGCGTCCACCTAGGAACCACAAGGTTCCTGGTTCGATACCAGCCCTCACCTCGCTGTTGAAAAAGAAAGTTTAAATTATTTTTAAAAAATGAGTTTAGTTCACTTCATAATAGAAAAGAAGATTATTTAAGTCTGGTTTGTTTAATGGCATATCAACCTCAGTGGGTCATTTAATGCTGTCAAAGTTTTGAAATAAATTCATTCTTAATGGATACTCAATTTTTTTTATAAACAAATCTTTCCTATTCAAGCCATAGATGGGACCCTAACAGGTACTATCACTCTGGATCAGAGTGGACCTTGGAGCAATGGTTATGAAGGAGTGCTCCACATTCCCCAGACCTCCAGAACTGGAACCTCATCATCAGATAGTTTAATGTCATTCCCAGGACATGAAGACCTTCAGCCACCGCCTTCTAGCACCCATATGATAAAAAGGGTTGGGGCTTGCCATAAGGGCAATAGGGTTGGGGCAATCATATAGGTGCTAGGGCTTGACGTGACCAGCCGATTGATCGGAGGGGGCCTCTCCGTCCGCCTGTCTAGCCTAAGTGGCGTGTTGAATGTCATTGACTACTCAGCCACTAGTGTTCCATGCTTAAGCATCACAGGTTGCTACCAACGGCCAACAGGTGGCCTCATTTGGGGGAGGGGGGTTTTACCCCTCTGCAGAGGTGCAGTCATATTCTAAAGCCCCAGTCGACAGGACTTAGATTATTTAAGAATTCAAATGAAAAACAAGTTTGAATTTATTGCATAGCTTGAAGATAATGAAAAATATAAAATTAATAAAAGATATTCGGACAGTCTTTTCAATTTAAGGGTTTTTCAAAAATAAATTGATACAATACAATAGAGATGTACAAAGATGTGCACCTAAAAATTCCCCCCAAATTGGCTAATTATAGGATTTTAATGAAATTTTTTAATATTTAAAGCAATGTCAAATCATCCAGAAAAAAGTACCCCCTTCAATTTTTCTGAAATTTTGTACGGGTGTGGACTGTTAAAGTTAGACATTCCCCAAAATTTGAGGTTCCAATTCCAAAAATTGGTGGAGTTATGTTGATTTTTAGCTCTCCAAATTTGTTGGGGTTGGCGAAAAATGGCGACCTTTTGTAATCTATTTCTATCTGTAAAATGAGTTCTAAAGCTTCCCTACTCCTAAAATTTGGTTTATAAAAGCATTTTTACCCAAGGAATCCAAAAATCATAAAAGTCTGAAAGTTAACCAATTTTAAGTTATTGATGATTTTTGTTTTTTTCAAAGTAAAATCAATAACCCAATGTGGCACTGATTCAAAGAAAAATTTTTTCTATTATTGTTTCACATATATTGAACATTATTTGTACCAAAAAGTTTGGTGTTTGCGCAGAACCGAAGCTACAACATCAGTTAAAATTTTGCAAATCAGAAATCATTTATAATTTAAAATAAGTTAACTTTCCGACTTCTTTGATAGCATTTTTGGATCCCTTGGACAAAAATACTTTAATAAACCAATTTTTAGGAGTAGGGAAGCTCTAGAACTCATTTTACAGACAAAAATAGATTACAAAAAGTCGCCATTTTTTGTGACTGACCACCCAAATTTGGAAAGTTAAAAATCGACATAATTCCACCAATTTTTGGAATTGGAAGCTTAAATTTTTGGGATTGTCTAACTTTAAAATAGTCCACACCTGTACAAAATTTCAGAAAAATTGAAGTGAGAAATTTTAACAAAATGTTGTAGCTTCGGTTCTGAGCAGAAACCAAACTATCCTTTTGGTACAAATAATATTCAATAGATATGAAATAATAATAGAAAAAAATTTCTCATAGATGCAGGGTCACATCGGGATATTGACCTTGCTATGAAAAAATAAAAAATCAACAATAACTTAAAACTGGTTAACTTTCAGATTTTTCAATAGCATTTTTGGATTCCTCGGGCAAAAATGTTTTTATAATTGTACAAAATTTCAGAAAAATTGAAGGGGGTGGATGATTTGACATGGAATTACCCCAATGAAAGATGAGGTTTCTTTTAATTCTGAAGACAACATTTTTTAAATTGTTTTATTATCATTCCCATCCCCCTAATCATTTTGTTAATTTGACTCTTTTAATGAAAGTCCAGTTAAATGATTTTTATATGTTTTAAATAATTCCATGGATAATTAAATTTTGTTTACATTTATTTATAAAGGTTTGTCTATTTTGGATGCCTTATTTTTTAAGTTAAAAAACAAACAGTAAAATAAGGTACAATATTGCTCTTCTTGGCATTTTTTTTTTACTTTATTCATTTTCGTGGCTTAATCTTCAAAGGATGAAAAAGAGAAAAAAATTCTGGTTAAACTTTTTTTAAAAGTCTAAAATTGACCTTGTAGATTAAACAATAATAATCACTTGCAAACTATTAAGTTCAAGTAACTATTTTTAATACAATTAATTTGTGCACAGGCATATGGTTTCAACGATTGATTGATTTTAATGGCATTTTCACCCATTTAGGGTTATTTTATGCCTTAGGTTAGGGAATTGCATTCATTTTACAGTCATATCTATGTTTTGTGCAGTTATTTCTTAAGAGTTTTTTTTTCTTTTTGAAACGAATACCATCCATCAGGCATTTGCCATACTCTGAACATCTTGCTGCCCTGGGAATGGATTCATTGAAACTTCGGCGTCTGGCAACTGGCTTGGTAAACGCTCATAAGGTCATTAATCATCTTAACAACAGCAACCTTGAGCACCTTTTTGATCTTCATCCTTCGAACACACGTGGGCATGCCTACAAAGTCAGAAAACAGCACTGCTTACGTGACTTTCGGAAACATTTTTTCACGCTCAGAGTTGTGGAGACATGGAATAAACTGCCTGCATCTGTTGTAGGCTGCCGAAGCACTGAGTCTTTCAAAGCCTCCATGCTTCCTGTAGTCCGCCGACACTATACCTGATGCCAGTCTCCACATACATATGCACACACGCGCACACATACATGCATATTACTACTGTAAACTGTTCATGTTCCTGACACTAATACATTATTCTGTGTACTTGACATGAGACTTTGATGAGTTGTGGTGCACCTGAGCACTGTACACAATAAATTTTGTTATTATTTTATTATATGGTCCTATTGAATATTAATAATTTTAAAAAAGATCTATTTGACCCATAGATGGGACCCTATCAGGTACTACCACTCCAGGTCAGAGTGAACCTGTGAGTAATGGCAATGAAAAGGTAGTATACACTTCCCAGATCTCCAGAAGTGGAGTCTCACCACCAGATGCAGTTTAGTGTTATACCAAGAACACCCATTTATGGGAGGAGTCCTACCCCTCTGTAGGAGATGTAATCAGTGTATTTTAAGGACAAGTGATGAGACAGCTAAATATGGTTTCAAGTATCCTTATCTGATATTAATAAGATATAATTATATGATTTCAAGTATTCCTACTGTCCTGTACGAGACAAAAATAGAATAAAATTGAAATAAAAGACAGAGAGACTGATTAAATTTTATAACAAAAGGTGTTTATTATTTTCAGAAATATATCAACATAAAAAATAACAATGACAGTTAAATTGTCAGTTCATCTAAGTAATTTAAGAAAACAAGATTTTAATATTATAAATTTTTCGAGAGACCAGGGAACATTTATTATTGTTCAAATATTATTCTAACTAGCAAATATATGCACCCTCCGGGTGCCAGTATTTAAGTTTTAACATAATAAAATATCATATTAAATTAGAAAGGCAAATGAAACTGAATAGAGGGGGTATGATTGAAAAATAGAACAACTTTGAAACTAACTCTTCCATCATTTTCCATTACTCCCGTCTTTCATTGGTAAATTTTCCTAATTTAACTACTTAGTTAAAATAGGAAGTAAAGAATAAAATTACAGTTATTTGTTCTTGTTAATGGATTTATTTTAAGATTTTTCCCAAAGATTTTTGCTCATATTCATTAAGATAAAACCAAACAATTAGAAATCAATTATACCAAGCACATATTTATTAAAATCAAATTTTAAAGATTAATATGCAAATTAGCCTTCCCATTCACACTGTAAACCGCTATTTTGTTTTATATATAAATACACTTGCATGTTATTCAAATGTAGATATGGTCAACAGTATTAATGATGTAAAACAATTTTATTAATAATTGAGGTTTAGATAAAAATAGAATGCATAGAGAATGTGACGTAAATAACTAAGGGAATCGTGACTTGAGAAGTGATATAGTTTCGGTTACAGACAGAAAAACACACAATCTCCATTATAATAAGATTTGGCCAGCAAATCAAAGAGAGTTTGAGAAAAGCATCTTACAGACTTTGTTGTGCTAAGGGAGAGAACCCTTTTTTGTCGGGAGAGTGTCCTATCTTTGTTCGTTACGATTCTTTAATGGCTCAAACGACAACTAGACGATTTAAATTTGAGAAAAAGAACATTATAGTGTTCCTTTTTAAAACTTCTAGCACATTCCACGTTGTTCTATATCATAACCGACATAGGTGTGTTCAACTTTGAATTTTGTTTTTAATATTAGGGAAGTAAAGGGATTCCTATAACACCTCCCATAAAAAATTTAAACAAGTCTAAATAAGTTTTCAAGAAGGCAGAAATAAAAAGTAAAATTTTTAAATTCTAAAAAAATGCGTCAGTAATAACATTTTCTTTTCCTTTAATGTGATTAATGATGAAATTGTATTCTTGAAGAAGAAGAAGAAGTATCCATCTTGTGATTTTTAGATTTTTGTTTGTTTATTTTTTGAAGGAAAGTCAAAAGGTAGTGATCAGTATATCCAGGAATTAGATGAAGAGTAAAGTCTGTTAGCCTTATCAACATACTGATAACATGCAATTGTATTTATATATACAACAAAATAGTGGTTTACAGTGTGAATGGGAAGGCTAATTTGCATATTGATATTAACAAATTGATTTTAATAAATATGTGCTTAGTATTATTGATTTCTAATTGTTTTGTTTTATTTTAATAAATATGAGCAAAAATCTCAAAGATAAATCTTAAAAGAAATCCATTAACAAGAAGAAATAACTGTAATTTTATTCTTTACTTCCTATTTTAACTAAGTAGTTAAATTAGGAAAATTTACCAATGAAGGATGGGAGTGGTGGAAGAGTAAGTTTCAGTTGTTCTATTTTTCAATTATACTCCTGTCTGTTTCAAATCATTTTATCTGCATTCTTATTTAGTTTCATTTCTAATATAATATTTTATTACATTAAAAGTTAAATACTTGCACCCAGATTGTGCATATCTTTGCTAGTTTTTTTTTTAAACATATCGTTTCTTTCTTTTTTGTATATTCCAAACTTTTCATCATTTAAATTCATTATTTTCTATTCAAAGAAATGGATATATAAACTATAAAAAAAAGTTTTTTTAAATGAAAAAAAGTTTTTAAAATTATCCTTACGTCATTCTGTGCATTCACATCTGCCTCACCATATTCAATAAGGGATTGAACCGTATCAACATCACTAAGTGTGACACATTCCTGCAATAATGTGCGACCATACTGAAAGAAATTTTTGAAAAAAAGAAATAACACAGAGTTTTCTCAATACCTTCATTATCATCCTGTAATTGGTCCTTCATTATCAATTTCCAATTCACTGGCATTATCTATCAGTTTAAACTGTTTTGTAAAATCTGGAATTGAAAGAACTGGGTTACTGATCAAAATAGATTTTATTCTTATGAAATCTGTAATTCATTTTCTTTTTTCTTTTTTTTTTAATCAGTAAGAGGACTAAAAATTGTTGAAAAGTTTTACAGATTTTCCTGTAGAATCTGTGGGGATTAAAATAAAATTTAGATTAAAAAAAATAATAATAACAAACTCCCATGAGCCTTCACACTGGAAGAACCTTCTGAGCATGTGCAGGAAAAAGGATCTACCCCCCCCCCTCGAGAATCTCTCAGCCATTTGAACTTAGACCTTAACTGGGATGAGACACTACTACTGGACAGGAAAAAATTTCCTTGCCACGTGGTGGCTATGACCCACGAATAAAGCCTAAATCCTAAAACTACCTTTTGTCTTTGTCTCTTCCTTTTCTTTCCTTGAATTCCTTTTCAGCACGACCATCAAATATGATGGGGTTAAAAAACTATTTAGAGGAAAATGCATCATTCTTTGAAAAGTGGCTGAAGTATTTCTCATCCCAAAGGGCAGAATTTTGTACTGGTATAAATTGTCATAGATAACAAATGCCAAAATTTCTTTAGTATTATCAGTTAAGGGTATTTGTTAATAAAGTTCAAAGTTCTGTGATGGCTCCCAATTACGACAAGAAGGTTCCGAGTCTGAAAAGAAGGTTCCTGAATTCAAGAAGGCTCCCGAGTCTTTTTAATGGACCCCTAACTGTATGTCCAAAGACAAGTTCAAAAGGAAGTCCTGAACTGATTCAGCAAATAAAACAAAATAAAAACTTTCTGTTACAATTTATGTGGTGTTATAAATTGTTGACAGACCCTGTAGTTAGTTTGAAATAGGTTCGTTGGAGTTAAAAGCGTAGGCAGGTAGGATTCCTGACTCCTGGAGAGGCATGAATCTCATGTGCCATGAGAAAAATGTGACTAGTTAGATTGGGATTCAGCCTAGCTGTTAAAGGGCTGAGACATACTGTGAGGCCGGTCTTCCTGCACGGTGATATGGGCTAGACTAAATAAAGAAACTTGATCAAGAAATAAAAGTTTTGTTGGTTAATTTAATTAATTGCAATGACTAAAATTAGTTAAAAAGAAGCCTTTAGTTAAAAAGAAGCCCTTAGTTAGAAGACTAGACAACAAGATGATGGCCAGAGAAGAAAAAGAGGAAACAACCAGACAAGATAGCAAGAAGCAAGTAAGATCTCCTAACCAAGTAAGTCTTTAATCTCTGTCACTGTCTCTCTCACCGAGAATTCTCTAAAGTCACTCTCTCATGTATATACCCAAGGAGAGTATTAATAACACTTCATCACAATCTTTTTTTTTTTTAGAAATATATCATAAAAATAAACAATGACAGTTAAATTGTCAGTTCATCTAAGTAAATTAATAAAAAGAACTTATAATATTGTATATTTTTAGAGAGATTAAAGAACATTGATCATTGTTCAAATATTATTTTAATTTGGTCAGTAAATCAAAGAAAGCTTGAGAAACACATCTTATCGACTTTGTTATGCAAAGGGAGAGAACCCTTTTTTGTCGGGAGAGTGTCCTACCTTAGTTCATTACAATTCTTTAATGGCTGAGAAGACAACTGTAGCCAAGATATATTTAGCATCTATATATAAACGATTTAAATCTGGGAAAAAAATATCGTAGTGTTCCTTTTTATATAGATTTGTTCAGTTATAGTCAGGGGAAGTAATAATTTTTTTTTTTAATTCTTTGATAAAATAGATACCATAAATCAGGGAATTGTCCAATTTTAATGAGATTTTCAGCACTTGATTCATTAAGGAATTAATTTTATATTGAATAGTTTATTTTATTTTATTTTATTTTTTTAAACTTGAAAAAAACATGTTTTTATCAATTAAGATTGTAGAGTTTGTTTTTTGTTTTTTTCAATTTTTGCTCATTTGAATAAAACAATTCCAATCCCTAATTTTTATATTTCTATAAAAAATCAAACCCAGAAGATCACACTAAAATTTTTTTTTTTTTAATTCAACACTCAAAAAAAATTATTTGAAAATGTAAAAGTTATTTTCTTAAAACTCAAAAAATAGTTTTTGTAGTATATTTTCTCTTTTCATAGTTTTAAAAACAATTTTTTTTAATTGATGTAAAAAAAAAAAGGAAAAAAAAAAAGCCTTTTCTATTAGTTAATTGCCCTATTTTTTATTCACTTAAAAATTTAATAGTGAATTTTAAATGTCTGGAAGGTAGGATTTAGTTCTAGAAGTTAAGTGAACAATATTTCTTTCAAGAATAAAGATTTATTTAATCTATGTTAAAATGTATGATTAAAAATGAGCAACATATTTTCCGAGACTTTCATATAAATATAGAAAAAGAATGTTTATCTATACTAGCAAATATATGCACCCTCCGGGTGCAAGTATTTTAGTTTTAATGTAATAAAATATTGTATTAAATCAGAAAGGCTAATGAAACTAAATAAGAATGCAGATAAAAAGATTTGAAACAGAGGGAGTATAATAAAAAATAGAACAACTGAAACTTACTCTTCCACCACTCTCGTCTTTCATTGTTATTTTTTTCTAATTTAAGTATTTAGTTAAAAGAGGAAGTAAATAATAAAATGACAGTTATTTCATCTTGTTAATGGATCTCATTTAAGATTCATTGAAGAGATTTTTGCTTATATTCATTAAAATAAAACCAAACAGTTAGAAATCAATAATACTAAGCACATATTTATTAAATTCGATTTTTTAATATTAATATGCAAATTAGCCTTCCCATTCACACTGTAAACCGCTATTTTGTTGTATATATAAATATAATAGCATGTTGTTAGTATGTAGACATGGTTAACAGTATTAATAATGTAAGACAATTTTATTGATAATTGAGGTTTAAATAAAAATAAAATCATGGAGAATGTGATGTCAATAACTAAGGGAATTGTGACTTGAATAGTAATATAGTTTCGGTTACAGACAGAAAAACCCACAATCTCCATTATAATAAGATATAGATATAGATGAGAGATTTTCATTCCTTCGACCAAGTTTTTAGCCTGTCTTTTCTTAAGACTAGAACACTAAATTGTATCAAGCTTCTGGAGCTCTAGGAAGTGTGAAGTAGGTCCCCCAAATACAGATATCCTTTTCTTTTCTTTTTTTTTTCATTTAGGGTGGTGTCTGATATAGGAAGAATAAGTTTAGTACTAGTAAACTTTTATTTTTGGTTCCACAGGAGTCAGAGCTACAAGAAAATACCAAGGAAGTTTAACTTCAGTTCATTTAAAAATAATTTCATTTTTTAAATGAAAATAAAATATAGTTTCAAGCAAAGACTAAAGCAGTACATTCCATTTGTGGGTAGTGTAAATAAAACAAGACGCAGATCAGATAGAGGAAAAACGTACACATGTTTAGCACTAAAATGGATCAATTTGGACCTGGGTACATCTCTATATCTGTTCCGAAACAGAAAATTAAACATCATTATTTTATTTCAAAATAGATACAAGGACGCGACCTGGACCTGAGCATATATAGCCAGAGATTTTATTTAGGAATGGGTGGAAAAAGGTGGTCCTTCTTTTGTGATTTTATTCTTCATTTGTTATTGGGCACCTCATATGGTGTAACGGTTAGCAAGCTAGATTTGCAGACCATTGTTGGTGAGTTGAGTTTGATTCTCCTTGGGCGCCCCATACTTCTGGCCTTGTGCCACATCTACGCTTAGCTTAGTAAATAACTATTCTTGATTTGTTGGTTCCTTTTGATTCATGTTAATAAATACTTGCTTTCTTCATCTTTCGCAGATTCCAACAAAATTTCTCGGGCACACCATGATTTTCAAAACTACTTAAAACCAATGGTGAAGTCACATTCGTTGCCATTGCTCCCATGTCCACTCTGACATGGAGTGGTATCTATGTGTCAAATAGACTTATTTGAAAATGACTAATATTATATAGTGTTATATGAATCTCTTTACTTCTTTTTAATATTAAAAACATTATTCAAGGTTGAACATACCTATATCAGTTATGATCAGTCATGTTACATTTCTAGAAGTTATAAATTACAAGGATTAGTCAAAAAGTAATACCATTTTGTTTAGGACAGGTATGATTACCAATACAGGAACATGTATCATACATCAAAATGAAGCTAGTCCTCTGTGGATCACATCCCTACTTCTCCACGGTCACCATTTCTCTCAATAGCAATGTTCCACCTTCGAATGAGAGCATGTATCTCTGTCCCGTAAAATTCTGTTGACTGTTCTTGGAGCCACTTTTTTACTACAGATTTCACTTCCTCATCACTGGAATAATGTTTGTCTCTCAAACCCTCTTTCATGGGTCCAATGAGATGATAGTCTGAAGGTGCTAAATCTGGTGAGTATGGAGGATGTGGTAAAGTTGTCCACTCGAATTAGGCAATGTTCTCTCTTGTCCTGATGCTTATGTGTGGTTGAGCATTGTCATACAGAAGGAGGACATTGTTGATTGGCAAGTTGGGCTTTACTTGTCGGATTCTTTCTCTGAGCCTCATTAGGGTCTCAATGTAGGCCTTAGTTTTATTAAAAAAAACTTTAGATGAAATAAATAAAATGGCATTACTTCTTGATTCGCCCTCGTAGAAATGTAAAAATTATAGACTGAAATTTTTTTTATTGAAATGACCAAAGATCAATGTTAATTGATAAAAAAAATTTTTTTTTCAAATAAAATAATCTATTCATTATCAAATTAATTTCTTAATGAATAAAGTGTTGAAAATTTCATTAAAATTAGTCAATTCTCTGATTTTTGGTAATTGTTTTCAAATTTAAAATTTTTTTTATTACATCCTTTTAGTTATTTTGGACAAACCTACTTATATATAAAAGTAAAGTAAAATAACAATTTTGCATAATGTCATTACATATCAGTGATGCTGATAGCTTTTTGATTTAGTATGCCCCGGGACACACATATTTGCTTTGAAGGAGTCTCCAGGAAATTTGATGAGTTTCTAAAGTTTCTTAATAAATAGTAGGGTTTATTATGATCTGGGGAAACAACTAAAGCCATCTAACCCCTACCTTGTGTAATTCATTTCTAAGAAACTATTGAAATGTATTTAAAGTTAGCTTGAAATGGTGAGGGAAGAAAAAAGAAAATCTCTGGGATGCATGGATATGATTTTACTGCGTCCTTTTAGATTTTTATGCGTCAGGGATGCAGGACGCATACCTATCAGCATCTCTGACATATGCCTAAAAATAAAATTTTTCAAGTGAGTTTGATTCTCCCCGAGTGCCTCATTCATATGGCCTTGTACCAAACTCAGACAAGTTTGGTAAATTACGACTTAAAGAACAGTATTTACTTAAATTTTAATTAAAAATTTGTGTGGTGATACTGATCTAACCAATGAGGCCCAGACAAAATCCCACAACTGAAACACCCCCTTGATTGAATTAAAACATGACAAAACATGTAAGTAATAATAGGTGATAATAGTAGTAATAGTGTTTTTTACCTACTTTATTCTTGCAGTAGGTTGCCTATGGTCATATCACACTGAAAACATAGGTTCTCATCCAATCACAGAAGTTAAGCAACATTGTGCCCAATCAGTACTTGGATGGGTGACCACTTAGGAATACCAGGAGCTGTAAGTGTCACCTATGGACTCCTCGTGAATGGTTAGCAGGCTTGACCATTTATGGTCAGTTTGATTCTCACTGGATGCTACATACTGCTGGCCTTGTACCACAACTAAGCAAAGCTTAGTGAATAACTATTTGTACTAAAGTACAAAGAAAAAAAAACTGTTTACGTGGTCTCATTCTTTTAAACCTAACATGTTTAAGCTTCCGCAAAAACAAAAAATTAAGATTTATTTATCACCCACTGAAATTTTGAACTCTAAAATAATGTATGTTACTAATTTTTTTTTCCAATTCATTTATTCGTTTTTTGTTTTTTTTTGTGGGAATTCTAGCAAAGCTGATAAAAATATAAAAATGAAAGTTAAATTTTTTTTTTTAATAAGTGGTTGGGTGGAATTCTTTTCCAAAATGCATGCTTGTTCCTAAAATTTCTTAGTAAAACAAATATAACAATCAATATTTTTATTTAAATCAAAAATACAGGTTATCTTCAAGATAAAAAATCGGGAGTGCGTATCTTGAAGATAACCTGTATTTTTGATTTAGATAATAATCCATTGAAGGAAAAAATTTAAAAAAATTTTAGATGGGGGGGGGGGATCCAGATGGTCAGGTCCGGCAAATACTTTTTTATATTATAACTTATAGAAAAATTAATTAATTAAAAATTAATTTTTCTATAACTTATAGAAAAATTAATTTTAATTTAAAAATCAATGTAGTTACAAGTAATATTTAGAATAAATACAGACGATAATATTTACTTCATTAAAATGTTTAGTTGCTATAAATTTAACGTAATTAATATAACATTTTCTGTAGGACTTTTTCCAGTCAACGGAAAACCATGCCATTAACATTGAGCTGTGAGTCATTTCTTCATGATTAAAAAAAATCATTTTAATTCTCAAGTATGAATGCCGTCAGTTTTAATTTAAAAGACAAACTCAGGAATAGGAAATAAATTTATGCCCTAAAGAAAAAATGCGAATATATTAACAAATACGTTGAAAGGCCTATAGTATCTTCTTTATAATCATTTTACATGTGAGAGTGAGGAGTGTTTATAATTTCCTCAGTCCCACAATAGTTGTTACATTTAGTGTTGAATTATAAGGGCCCTAGGGGGTGGGTATTGTTACTACAGCAACAGGCAACTGAGCAGGCTACAAGTTAATTTGAAAAGCATTCTTTGTTTGCGTGCGAGATACATAATTTTCGAGTTGTAACCTTTAGGCAAAAAAGGTCTTAATTATCCAAAGGAAGCTTCGACCACCTAAAACTACGCGCTTGTTTCTAACGAACACTTAAGGATTAAAAAAACCGTTAAAAAGGAACATCTTAATTCTATTCATCATTTAAATATATACCCAGTCCATATTTTCCTTTTTTTTATATTATCAATCTGGTAAATATATAAAAGAAAATTCTTCTAAATAGAATTATTTAGTTAGAAATTCTATAATCTATTATTATGATTTTTATTCAATTTTTCATTTTATTTTCGATTTTAAAAATTAATACTAAAACCGAAGACATTTTTTAACGTCAATTTCACTGCGAAATTTTAAGATTAAATTTTTTCAAGTTTTTATTCATTTTAATAGTAAATTGTAATATTAAAGTTTTTAAAGAATTTATTCATTTTAATAGAAAAAGTTTTACCCGGTAATAATATGTATTTTTTCTGTGTAAATTGTGGCCTGAAAATTACCCTTTCGCATGTAATACGGATAGGTTTGTTTATTTTTTAAGATATAATTTTTCCCAATCGGATAATTTGATCTTTGAATTTAAATTAACTATTTTTCTTTGTAACAACCCTGTAACATTTATTTTTTACGAGATTTTTGATAAACAAAGTTTGGAAATATTTATTTCCGTTTTATTCAAGATGGCCTAAACTGATTGGTGGTCCCTAATATATTTATTATTATTACATTCTTCTTCTGTTAAAAATATCAAAAAGACTAATTGGACTATTTAAAGTACGATTTTTTTTTAGAAATTCTATATTCTATGAGTTTTATATAATAGGAAATGCCCCCAAAGATGCTTTTATTAATAATATTCTAGTATATATATTTTTAAAAACTAATTGGACCAATTTAAGAGCAATTATTTAGTTCGAAATTCTATAGAAAATGCCTCTTAAGGTGTTCCATGGTTACTATTGGGTCGAGGATTTTTTTTTTTTTTTAAGGCATCTACTTTACTGAACTTTTGATTTTAATTTTGAAAATTGAATTTCTGATTAAATAATAAAAAAAGAAAAAAGAAAAGAGGGGTTTAATTTGTCTTCCTTACCAGAGTAAAATTGTTTTAAAAAATAACATTTTTGTGAAGACCAGCTGATATGATAAACTTTTTCTATGTACAGAGTGGTCCGAAAGTCTTGTCACCCCTACATATTAACTTTCATTATTTTGTTTTAAGTTAGGTATTATTTTACCTCTAAAAAAAAAAAAAAAAAAAAAAGACATCTTTAAAAAGTACCATATTTTGTGTAATTTCAAGTTGTATTTTGTAATTATTTTACCTCTTAAAAATGTAGGGTTGACAAGACTTTCGGACCACCCTGTACACATGTTTCAACCCAAGAGAAAATGATTTTTAGCAAATAAGTTAAACAAATGCATCTGTTTGAGATCAGGTTTAAAATGATTGCAAACTAAATTAAATACATCAACTCTTAAAATATTGATATTGGAACTAAGTAAACTGTCTATCTATAGTTTTAGTTATAGATTTCACGTGACAACTTCATGTTGTCACATGAGTATTAACAAAACAAAACCTATTCGAATAAAAACATTTTGATTTTTTTAAATTTGTTAGCTGGACAAGGCCAGTCTTCGAATTAGGGACAGTAATCTTTAAGACATAAAAAAACATCCAACCTCTGATTGGAAAACATTAAAATTACTAAAAGCAATAAAAATACTAGTCTCATTTGTTTATATTATAAATTTGCTTATAAACTTTATAAGCAAATTTATTTATTCGACAGGTTAATTTGTATATAAATTTCATGAACAGTATGTAATGGTATTATAATTTAGCTATTTGTCCAATAATAATATTACTATTGGACAGATAGCTAAAAAAAAAACAAAAAAAAACAAAAAAAACGTAAATTCAAATTTTCATGTCACGATTCCTTTTAAGTGGGTGTGGCCAGGAAGGATTCAAATGTTTTTTTGTTTTTTTAAGTCGTTGAAAAATAAATTCACAGAAAAAAAGATTCATTATTAAAAGCCATATTGTGAATGTTATCGGGCAATGGTTAGTATGAACTTTAATGGAGTTTAACTTTCACATCAGCTGTAGTTATACTACTCAAACGTAGGTCTGGTACGAATAGGCTACCCTGCCGGACCCGGTCGAATAGACAAACCTGCTTTTTGGTTTAATATGCTGGTCCTCGTAAAATAAACAAAACTAATGTTATGCTTATTTTACTGTCGCTGTAAATACTTTTTTTTTTTAATTATGAATACAACACTGATTTAATGAAAAATAGATACCGTTATTTTTTATTATTATGAATGCAAGAAATAAATTTTAAAAAATAAAAGGAAATAACAAAGGAAATGAAAGGTAAATTTGATTATCATGAATTTTTTCATAATCAAATATTAAAAGAAATGCAAGAGTTTCGGAATATTCAGGCATAACAGTCTCTGCAAATCCAAAACTTGCCCTTGGGCATGGTTCTTTTACCTATGAAATTAAAGAGTATCGGCATAATAAGCCAAAAAACGTTTGTCTACTCAACCAGGACCGGTAGGGTAGCCTCTTCCAAAATGATAACTATGAGGCACTCAAACAAGAATCCATCGGACTAGAAACTTTGTAAAATATTTACACATATACTGTAATATTTGGATAAACGTATGCATGTATAAAGTCCTTATTGTAGAAATTAAACATAGTACGACGCATGAGTCGAAGTAGTAGCAGATTCATTAATTCAATCTTTCACTAACTTAGTGCACTCTTCAGAAATGATCAGCTGTTAAAAGTGTAAACAAAGAAATAGTCATGAATGAAACTTGAAAGAAAAAAAAAATACAACTAATTTTTTAAATATAAAAAAAGATCTCATAACGCATGAAGTTGGGATAAAGACTAACGTGAAAATATAAGTGGCCCTGAAAAGGGCCGTTTTTTGTTTAATTTCTTTTTTAAATTACTTGGCGCTGGTGTATTTGGTGACAGCTTTGGTTCCCTCAGACACGGCGTGTTTAGCCAATTCTCCGGGCAGAAGGAGACGGACAGCAGTTTGTACCTCACGGCTGGAAAGGGTTGAACGTTTGCTGTAGTGGGCAAGACGACTGGCTTCAGCGGCGATTCTTTCAAAAAGATCGTTGACAAAGCTGTTCATGATGGACATGGCTTTGCTGGAGATGCCGGTATCAGGATGCACCTGTTTCATCACTTTGTAGATGTAGATGGAATAGCTTTCCTTCCTCTTCTTCTTCCTTTTCTTGCCATCGCGGGGGGCTTTAGTTTGCCCAGCCTTCTTAGCACCTTTAGAGCTGACCTTAGGAGGCATTTTCAATTCGTTTTAGGTAAACAAGAGAAAATATGATTATGAGGAGAGTGCGTAAGGGGTATATATATATGATACACTTCGGCTCCAGTGAAAGCTATCGGAAGTGTTAATTTTCTCGTATTCTGATTGGTCGAAAAATAAAAACGACCGTTTGAAAAAAAGCGCCAAAATGATTGTGGCTGATGTGAGCCGGATTAGTGGTATATAAGGCTGGTAGCTGATCTTACATCTTTGATTTGAGTTGTTGTATTTGAAAGCTTCACAAATCATCATGTCTGGACGTGGCAAGGGAGGAAAAGCTAAGGCAAAGAGCAAGACTCGTTCATCCCGTGCAGGACTTCAGTTCCCCGTTGGTCGTATCCATCGTCTTCTCCGTAAAGGCAACTATGCCCAAAGAGTCGGTGCTGGTGCCCCCGTCTACATGGCTGCCGTCATGGAATATTTGGCCGCTGAGGTTCTTGAATTGGCAGGAAATGCTGCCAGAGACAACAAGAAATCCAGAATCATCCCTCGTCACTTGCAGTTGGCCATCCGTAATGACGAAGAATTGAACAAGCTGTTGTCCGGAGTGACCATTGCCCAGGGTGGTGTCCTCCCCAATATCCAAGCTGTTCTTCTGCCCAAGAAGACCCAGAAGGCTGCCAAGTAATTTTTTTTTACTGTGTTCAATCAAGAGCAAAAAACGGCCCTTTTTAGGGCCACTAATATTTTCCTCAAAGTCTTCCTTTTACACACAGGTTGGCGTTATATTCATTTAATTTAGTTTGATTTTAAACTAAGCTTAATATTCTAAGACACTCAGTGAGTTAACTTTATATTAAAATAATATTAATTATCGATTTGTTGAATGGAAAAAAAATGATTTTTAAATTATAAATTGGGTGGGCGTTTTATTCCAACCAATTTATGCTTGATTTTTCAAGTATCGATTGAAAATGTGCATTTTTCCCCCAGTTTCTGAACAAATTTTGATTGAAGTTTCAAGAATTTTATTTTCATCAGTAAATTTGGTACTAATGTAAAATAGCGCGCAAGAGATATTAGATTACGTATTGGATTTCAGTACATTTTACGGAAATAGCCGAAACCTTTAAGACGCTAGGGTTAGGCTATTTCGGGAGTTTCCGTATTTTAATACTATTTATACGATTCCAATTATATTATCTCTTGTGCGCTATTCTGCATTTGTACCGTAAATCTATTGGATTGAAATTGTTTAGCAATAATTTATCTTTAAAAAAGTCTGTCACTCTTTCACGAACAAGTTTTTTTTAGTTTTGGATATGCCAAACTGCGACGATTAATGAAATTCGACCGGTACACAACCAGTAGGCGTGAAAGGGTTAAGCAACAGGTAACTTGCGACATGACTAACTCCATTATTACATCGGAATAATTAAATATTCTAATTTTTCGAGTTTTTTGTTTTTTGAATATCTTGGTGTTTTCGCACACTATTTGGAGAAAAAAAACAAATCAATTGTGTGCTGTAAAAATAGGTCACAATATGACAGATTCTCATAAGCTCTAATCCAGTGATCCCAAGTAGAGAAGTTTTCTGAATGTTTAGTAACAAAAAGAGTCGCGAATTTTTTTTAGACGGAACCAATCAGGATCAGATGTGCTGAAAAAAGGATATTTTTCGTAAGTTTTTCTAAGTCATTATAATTTAACATTTTACTTTATTCTTTAATAGATTTGTTCATTTGTTACTTATAGTAGGAGTTACATACACCCTATTACTCCCATTATTTAATCCTAATTTTATTTATTTAAAAAAAATCATTTTCTTTAATTTGAATATTTAAATAATAAATGCCTCAAATAAATTAAAAAAGATCGCGTTGTCTTTTACCAATTAAATCACATCACCTTACCAGTGGTTAATGTCTTGTTTTAAAAACTAATTTAATACTCATTACATCGCTTTTGATTGACATTTTAGTAGCACCTAATTGCAATGTTCGTCATAACTCCACTCCGATGACTACGCGGCTCCAATTATATTCTTTTTAATTAAATTTTTTAAATATTTTTCTTCAATTTTACTCTTGGGGAGTTTTCCACATCAAACGTAACTGATGGTTTCCACTGGAGTCCTGGTAACTGTCAGTCTCCCTCAGCTCTCCAGGACTCTCCTAAGTATTATTTCTAGTTCCCTCATACCCTTTTCAGGCTTCGACTATTATTGGAATTACTATCAACTTCATATTCAACGTTTTTATTTCTTTTTTTTTTAAACTCAGGATAACTATAGATATTTCTCCAGTGGTTAAAATCCTACATTTCAGAAAAAAAAAAACAGGAGTGTGCAATAACATAAAAGAACTTAATGGTAGACTGTGAATTCAGGGGCGTAAATTTTTACAATAGTCAACCGTATAGATGTTAGCGGTATATGAAATTGTTCAATGTATTGTATATAATATATTTTTCTGTGATTAATAATTTAAATAAAAATGAAACTCAAAGGAAAACAACTTAATAATACGTTAATTCATCATTTAAGTTTGTTTTTTTATAAATCAAGACAGTATTAATTGATTTTAAAGTTGTTGCCTAGTGATTCAGTTATACACTTTTTTCCCCTCGGCGTTATTTTAAGAAAACTGAGATTAAACTTATCAAGTCCTAAACTGAAAATTACTATTCGTTGGTAATTCTGCCGAGTATTTAACGATATTTGTATTTCACTCTGAAATAGAAATATCGTTTTTTTTTGTTGTTTTTTTTTTTTTGTTTTTCTTTCTTATTGTTACTTTGGGAATAACAATGAAAGAAAAACTTAAAACAGTCCAGTTCACTCTTTCCTTGGAGTTTCATTTTTATTAAAAGTATTGATCCCAGTTCAGTTCAGAAATTAAAAATATATACATTGGACTTAATTTCATATTCCAATAACATCTGTCCGGTAGACTATGGTAAAAATTCACAGTTTATTTACTTATTTGTGTTTGATACATTTAAACGAAAGTGGGTTATATCCAAATAACGGTTATTTCATATTTATGGTTGTCCTGTTCCTGAAAGATAAGTTAGATTATCAAAATTTGTTTGATCTTTAAAAAGAAGTGAGAATTTTGTCAGTGATATTTTTATCCTAGGGATAAACTTTTACAAATGAACGGCTAAATGTTTATGTAATATTAATAATGTATGGGATAAGGTGACACTTTATTTAACTTGAACAATCCCAACTAAAATATGATCAACATCATATAGCGAATTTGTTTAACTACTGTTCGTAACTATTCAAGTTGTCATTTTCTCCTTTACCTGTTGCTACTTTTACATTGGTTTATGATTCATCTAATGTTAAAATTTTGAAGGTCTCATTTTTAAGTCTGTCTTTAAAAATGAAAATAAAAACCAAAACATTTTAGGTCTTAAAACCTTAAACTAAAGTTTCGATTACTGAGAGATAGGTACCACCAGACCGTTTAGGTCATCTTGAATAAAACGGAAATAGATATTTCCGAACTTTGTTTATCAAAAATCTCGTTAAAAAAAGATCGTACAGGGTTGTTACAAAGAAAAATAGTTAATTCAAAGATCAAATTATCCGATTGGGAAAAATTACATCGTTATCTTAAAAAATAAACAAACCTATCCATATTACGTGCGAAAGGGTAATTTTCAGGCCGCGATTTAGAGAGAAAGAAATACATATTATTACCCTCTTACAGTTATGCATCTAAGTACGGATGGGTGTAACGGACAAACTTTTTTAGCCAAATTTTTTCTATTAAAATGAATAAAATCTTTAAAAACTTTAATATTACAATTTACTATGAATAAAAACTTGAAAAACTTTAATCTTAAAATTTCGCAGTGAAATTGACGTTAAAAAATGTCTTCGGATTTAGTATTAATTCTTAAAATCGAAAATAAAATGAAAATTTGAATATTTTTTCTAAGAGAAAAACTGATAAAACAATCATTCAATATATTATTTTTATTCTAATTGGTCGTAAAAGTTAAATAAAATATTTTTTTACGCTCAGAAAAACAAACTTTAGTTACCGAGAAGCGTCTCGTCATATGTCAGTTTTGCTCTTCCGTACATTCTAAGAATCACACATTACTAGTCAACAATAAAAATTACAAATTCTTTTAAAAATATTAATCGAGCACGGATCGGACCAACTTTTAGTTCACCTGAATTCTAAAATTCATGTTTTTAAATATCCGTGAAAATTTTGATTTTTTTCCACAGGAAAAAAAAATATTTAATTTATTTCACGCAGAAAATAAAAATATTTAATCACACAAAAGATTGAAAATCTCGTAAAAATTAATTTCTTAAAAAAAATTTTTTTTTTTTTGACAATTTAATAGAATATAGTACATACCATTTACATAAGAAAAAAAAAGTTTTCAAATATTAATATTATGACATTTTTTTTGCACTTTTTATTTCCGATTTCATTATTTTTTCCTAAAAAAACTATAATTCAGTACGTTATACAATTTCATTGATATAGTTATTCAGACTCTTATCTTTATAGAAAAAAGTACCAAATTTTTTTTCCACATCATTTTTTTTTATCTCATAAAATAAAATAGGGGGGGTGATAGACATCGTAAAAAATATTTCCCTTAATATATTTTAGAAAAAAACTATTTCAGATGTATTTACATCCAATGGTAAACATTTATGGAAATTTTCGTGAAAATCGAACCATTAATTGATTTTTCATAGAATTTTTTAAAAATCCTCTTATCGTAACTTGTTTTTAGCTACGTTAAATTTCAGTTGATTTAACAGTGCAAAAATGAAAACATTGTTTTTCAATCATAATTTTCATTATTTTCGTATGCTGATAAAAAATTTAAAAAATCATCAGGAGTTTATTTAATGTTTTTTCTTTCGAATGGAAAAAAATTTTCAAGAAAATATTAATTTTTCTGCAAGTTTCATTGTATTAAATGTAGGGGGGGGTAAATTGCACAGGGTCAAATTGGTGGTACCTACTGAGAGACCACTGAATTGTATGAAAGGAAAGCTTTTTTCTTCTTTTTATTCAGTTGATATTTATCACAACTCACTTGGGTCGTTATTTCTCT
Source organism: Doryteuthis pealeii (assembly GCA_023376005.1). NCBI lineage: Eukaryota > Metazoa > Mollusca > Cephalopoda > Myopsida > Loliginidae > Doryteuthis > Doryteuthis pealeii. Next base: position 43,481,907 of record CM042154.1, on the reverse strand, counting down.
AACAGCGAGGAATCGTACATATCAGAAACAAAACTCGAGTCACGCCATGAGATTATTATTTATAGCGTTTGCTTCTAAATTATTTAGATGAAAATTAATGTAACATTTCTTTCAAAAACATTTCTCTCAAGGTAAAAATATACAAGGTGTGTCATAAAGATTGAAGCTGTAAGATAGAAATGAACAATGAATTGAGCGTTCATTTTTTTTTTAGAATACAAGGTGTGTTTGTTATAAAAGTGCCGAGATTGAAGCTGTATTCACCAAGATAGAAATGAACAATGAATGGAACGTTCATTTTTTGATTAATCTAGAATTAAAGTATATTACTACCATTCTCTCCCACTATGAACTTTAGTTGACCCTTTATGGCTCAAGTTTATCTGGAGGTGATCTTTTTCTTGTACTTTTTTGTGTTTGGTGATTTTTGTTACATTTTTCCCTCCCTCTCCCATTCCATTCGTTGTTGTAAATAAAAAAATTCAATATCTTTTTCACCATTGGTTTTTAAGTACTTTTGAAAATCATGGAGTGCCCGAGAAATTTTGTTAGAAGCAGATTGCAAAAGGTGAAGAAAGCAAGTATTTATTAGCATAAATGAGGTGGAACTAACAAACGAAGAATAAGATGCTAAGAAAGACCACCTTTTCTCCCATCTCTAAATAAAACCTGGCTATATATGCTCAGGTCCAGATCGCGTCCTTGTATCTATTTTTGAAATAAAATAATGATGTTTAGCTTTCTGTTTCGGAACAGATATAGGGATGTACGGTGGCCTCGGATGTACCCAGGTCCAAATAGATACATTTTAGTGCTTAGTAACAGGATTTGCGAGACTAGCTTGCTAACCATAACACCACTTTAGGATGCCTGATAGTTGTATTATAAATTTTAATTACTGGTAATAAATTAGATAACTGATGATGCTATCAGATGGGTAACTGTAACATCAATGCAAAAGAAAAAAAAAGTCACCACAAACTCAGAAAATTAAATTAAAGTTTTGAGGATAAATCATTAGGGACCACCAATTCGGTCACGTGATCAGTTTAGGCCATCTTGAATAAAACGGAAATAAATATTTCCGAACTTTGTTTATCAAAAATCTCGTAAAAAAACAATTAAAGATCGTACACTAGGTACCACCAGACCGTTTAGGTCATCTTGAATAAAACGGAAATAGATATTTCCGAACTTTGTTTATAAAAAATCTCGTAAAAAAAAGAATCGTACAGGATTGTTACAAAGAAAAATAGTTAATTCAAAGATCAAATTATCCGATTGGGAAAAATTACATCGTTATCTTAATAGGTACCACCAGACCGTTTAGGTCATCTTGAATAAAACGGAAATAGATATTTCCGAACTTTGTTTATCAAAAATCTCGTTAAAAAAAGATCGTACAGGGTTGTTACAAAGAAAAATAGTTAATTCAAAGATCAAATTATCCGATTGGGAAAAATTACATCGTTATCTTAAAAAATAAACAAACCTATCCATATTACGTGCGAAAGGGTAATTTTCAGGCCGCGATTTAGAGAGAAAGAAATACATATTATTACCCTCTTACAGTTATGCATCTAAGTACGGATGGGTGTAACAGACAAACTTTTTTAGCCAAATTTTTTCTATTAAAATGAATAAAATCTTTAAAAACTTTAATATTACAATTTAAAATGAATAATCTTTAAAAACTTTAATATTACAATTTACTATGAATAAAAACTTGAAAAACTTTAATCTTAAAATTTCGCAGTGAAATTGACGTTAAAAAATGTCTTCGGTTTTAGTATTAATTCTTAAAATCGAAAATAAAATGAAAATTTGAATATTTTTTAAGAGAAAAACTGATAAAACAATCATTCAATATATTATTTTTATTCTAATTGGTCGTAAAAGTTAAATAAAATATTTTTTTACGCTCAGAAAACAAACTTTAGTTACCGAGAAGCGTCTCGTCATGTCAGTTTTGCTCTTCCGTACATTCTAAGAATCACACATTACTATTCAACAATAAAAATTACAAATTCTTTTAAAAATATTAATCGAGCACGGATCAGACCAACTTTTAGTTCACCTGAATTCTAAAATTCATGTTTTTAAATATCCGTGAAAATTTTGATTTTTTTCCACAGGAAAAAAAAAAATTAATTTATTTCACGCAAAAAATAAAATATTTAATCACACAAAAGATTGAAAATCTCGTAAAAATTAATTTCTTAAAAAAATTTTTTTTTTTTTGACAATTTAATAGAATATACATACCAATTACATAAGAAAAAAAAAAATTTTCAAATATTAATATTATGATATTTTTTTTGCACTTTTTATTTCCGATTTCATTATTTTTTCCTAAAAAAACTATAATTCGGTACGTTATACAATTTCATTGATATAGTTATTCAGACTCTTATCTTTATAGAAAAAAAGTACCAATTTTTTTTCCACATCATTTTTTTTTATCTCATAAAATAAAATAGGGGGGTGATAGACATCGTAAAAAATATTTCCCCTAATATATTTTAGAAAAAAACTATTTCAGATGTATTTACATCCAATGGTAAACATTTATGGAAATTTTCGTGAAAATCGGACCATTAATTGATTTTTCATAGAATTTTTTAAAAATCCTCTTATCGTAACTTGTTTTTAGCTACGTTAAATTTCAGTTGATTTAACAGTGCAAAAATGAAAACATTGTTTTTCAATCATAATTTTCATTATTTTCCTATGCTGATAAAAAATTTAAAAAATCATCAGGAGTTTATTTAATGTTTTTCTTTCGAATGGAAAAAAATTTTCAAGAAAATATTAATTTTTCTGCAAGTTTCATTGTGTTAAATGTAGGGGGGGTAAATTGCACAGGGTCAAATTGGTGGTACCTATATCTTAAAAAAATAAACAAACCTATCCATATTACGTGCGAAAGGGTAATTTTCAGGCCGCGATTTAGAGAGAAAAAAATACATTATTACCCTCTTACAGTTATGCATCTAAGTACGGATGGGTGTAACGGACAAACTTTTTAGCCAAATTTTTTCTATTAAAATGAATAAAATCTTTAAAAACTTTAATATTACAATTTAAATAAATTTTTGAAAAACTTAATCTTAAAATTTCGCAGTGAAATTGACGTTAAAAAATGTCTTCGGTTTAGTATTAATTCTTAAAATCGAAAATAAATGAAAATTTGAATATTTTTTCTAAGAGAAAAACTGATAAAACAATCATTCAATATATTATTTTATTCTAATTGGTCGTAAAGGTTAAATAAAATATTTTTTACGCTCAGAAAAACAAACTTAAAGTTACCGAGAAGCGTCTCGTCATATGTCAGTTTTGCTCTTCCGTACATTCTAAGAATCACACATTACTATTCAACAATAAAAATTACAAATTCTTTTAAAAATATTAATCGAGCACGGATCGGACCAACTTTTAGTTCACCTGAATTCTAAAATTCATGTTTTTAAATATCCGTGAAAATTTTGATTTTTTCCACAGGAAAAAAAAAATTTAATTTATTTCACGCAAAAAATAAAAATATTTAATCACACAAAAGATTGAAAATCTCGTAAAAATTAATTTCTTAAAAAAAATTTTTTTTTTTTGACACTTTAATAGAATATAGTACATACCAATTACATAAGAAAAAAAAAGTTTTCAAATATTAATATTATGACATTTTTTTTGCACTTTTTATTTCCGATTTCATTATTTTTCCTAAAAAAAACTATAATTCGGTACGTTATACAATTTCATTGATATAGTTATTCAGACTCTTATCTTTATAGAAAAAAAGTACCAATTTTTTTTCCACATCATTTTTTTTTATCTCATAAAATAAAATAGGGGGGGTGATAGACATCGTAAAAAAATATTTCCCCTAATATATTTTAGAAAAAAACTATTTCAGATGTATTTACATGCAATGGTAAACATTTATGGAAATTTTCGTGAAAATCGGACCATTAATTGATTTTTCATAGAATTTTTTAAAAATCCTCTTATCGTAACTTGTTTTTAGCTACGTTAAATTTCAGTTGATTTAACAGTGCAAAAATGAAAATATTGTTTTTCAATCATAATTTTCATTATTTTCCTATGCTGATAAAAAATTTAAAAAATCATCAGGAGTTTATTTAATGTTTTTTCTTTCGAATGGAAAAAAATTTTCAAGAAAATATTAATTTTTCTGCAAGTTTCATTGTGTTAAATGTAGGGGGGGGTAAATTGCACAGGGTCAAATTGGTGGTACCTAACGTCGTACACTGTACAGTTGATTTAACAGTGCAAAAAATGAAAACATTGTTTTTCAATCATAATTTTCATTATTTCCGTAAGCTGAAAATTTTTTTTTAAATCATCAGGAGTTTTTTAATGTTTTTTTTTCGAATGTAAAAAAAAAAATTTCAAGAAAATATTTTTTCTGCAAATTTCATTGTGTTAAATATAGGGGGTGGGGGGTAAATTTCACAGGGTAGAATTGGTGATACCTATAAAACAAATATGTCAGTTTTGCTCTTCTGTAGATTATAAGAACCATACATTACTATTCAACAATAAAAATTACAAATTCTTTTTAAAATATTAATCTAGTTCGGATTGGACGAATTTTTAGTTCACCTGAATTCTAAAAATTATATATTTAAATATCCGTGAAAAATTCGATTTTTTCACGCAGAAAAAAAAAACATTTAATCACACAAAAGATTGAAAATCTCTTAAAAATTAATTTCTTAAAAAGAATTTTTTTTTTTTTTTACAATTTAATAGAATATAGTACATACCAATTACAAAACCAAAAATAAGTTTTCTAATATTAATATTATGACATTTTTTTTTGCACTTTTTATTTCCGATTTCATTAATTTTTCCTAAAAAAACTACAGCTTGGTACGTTATACAATTTCATTGATATAGTTATTCAGCCTCTTATCTTTATAGAAAAAAATACAAAATTTTTCTGACACGTCATTTTTTTTATCTCATGAAATAAAATAGGGGTGTGATAGACCTCGTAAAAAAATATTTCCCCTAATATATTTTAGAAAAAAACTATTTCAGATATATTTACATCCAATGGTAAACATTTATGGAAATTTTTGTGAAAATCAGATTATTAATTGATTTTTCATAGAATTTTTAAAAAAAACTCTTATCGTAATTTTTTAGCTACGTTAAATTTCAGTTGATTTAACAGTGCAAAAATGAAAACATTGTTTTTCAATCATAATTTTCATTATTTCCGTAAGCTAGAAAAAAATTTTTTTAAATCATCAGGAGTTTATTTAATGTTTTTCTTTCGATTGGAAAAAAAATTTTCAAGAAAATATTAATTTTTCTGCAAGTTTCATTGTGTTAAATATAGGGGGGGGGGGTAAATTTCACAGGGTAAAATTGATGGTACCTATAAATCATCAATGTAGTAAGAATTAGTAGATTTAGAGGATACACAACACATAGCCAATGACTGAAATGTACAGTTCAAAATGTGAATTTTACATTCTTCACTGGTTATACTCTGATTTAATGTTGAGTTCATAACTTATTTTTTATTGAAAAATATATCAATATTTACTTAATAATATACTCAAGTTAGGCATCCCATCGTGGTGTAATTGCTGCAAGCTAGTCTCGCAGGTCCATTACTACCTATATTTGCTAACTTGTGTCACATTCTACTTGTGACGAACGGGTTGGTATACCTACTATAGTTATCACTTGTTTAGAAATATTCATCAGTATCCGATACAAAACACAGGTAAATTCTACAATGGAACTTAGTGTCTTCATCTATTTGCCATAAACTCCTAGAAGTGCTTTTTAGTGGTGTTTTTCAAGAAATTTTATTGCCTTCACCTTTCTATTCTCCTTAAAAGCACATATGGTGTGACAACCAGTCAAAACATGAAGGCCAAGTAGAACATTGCAAAAAAAATGTTTGCTAAATGAATGGAGGTATGCATCTCACATGCACATAGCCACCCATAAAATGTTTAGAACTACCCATAAGATACATTTTAGCCATCCTTAAAATTCATACGCCATCAATAAGATGCTTACACCTGCATACAGCCACTCATAACATGCATACAATCACCTATACAATGCACACAATACTTCTTATGGGGTATGTAAGCATCTTATTGGTAGCTGTACTTATCTCATGAGCTGATGTAAGTTTCTTATTGGTGGATGAGTGCATCTTATGGGCCGTTATAAGCATCTTGTGGGTATGACAGAAGGGAAGGGGGAAGATAGAGAAATGGACCATTCTGTTTTGATTATAACGAAAGAATGCACTACACATCAGACAGAAATAGAAAAGAGAGGGCGAGTGCGCGGAAGCTTATCGTCTGAGAAGAAGAGAGTTAAATCACATTTTACATATTGAACTATTTTTCAATAGCCCTTAAGAAAGTATATCAAATGTTGTGATAGTTAAATTATCACACTGTTGTTGTATATCCACGGGCCTCACTAGTTATTATTATTAGGCTAAACTTGCGAATCAGTCGGAAAATTAGGGTGACCCAGAAAAAACAGAACCCACAAATTTTGTAATAAAACTGTTAATTTTAACTAAGGGGGTTTAGGGTTGGGGTTGGAGTTGGAGTTTATGGTCAATTTAATGGGAAAATAAAAATAATTTGGGTTCTGATTTTCTGGGTCACCCTGTAATATATTTTAATTTTCCGACCGATTTGTAAGTTCAGCCCCTCCCACAACGCAGGATTGACACAAGATCTTTTTTACGTGAGGATTTTTATGGGGTATCCAGCCAGGATCGAACTAACCAAACCACCATAAATTATCGAAAGTTTGATCTCACCTGTTCTGCTAAAAACAACCTTCATTTCTTTTAATTTTTTTCTTCTTGATAACGTGGAAGCAAATGAACTGATTCTAAATTAGGGGTTCGATTTAGACGTGTGTGTATGAATCAGACTAGTTTGTTTAGTAGGTAACACCAATTTTCCCTGTGAAATTTAACCCCCCCCCCCCCCCCCATATTTAACACAATGAAACTTGCATAAAGGTTAATATTATCTTGAAAATGTTTTGTCCATTCGAAAGAAGAAACATTAAACAAACTCCAGATGATTTTTTAAAAAATTTTTCAGCTTACAAAAATAATGAAAATTATGATTGAAAAACAATGTTTTCATTTTTGCACTGTTAAATCAACTGAAATTTAGCGTAGTCAAAAACAAGTTATGACTAGAGGCTTTTTAAAAAATTCTATGAAAAATCAATTAATGGTCTGATTTTCCCGAAAATTTCCAGAATTGCTTTTCTTTTGATGAAAATATGTCGGAAATAGTTTTTTCTTAAAATAGATTAGGGAAATTTTTATTTTTATTTTATTTTGTGAGAAAAATGAACCAGAAAAAAACAATTTTTACTTTTTTTCTATAGAGTCTGAATAACTATATCAATAGATTTGTATCAAATTCAAGGCAGTAGTTTTTGTAGAAAAAAATCATGAATTCTGAAATAAAAAATGCTAACAAATATCATAATATTATTATTTGAAAACTTTTTTTTTCTTTTTTAATTGATATGTACTATATTCTATTAAATAGTCAAGAAGAAAATTTTTTTTAAAGAAATTAATTTTTTAAGAGATTTTAAATCTTTTGTGTGCTGAAATAATTTTGTTTTTTTAATGTTTAAAAATCTTTTTGTGTGTGTTCAAATCGAATATTTCACTAATATTTAAATATAATATAACACTGAATTTTAGAATTTAGGTGAACTAAAAATTTGTCCGATTCATGATATATTAATATTTTTAAAAGAATTTGTAATTTTTATTGTTGAATAGTAATGTTTGATTCTTATAATATACGGAAGAGCAAAATTGACAATATTTGTAATACTTATTGTCTTTTCTTTGCTTCAGTTACACTATAAGTTAAACTAAAAATAATATTCCACTCCACAAAAAAAAAAAAAAATCTTTCAAAAATCATTGAAAACCAATAATCAGTTATTGAATATGCACAAGAAAACAATTATGTCGAATACAGCCAGCCATACATTTAAATGTATAATTGTCAAAGAGAGATATGTAAATTTGCAGTCCTGGTTTCTACATAAAATCACCCTTTTGCAAGTAAAACGAACTGTTTTTTTTTTTTTCAAGATAACGGTGTATTTTTTCCCAATCGGATAACTTGATCTTTGAATTAACTGTTTTTATTTGTAACAACTTTCAAAAATATTTATTTTCGTTTATTCAAAATGGCCAAAACTGATCACATGACCCGATTTTGGTGATACCTATTGTTTAGAATTCCATTTATATTCTCAACTGAACATCTACTCACTGTCATGAAGACGGACACAAAGTCAGGGCCCATTTTGACATTACGCACACATTACCAATCATCACTTTACACTTACTTCATTCGCTTCCAATGAAATTTCAAAAGAAAAGTTTTCCAAAGAATTGAAAGTCATTTTAAAACTACAAATTATACTACATAAGTAAGAAAAATGCATTTTCTGGCTCAAATACATCGGTTCACTAGGTATCTATTTTAGTGGTACCTAGTTTATTTATATTTTTTTTAGCTGAATTCTGCATTCATGGTTCTTTTACTAAAAAAAACTTTGGCATTGAAACTTATAAAAATCTTCTGATATAATTATTCAAACTCTTATCTTTTTAATTAATAGATAAAATTCATTCAAAATATAAAGCGCCTAATTTTAAGTTTTAAATTTCATATTTTTAGATTCTAAAAACAAATATTCATTTAATAACAAGCCTACTTTAGTATTGTTTGATAATAATTTTAGGAGAAAACTCAAATTGAAAAGTGAACCACCCTTTTAAACAGAACAAATATCAATGTATAATTTTTTCATTGATAATCTAAAATACAATTATATACATAAACAGAGTAAAAAAAAAATCTCTAAAAAAAGCTTTTTTTGTTTTTTTATTACATTTAATTTTTAGATTTCTGGTACTTATTTTCTACCAAAAGCGCTGTTTAAAAAATTTTTTTTTCTTCTATTCATACCTTTGGTCATTTGTCTTTTTATTTATACTGTATTTTGCGCCCCAAAAATAAGGGGGTCTCAAAATTAGGTGACCTGAAAAAAAATCAGTTTTTAAATAAAATAACTAATGCATTATAAAATTCATTCATTGATAAATCAACACTGAAAATTTCATTAAAATTGGATAATTTCCTGATTTTTATTAAATTTCTTTTCAATTGGGGGTTAAATTGATTTTGTAAAATACATCTATGACGTCACTATTGGTAGTACCTATATTATGGAATAGCGTTTATATTTAAATTTTTTGTGTAATTATTTCTTTAGGGTTTTTTTCTTTTTTTGCTCTGTCCTATGAAAAACAAATATTTTTTAAACAGATATACTTGACCAATAGATGGGACCATAACAGGTGGTGTGAACCTGGGGGTAATGGCAATGATGGAGTACTCCACACACCCCAGATCTTCAGAACTGGGGCCTCACTATCAAATGAGGTTTAATATTATACTCAGGACACTCCTTGGTGGGCGGGGGTCTTAACCCCTCTGCAGAAGATGCAGTCAGTATATTCCAAATTCCGCCACAGCAGGGCTTCTTTTTTAAGGGTTAGGGTTGTGTTTTTAGAATTTTATAAATTGTAATAAATTTGGTATAAAATATTTCCAAAATAGTTTGTATTTTTTTCTCCGCATAAATTCTTGTAGATTAAGAAATCGTCAGAGGTACTGTGCATACTGCTGAAATGGCGTACATTTTAAAATGGCAAAAAGTAACAATTGACCAACATCAGAGTGATTCGTCTAATATTTGTAATATTTTTTCTCTCCTTTTTTTTTTTCTTTTTTGGTATATCTAGGGTAGGTGAACTCTCTGGTTTACCATGACGTGAAATTATCTGGTTTATCTTCGAAGGACCTTCTCTCCTGACAGTAACTACCTGATAGCACCAGGGTCAACTGATACTTGAGAGTAATGCTGATGAAGCTAGGTGAGCATTTTTTTTATGCACTGCCCATCTATACATGGAAGGGTCATCAGTTTAATAAACCGACTTTAGCTAAATAACTAAAAAGTTGAATTTCAAAAGTGAAAGTATCACTCACCTCAGTTTTAACTTTGAGCTCTCGGAAAAAGTAATAAAAAAAAGATAAATAAAATAAGTAAATAAATTGAAATAAATTAAATCAGAAATCTAAGAAACAAAGCCATCCTGGTGTTATTACTAAAATCAGCTTGAATACTAAGGAAAGTGCTTGAGTATTGAAGAGAATGAATGAATGCTGGGTAGATTGTTTCAATGCTGAAGATACTTGCTGTCACTTGATCTCCCTTGAAGTTAAAAAACAAAAATATCCAGCAACGTGAGTCAATTGAAAAAAAAGGAGAGAAAAAAAAGCAAATATTTCAAGTCAGTGCAGCGTTCATTAATTGTAATTATTTTAATTAAAATCAGAATTTACCTTTTGAAATTTTAACCCGTGAAGTTTAAAACTTAATCACTTAACACAAAATAATGATCCCATCTATGGGTGAAATTGAAAAATGTGTGTATGAAAAAAAAAAATTGACTGATAAATTATTTATTTATTGATCTACTAGGAACAAAGAAGACAGGGTTAGGGTTAGGTATTAAGATTAGTTTAATGGGAAAATAAATAAATAATTTATCAGTCAAGAGTGGTTCCCCTTTGTTTATGTTGGAGTTATAGGAAATAACCGCTTTGTCAGCATTAAATAACCCACTGACGTTGATATGCCGTAAATCAAACTAAACTAAAACAAAATAATGCATTGGCAATACATTTTTTTAATAGATAAATGATGTATTAGTAAGTCTATGCAGAGTTATCTCCCCTGTTCTATCAATAACTTTTACTTTCAAAAAGAAAAAGTAATTTGGACGCCTCACACAACAAACTTAGTTGAATGCATGAAAGAACAGCAAACATTTCAAGGCAATATTGAGAGTGCATTCTTCCGTTATCTTCATAATGAGACAAATTCATACAGAATATTATACAATAAAAATGGATATTATTAGGTATATTATAACCAAACTATTACAGCATTGAAATTTTGTAACCATAAAATAAGTGTATATATATATATATATATATATATATATATATATATAATATGTATAATATATATCAGGTGTATTTACATATCTATTTTTTTAAATCCCATAGACTTGATCAGCTGAGTTCAAATCCTGGTGCAGACTGTTTGTATTTCACTTTGTGTTAATGTCCTTTGGAAAGGCATAATTCCATATCTTTTCTCCTGAGCCATGGGTAAATTGTAGGGCAGACTGGGCTATTCTAGTACCCCTTTCACATACTGCTTGTTTATAGAACAATATGTGCATATCTTATCTGTTGGAACACATTTGTGTATTCTTTTCAATACTACTTGTATGTATATTATGTATACTAGCAAAAAACAAAACACCCTCTGGACAGTGTAAAAATTAATTTTTGAAAGATATTGTCTGAAAGTTAAAAATTCAATGTCAGAAGTTTTGTATCAAAAGTAAGTAAAATCATAAAATTTATTAAAGGAGTAAAAACATAAAACAATTTGAAATGGAAACTTAGTTCTGTCCCCATCAAATAAAATTATCAATAATTATTTTGAATATTTTACACATAAATTTTACACAAAATTGTAGGTATTTATTTATTTATTTGTAAACTTTTTAGTTAACCTCTTGATACTGAAAAAAATGACTATTTCTTGTTTGTAAGTAATTGACTCATAAAACTCTATACGTTAAATAACTTTAAGTATATATTAAAATAAAATAAACTATATATAAATATATAATACCAGGCATGTATTTATTAAAACTTGTTTAAAAAAAAACAATATGGACCATCTAAAGTGGCATATTCAAATGTTGAGTGTATATAATACAAGGTTGTTCTTTATTCTATTTATTGTCAATTTTGGTTAATGTGACGTAAGCAGTGACATAGTTTTGGTTACAGACAAATAGAGATTGAAACTCCATTATTAATAGATATCAAATATTTCTGTATGTTTAAATGAGTTTATCTTGTCTTTCCTTCTGTTTATTTAGTGTTAGTATATCACTGATATACTAATGCTGATATTGGTCCTTGGTTATCTCCAAGCAACATGATACTATCAACATTTGCTTGTTTACAAGAAAATGTTTGATGACTGACATTTGCTTGTTTACAAGAAATGTCAGTCATCAAACACCAAAACTCAAGCTTAGCCTATAGCAAATGTTGATTCAATTATCAAAGAAGAATTATTGCAAAATAAAGAAGAATTTATGCTGACTGTACATGTTCAATTTAGGGTTACCTTGTTTAATCTATATATTAATATGCTTATTCCTAAATCTTCTGTCCGTTATCATCCTTCAACACACCCCTGGTTAAAAATGAGACTGCAAATTGTTCAAGATGCAAAGCAAAAATGTAAATCCAGATTATATGGTGTCACTTAATCGCAGATTTCTTATTTGTCCCATTTTATTTCACCCAATTTTAAAAATTAAACATTTCAAATTTAAGCACATTAAGGACATTGCTTAAATGCCCAACATAAAATTAAAATGAATTGGAGAAAAAAAAAAAAAAAGAAGTTACGTTTGTTTTATTTTTAATGTTGAAATTGTGAATTACGGAATATATCTTGGTAATTTTGAGCACAGGGATCTGTGCGGTAAAGTAAGGAGCTGATGGTAGGTGTGGCGCTCCACCTCAGATGCAAAAAAACAATCTCCTTGGTCTAGCGCTAGTGAAAAGGAGATAGACTCCCTCACTGTATGGCTCATACCGACATTAGGCCGCCGCCACCGCAAGTCTAGTGGTAAAATATGTCACTTCTCTTCAAAGCAAGTGAGAGTGGGACTTTGATTGAGGTACAAAAATCTTTTTGACTGCACACTGAGACAAATAAGTAAAAATTAAAGTTGTCGGAGTGGCCTAAAGTTGGTATCAGCCAATCAGTGAGGGTGTCTATCCCCTTTTTACTAGCGCTAGACCAAGGAGATTATTTTAGCATCTGAGGTGGAGCGCCACACCTACCATCAGCTCCTTACTTTACTGCACAGATCCCTGTGCTACTCATACACTGAGTTGGCGAGGGCCGGTATCGAACTAGGAATCTTGTGGTTTCTAGCTGAACGCTCTACCAACTGGGGGGGGGGGGACAAATGAAGTCAGATTCAATTTTTTTTCCTCATGGCCAGCTATTTATCTGTTTATAAGTAGTGAAAAAGAACTATATTTGAAAAATAATTAGGTTTGGTTTGGTTTATCTAATGATATCTCAACCCCTTATGGGTTATTTAATGCCAAAATTCGATTTTCTTTTTGTCAATGTTTGATTATAATTATAAATATATTTTCAACGTTCTATTACAATCATTTTTTTAAATCACACTTTGACTGCAGCATTAGGGTGAGTCAAAAGTTTTGCAATATTTTGTTAACATGAGGCACAATTCAACAGCTCCAGATCCTTTTTCTCAGGTCATGAAGGTGATGAACTACATTGGACTGTGAGATACCAAGCTCACCTGATACTCTCTGTGTGCTACTTGCTGAAATTGCCTCTATGGCTTGTACCATTGTAGTCATCCCTGGCTACAAGTAAATAAAGCCTACAAAGATGTCAATCAATTTTAATACATCTCTTTATGAAAATAATACTGAAAATTGTTAGTGGATGATTTTATAAATATTTTCATGTATAAAGAGTTTCAAAAATGATTTTTGACAACTTGTATTCAAACTGATATTAACTTCTTTGTAGCTCTGAAAACAGAAGTTGTGGACAGCCCCGTCTGCAAAAATAACTTTCTAAGAGATTCTCCGGGTTTTGAAAGTTATACATTCAATTAAATTTTTGATGATAAAAAAGATCATCAATTTGAGCTGTGTCAGTCCTGTACACTCCCACCAGTGTAAGATTTTGGTTGCTTTTTTTATGGCTACTCACTTGAGCTGTCAGTTTTTTTATGAGGAACAGCACAAATTGGAAATAATAAAAGGTAAGCTGTCAGCACAATTCAAACTCACACTCATTTGTTTTAAGGGGCTCAATTAAACACAACAACTCTAACCAACTGAGCTACTAATGTTACATAATTCATCAGTAGCTTATGATTATGTATGTACCTGTAGTAGAGAATATTTGAATAAAGTTTGTTAGATTCAGAATAACGTGGGTCCAGTGGAAAGTTACCCGACAGTTATTGATGGGTAATAACCTTTTTACTTGAACCCTTGAAAAACGTGCCATTACAGATGCGTGAAAATTAGTTTCAGATGCGAACAGACCATTGAGGAGCGTGGACGCTATTATCGGCTCTGAGAGTCGCTCTCTCCACTGCAGCGGAAAAGATGGGCTGAGTTGTTGAAATAAAGCTTTAGAAGAAAACAATAAGTCTTGTTTGTTAAGTAATTTAAAACAAGAGATGACAGCCCGAAGAAATCAACAAAGAAGATCAACCCCAGCAGAAGCCCTGAAGAGAAGTCCAACAAGAAAATGGTGGCTGGCCGAGTTAGAGGAAGTAGCAGCGTGTAAACAAATAAGAACCATCATCTTATCTAATCTCTCTCTCTGTTTCTCTCCCGTTTTTTCATCATAAAACATGTGATAGCACGTGCAATACCCTGCCCTCATCAGCCACCAACTAGGAGTGATAGCACAGTTTTGGTAGCTCAAGGCGGAACTGCCACTCCCAGTGCTACCAAGCAGCTTTTGCCACCAGACAGGGTATTAAAAAAAAAATGCAGAGAAGAAATTATAACATCCATTTATCTTAGGAGTTTCGTTATCAGTGGAGTTTGTGATTTTTTTTAAAAACGCGTTTACTTAAAAATTCAATACGCACTTGCAGAAACTATTTGTTGATGTTACGTAATAACACGGGAATGATGATTCTGCGCGCATATCATTCATGCTGAATACTTTTTAACCTCGACCAGATCCAGTTTGATGCATGTTGCACTGTGGTCTGAAAACGATGTGAGGCAATTTTCAAACAGCAGCCAGTGATTCTATTTCGTATTAAAAACAATCCTTGTAGGAACCATCTTCTTGGGTGAGGTATCCGCCAGTGATTCTATTTTTGAAAGAAACAAAATGACTGAGTGTCCTAGAAAACCACGACAACCAACCTCAATAGGAATCACATGGCATGTCCAACCCTTTTCCATGCAGTTGGCATGCAGTGACTCATACCAGTTCTCCTTTTACTCGTGTGCTTCCTCCTGGTTTTCTTCCCACGGTACAGTTAATTCAATGAGGAGGACACTCTTCTTTGTGTCAGAAGAGTGTCCTCCTTATTGAATTAACGTTTATATACTTGATGTCTTATAAGGGGTATACAACAATAAGTTCCATTAGTTTACAAAGATCTCACTTGGGACCATATTTATTATTATCTTTTACACTAGTAATATTATTAGCATCTTTTATTAATTTTTCATCTATTAAAAGTGATGTCAACATGCCCATAGTTAAAGTTATAGCATGGATTGCTATTGACAGGTTATCAACGATATAGAAATTTTGGGGATTCTTCCAAGCCATGTCAGTACTACTGTATAGCAGTGATGTTGATAGCTGTTTGATTTAGAGCATCCTGGGATGCACATATTTGCTTTAAATGAATCCCTGGGAAAATTTATGGGACCCAACTAAAGTTTCTTAATAGATTGTAGGGTTTTTATTTATGATCTGGGAAAACAACTAAAGCCATCTAACTCCTACCTTGTAATCTATCTTGTGTAATTCGTTTCTAAGAAACTACTAAAATGTATTTACAGTTAGCTTGAAATAGTGAGGGAAGAAAAAAGAAAAACACTGGGACATATGGATATGATTTTTGTGCATCAGGGATGCAGGGTGTGTACCTATTAGCATCTCTGGTATAGTTGCACCACTTGGAGAAAAAGCTAGATGAGAATTACTCAAGGATGCTGCATGATGTTTTGAGTGAATCCTGGAAACAGCACTAATAAAACAGCAGTTGTACATTCATTTACCTCACATCCCACAAACCATCCAAGTAAGATGAAGACATTGTGTGCAAATTCATAAGCAATGTTCTCCTATGGATTTCCACACATGGACATACCAGGGCTAGCTGACCAACAAAAACTTATTCATCAGCTCTGTGTGGACATTGGGTGCCATCTAGAGGACTCACCAAGAGTGATGTCTAATAGGGATGGATGGTGAGAGAGAGTCAAAGGAATTAACTGTCATCATTTTTAGATGAGGCATGTCAACTAATCTTGGGTTATCTTATGCCTAAAGGTTAGAGATTAACAAGACTTACTTGAAGCAAAAGAGACATGAGTGTGACTCACACTGAGTGCTTATATATTATTATACTAAAGCTGAGCAAATCAATGCTTGTGATCTAAAGGCTTTTTTACTGTTTAGTTTAAAGACACAAAAATCATACCAAATTATTCCTTAGTTCTAAGATTGAGTTATGTTTGGAAAAAATTCCATTTTAATTGGTTCTAATTAGTCGTAATTTGCAATTAAGTTTAAAAACAGACCAGTCTCTCACTTCGCTTTCTGCTTATCACTTTCCCCCTCCCTTTGTATATCTTGATTAACTCCTCGTTATATATGTTAGTTTCTCAATGAGAGTAGAGACAGAGAGATTTGACAGTTTGAAAGGATTTGTATGTTAAGTTTCACAAGCTGCCAACCCGGTCAACATCTTGGCTCTTAATAGATTTAAATTAGGTCAAAAGTTCCCTTTCTTAGAAATCTTACAAAATGATTGGGTCCCAACTAAAGTTTCTTAATAAATTGTAGAGTTTTTATCTATGAACAACTAAAGCCGTCTAACCCCTACCTTGTACCGCATACAGTGTAATTCATTTCCAAGAAAATATTGAAATGTATTTACAGTTAGCTGGAAATGGTGGGGAAAGAAAAAAAAACACTGGGATGCATGGATAAGATTTTTCTGTGTCTTTTTAGATTTTTATGCGTCAGTGATACAGGACATGTATCTATCAGCATCTCTGCCTTCTATTAAAAATATCCTTATCATTTCATTGTGAATTGTTCTTATATTTATCCAGTATGAGGAAACAATATTCAAACAACTATCTTTCTTCAACAACAGAAATTGAAAAACAGAATAAGGGATTATAAGGGTTTATATTGTATACTGGATAATACAATATACAGTTTGCATCAGACATAGAGTAACTTGCAACAGAGTGCTAAAACATCAAGGTAAACGGTTCATATAATGGTTCTGTAATCTTTGCAGTCTCAGTAATCACCCAGATGTTCTAAAACAGCTACGTACAAATAATCTTGGACCAGCTCATTTATTGTCTACGAAAGGTAAGTTAGGCTAGTTCACAACAGTTTATTAGTTTGATTTGGGTTTCTACAAACCAATGGCTCTTTATAGCTTATTTGGTAGACCAGTTGGTGTATTTATCACTGAGAAATTAGCCTTTCTTATTTCTGATCAACATATTTTCTTGTTATAGAATGATGACCTGAGCAAGTTGAAGAAAAAAAAAAAAAGTAGAAATTAACAACAAGCAGAAAATAGTCAAAATCAATAATGATGATTATTTTAAGTCATAGTAAATATCTTTTTGTTATAAAATTTCTTCAAAAATTGAATAAATAGATACCCGAAATATTCTCTTTACGAAAAAAAAAAATGAATAAAATGGCTTTTTTTTTTATTATCATTTCATTTTAAATATCAAAAATATTTTGAAAATTAAATATACTTCTTTAAAAAAAAGTCTTTGTCAAATTCTTTATTTTCTAACTTACAGGCTCCTCGGTCTTCCAAGCTCGCCGTTTTTTGGTACATCTCTCCACTATGCCAGACTCAGAATTCGCTGGTGCCATGTCAAAATTAAATCGGCAAAGTTTACGCAACTTTTCTGTTGCAGGAATCTTATTGTTGGTATCCATGGACGGAACACTTGTTAACGTTTTTGGCTTGGGGATTTCTTTTTTTTTGCATTGGTTTGTTTGTGTATCATTTGAAGACGACGCCTTTAAAGTCCTGGATATATTTGTGTTTGAATTGGTCTGTGCATGTAAAATATTTTTATTGCCCGGACATCTAATCATTAAGGAGGTACCTCCTGCTGTCTGATGTGGGCTATTAAAAACAATCCTTGTAGGAACCATCTTCTTGGGTGAGGTATCCGTATTAAGATTGCTTTTTGAGGTAGATGGGTGGTCTTGTTCAAGCCTGGCCATTTCCTTCCCGGCAGAAATGAGACTTCCTGCTGTCTGATGTGGGCTATTAAAAACAATCCTTGTAGGAACCATCTTCTTGGGTGAGGTATCCGTATTAAGATTGCTTTTTGAGGTAGATGGGTGGTCTTGTTGAAGTCGGGCCATTTCCTTCCCAGCAGAAATGAGACTTGATGTCTTCTTTAACCGAATGATTCCTGTCTTTTTCAGATCAGACCCTGTTGTCAGATCAGCATAGGGTCTGTTTGTTGTACTGCTTGAATTCTTGGCCAATTGCTGCAGTCGGAGTTCAGCCCGGGTGAGGAGGAAATTCTGGAGATGGGTAGGAATCTGTAAAGAACGAACTGTGTCTGAAAAGTTTCTTCTGGCACGCTTATGACGCAGCAAGTCCCACACTTTGTTTCGACAGAGATTCAAAAGTTGGGGAGGGTTAGAAATTTGAGAAAGGAGGAATTGCCTGACTTCTTCGCATTTCTTGTTAGCCATTACTTGGACTGACAGCAGTTTTACATCATTCCAAAGGTTGTAGCCATTCTCTACCAACAGCATTACAAATTTTGGCACATCTACTTCCTCGTTTGTTACAACTTCAGGACGCAACAATAGTGAAATGACACTTTTAGGTGTCTGTAAAAAGAAGAAAGAAAAAAAGAAAAATATATACAATTTAATAGATTATTATTGTTTATAGACAGATGTTCAGGTGTTACAGTTCAATGAGTATCCTCATCATTATTGTTTTTATTACAAAGTTTCAGCTAAGGTAATGGAAAAAAAACCAATGAAAATAAGGATATTGTTCTGAATAATCTTCTTATAATGGAGGATGCAGGTATTTAAGTTTTAAAGAGTAGTTAATCAAGATATATAGAGAGGGAGACAGTGACAGGCTGAATGTTAAGTAAGAGACAGGTGAGTTTTTTACTTAATTGCAAATTACAATTAATTAAAACCAAATAAAATGGAATTTTTTAAAAACATAACTTAATCCTAAAACTAAGGAATATTTTGGGATGTATTTTGTGTCATTAAACTAAATAGGAAAAAAAGCCTTTAGCAAACAATCATTGATTAACTCAGCTTTAGTATAATAATAGATTACATGTTGAATGTTAAAAGTGAGTGAGTGCTGTGTGATATATATTGCCAATCGACCATAACCATATACTTATGAGCAAATTATTAGTATCAAGAATAATTGAAACCATATAAATGTGCAAACAAATTATTATTAAATAGGAATAGTTACTTGAGACCATATAATTGTGTATAAATTATTAGTATAAGTATATGGTTTCAAGTAACTAATGATAATAACCCTTAGTAAAGAATTATAGTTTCAAATAACTATTCTTAAGACAAATAATTTGCACATAGGTATTAAGTATCTACTACTAATAATTTTGAAATCAGTCTGACATTGTTTTCACCAAATAAGTGTCATTGCATATCTATTTATTGCAAATTATCTCTTTTTCATAAAATCTCAGTAAATGTTAGAGGGGTAATCCTCAACGATACAAAGTCCCCAAATCCGTAGCTAAACCCACTAGTAAGTCTGGATTTACCTTTTTTGTATCACTGATAGTCTGCACACCTGCTCCCATGAAGAGCATGTACTTTGCGATGGGGAAACAGCAAATCTCCAAGGACTGTGTGAAAGGTGTCAGCAATGACTGGAAACAAAATGAAAAACAAGTAAATTAGAAATGACAATTTTGGGAGGAAAAAAATGAAAGAAAAATAAAAAGATTGATTGATTTTAACAGCATGTCAACCCATCCAGGGTTATTTTATGCCAAACGGTAGGTTATGAGGGATCGTCAAATTTATCATGTCTTTTTTTCAAGGATTTTTCTTGATTTTGACAGTAGGTTGTTTGCAGTTGTTTGTTGCTAAGTGGATTGGAAATCAGTTTTAAGGATAAGTTTATAGGGTAAACAATTTTTCTATTTAACCCATATATGGGACCCTAACAGGTACTACCACTCCAGGTCAGAGTGGATCTGGGAACAATGGTAATGAAGGGATACTCTACATTCCCCAAACCTCCAGAACTGGAAGCTCACCATCAGATAGAGTTTAACATTATTCATAGGACATGAAGACCCTCAGCCACCGCCTTCTAGCACTCATATGATAAAGGGGGTGGTAATAAGGGCAATAAGGTTGGGACAATCATATAGGTGCTAGGGATTGATGTGTCCAGCCAATTGATCGAAGGAGGTCTCTCCAATCGCCCGTCTAGCCTAAGTATAAATAAAAAGAGGAAAAATATTAATTACTTCTGTTGTTATATATCCACTTGTTATATACCCACTTGATTTGCTGGGTATATAAATGGGGAGAGAGACAGAGAGACAGAGTAGAGATGGGATGATAGATGATGAGATGAGGGCTCTTACTTGTAACTCTCTTCTTGTTTAAATGAATCAACAAGACGTTGCTGTTTTTCTTAAAATCTTTTATTTAAAACAACCCAACCAATATTTGACTGCGCAGTGAGTTTGACTGAGAGACGTCCGCACTCATCGAATGTCTAGTCGCATCTAAAACTAATCTCCCATGCATCTAATGGTGCATTTGTCAGGTGAAAAGATTATTACCTGTCAGTAACTGTCAAGGTAACTTTCCACTGGACCCCAGTTATTCTGAATCTAATGAACCTCGATTCAAAATATTTGACTACAATACATACACAATTCATAAGCTGCCTATGAATTATGTAACATTGTCCCATAATAGTTGATACACCTAATATATGAAATTTATATGCAAATATATGTATTTATCAACCACTCTTGTGTCGAAAGGCAGTTGAATGGCAATCACTCTTTATGGTGGACAATCGTCGTATATGTAGTCTGTTGCCAACTAACTTTCTTCCTCTTTTGTTAAAGAGTTCCTTCAACTGAAACAGTCCAAGGGAGATAACTCATAATCTACATTGCAGCTCTTTTTTTTTAAATTGGGATGTATCAAGTACCTCTAGCAATGTTAGCATAGATGCTCCTCTTTTGGTTTGGGAATCTGCCAGTTGTAGTTTCCCATCTACCCAAAATACCTCAAGTTCCCCCCTCTGACACCATTTCCCTCAATCTTGCCATGTCTACTCCCAATATTCTATCACTAACAATATTTATAGTGCCTAAAGCACTAGTTAGTGATACATTGTCTGTATAGCATCATACTGGTGGTAATACAGCTATACCAAAAGTTTCTTGCACCAAAGAAGAAATGAAGAATCCTGCATCTGCTGCCTCACTTAATGCCAAAGTTTCAGATGCTAATGGATTTTTTGTAACTTTTTCCAACTTTTTAGTCTTGTTCTCACCTTGAATAAAAACAATACCACTCTGAGATGACCCATCTTCTAAGCTAGCATATGTAGCATCTGAATATTCTAAGACATTGCTTTTTTTAAGATTACCTAAATTAGGACATTTTATTCTATGTTTTGGCTTTCAATTTAGACAGCACTTTGTTTGCCTCTTGTAGCATTCCTACTTTTGGATGTTTTCCTGTATTGCTCATAACACAGGTGTCATAATTAAGTCTGCTTTCTCTTCTTCAGTTAGTTTGTCTGTCTTCCTTATGGTATGACTTTTAGCTATGATAATTGGTTTTATTGAGGATATGTAGTATTCTTGTTTTATTTGCACTCCTTCTGTAGTTTGCACAACTTTTAATCCTGGATATTTAAAGAATCCAGTTTCATGTGTGCTGACCTTGAATATTCTTTTTAGCTTTTCTATAATCTGTTCTTGAAAAAACATTACCACAGAAGGCAAAATCATCTACATGATTAACCAAAATTCCTATAAGTGATCCATTGTTATACCACTTGAATAAGGCATTGTCGTATAAACTAACTGTACCTCCCAGTTGTACGAGTACTTCTTTAACTCTTTTGTACCAAGATCTGGGTGCATCATTTAATCTATATATGCATCTTTTAAGACGCCAAACCTCAGTTTTTGGACAGATATCACGAGGTGAACGCAGAAATACCTCTCTTGACAAAGGATCCCCTTGCAGAAATGCTGCTGTTATATCAATAGATTGCAACCTCTAGGACATCAGGGCTACTGTTAAAAATACTAAGCGTAGACACTCTGTACTGCAAGTGGGAGAATCTTTCCTAAGATTACTAGTGTCCTCTTCAAAGCCACGGGCCACTAATCTTGCTTTAGTTTTCTTCTTGCCATCTATATATTTTTCCGATAGTATCCAGAGAGAAGATAGTGTAGCCTGTTTTTCAAAAGGAACTACTTCAAAAACATCATTATTAATCTCTCTCCTCAGCATCCACAACACCCTGGGACATTTCTTGATCTGTGGTTAGCACTGCAGCATTTTCAGTATAAGGTAGTTCCTTCCAATCATCAATATGATCCCAATTAACACATATTGGTTCTTCATCTCCCCCCAAAATGAACATTCACCCATTCCTTGTATTTTCCAGTTTGTTTAGGCTGTATGCTTAATACTTTGGCTTGCTTCCACTCATCTTCATCCTTCATCTTGTAATTGATAAAAGACTTTCTCATTGGTTTTATACTATTACATACATTCTGATGTGAGTTTTCGCATCTACCATCAGATATATCTCCCTTCTGAGAATCAGTTTCATCTGGCATAGAATATTCATGAGTATCATCCTCCTCATCCACATCAAGAGTATTCATAGGTGGTCCTTCATCTCCAGTCTTATATTCTGATCTCTTTTCGGCCTGGTACATATTACTATTATCCTTCACTTTTATTAATTGGCATGAATGAACATGATAATTAGCTCCTCCATGGCATACCAATACAGTTTGTCCTTCTTTCCCAAGAACAACTGCAGGACCTTTCCAACCTTTAAAATCTTTTCTGCGATAATAAACTTTATCACCATTATCATACACCACATCTGAATAAGTACACACCTTATGTCTGAGTATTCTCCTGATCCTTTCACTTGATTCTGCTGCGATATAATTTTGTCTGGCACTGTGTAAGGCTTCTATGTTCTGATGTATAATATCACTAGTTGAACTCTCCAGAGCTGGAAGTTTATCCTCTAAAATTGATGGAAGGTTAGGGTTAACTCCAAATACTAATTGGTTTGGACTAAAACTGCCATTATTTTGTAAGGTGTTCTTGGCACTTACTGCAAGTGCAATTTTTGGATCACATTTCACATCTGCCATAGTCTTGTAAAATGCCTCTGCCAATATCAGATTATGGCGTTCCACAATCCCGTTGCTAAATGGTGACTCACCTGCTGTTGTCGCAGTTTCTATATTCAGTTTCTCATTCATTTCCCTGTATTTTTCATTTGAGAATTCTCCTCCGTTGTCACTTAAAACCTTTTTTGGGGCACCAAAATAAGACACCCATCTTTGATAAATGTTTTGCACAATTTCATCTTGTTTTTTAGAAGACATTGAGCCGGCTGCAGAATATCTTGTGGCAGAATCAATCATATGCAAAATCCAAGTTTTATTGTGAATATATTCCTTTAAGTCGATACACTCAACTTGGTTAAATTTATCAGCCATGGGCATTGCTACAATTGGACATAAAGGTACACATTTATATTTCATGCATACTTCACATGAATTGCAACATTTTTCAATTATCTTAAGGAATTCAGGGTCACAAAAATCCTTGCTCCCCCTCACAGGTTTACACAACTTTTCTTTTGAGGCATGTGAAAATTGTCTGTGTAGCTTTATTGCTTTTTTTACTTCCAGGTTTTTACAGAAGTAGTATGTAACACCACAGACACTCTCAATTCACCCCACCCATCAAATGATAAATTTGTAAGTGGAATACAGTATTGGCCTGATGAGGTGTAAACAAAATTTATCGTATCACCTAGAACCTTTGCTGTATCATTCACAAAATTTTAAATAATTCCAGCTTTCTTCATAGAGGTTTTACTCAAAAGCAATGGAATTTCATTATTTACTAAACAAACAGGACTCAATCATAAACTTTTTTCTGCCAATCACTGTTGGAAATTTTACTTTCTTAGTTGCAGTAACTTTACCTCCATCTCCAAACTTAAATATTGTCTCAGTAGAAAAATATTCAAGTAAGTATTTGTCTTAATCAGACAAAGCATCAATAAAAATGTCCAGCTATGTTTTACCGGTGACAGTTTTCGTACAATATGCCTATTCCAAAAGTCTCTTTAACCAACCGGTAGCATGGAGTTTATCATCTTGAGACACAGTATAGGTGGTATTGTGTAAAACACAAATCAATATAAATTATCCCACAAGTGGGTCTCATCTGCTACCAATTGTCGAAAGGCAGCTGAATGGCAGTTACTCTAATGGTGGACATTCGTCATATATGTAGTTTGTTGCCAACTAACTTTCTTCCACTTTTTCTAAATAGTTCCTTCAACTGAAACAGTCCAAGGGAGATCATTCATAATCTACACTCTGCACAAGCAGGATGTGACACAAGGTCAATTTTTAAGCAGGGTTTAACAAGTTTGAATTCAGAGTTGTCCTTCTCCTAGACTAGTTGCCGGACCAAGGTTAAAGAGCCCAGTCTGCCCTAAGAAAGAATAGTTGGATTCATACCTTTCCCAAGGGTATTAGCACTATGTGAAGTGCAACCAGCCTTTTTCTCTGAATTTTTTTAGATGAGGCTTGATAATTTGGATTATTGGGCTATTGTCCTCATCTTTATTGTTATCTGTA
Source organism: Doryteuthis pealeii (assembly GCA_023376005.1). Classification (NCBI taxonomy): domain Eukaryota; kingdom Metazoa; phylum Mollusca; class Cephalopoda; order Myopsida; family Loliginidae; genus Doryteuthis; species Doryteuthis pealeii. The sequence goes on along the minus strand of CM042154.1, from coordinate 43,456,930 downwards.
CAATGTTTCAGATGATATGCCCTCCGTCCTACTTCAGGTATTTTTTGTCGGACTTGGGAACATTCTTTTCAAACTTGGGAACCTTTTTTCTTCCAATTGGACACATAGCGTAGTTGATATAGGCGTTGGATTAAGACAATTCTAAGTGAAAGTTATCTCTAGGCTGCAGGTTCAATCCTGGTCAAGAGTGACAGTAACATAGAATAATAATTAACACAGCTTAACACTTGTACTCCAGCTATGGTTAGCGGAATGAGAACAGGATACCCTGTGGATTGAATAAAGTGTTGGTTCAAAGTTACGTAATGGCTTCCTATTACGACAAGAAGGTTCCTGAGTTTGAGAAGGCTCCCGGGTCCGACAAGAAATACCTGAAGAAGGCCGTAGGGCACATCGGCCAAAACATTGTACAGATAACAATAAAGATGAGGACAATAATCCAAATAATACAAAGCAGCCAGCCTTGTCCAGGATTTGAAATTTGAACTTGTGTTACCATGTCCATTTCCTATGACAATAACCATTACATTTATATATAATATATTTATATGTAAATGTAACAACTATTATGAGAAGGACTTTTAATTTTCTTATTGATAGGTCAGTAGAGAATCGATCAGTTTAATTTAGCTTTGTGACACTATAAGCTCTTCTACTCCTGGATTCACATAGTTGCAATAATGCATAGTTTGTAAGTGTAAGTAGGTTTATATGAGTATGTATCCATATAGGCATAGCATATATGTATGTATATGCATGTGGGGGTATGAGTACATGTGTATGGGTGAATGTGGGCATTGGTAGCATATATAGATTTATATATGGATGTGTGTTTATAGTAATATCAAAAGGACAGCTAAAACAAGTTAGGAAGATTTTAATAGATGATAGAATAGAAAGAAAAGGATTTGTCGATGGGGATGAATGGGCTAGTTTTTGATGTCTGTAATAAACAGAATTTTTTTAGTGCTAGTACAGTCAGAGGTTGGTATACAAGAGTATCATGCGGGGAAAGTAATATTCAAGGAAAGAATCAGGAGATAGAGGGACTAGTTGCAACTCAGGGTTGTTGTAGGCTCTAATGCTAGGTTGCACCCCCCTCCATCCATAATAGTGAGAGATCAGCATCAAAGTCTAAATTGGTAATGTATCATACCCCTTGGCCAGGATGAACCAATAATCAATAAATATAGCTATACATGGTTATTCTAGGAATCACTTTTTTCTTTTTATCTTGTGGCTGACTAATCTTGTCTCAAAAGAATCTACAAAATGTGGCTTTAGTTGATTGATTGATTCTAATGGCATGTCAATCTGTCTAGGGTTATTTTATAACTAGAGATTAGAGAATTGCATTCATTGTATGTTCTTATGTACATTTTTTGTGTAGTTATTTCTTAAGAGTTTTTTTTTTTGCACGCAGTCCTATTGAATATGAATAATTTTCAAACATATATTTGATCCAGAAATGAGACCTTAGCTGGTAATACTACTTCAGGCTAAAGTGAATCTGGGAGTTATGGTGATGAAAGGGTACCCCACACTCCCCCAGATTTCCAAAACTGGAACCTCACCAGCAGATGCAGTTTAGTGCCATACCAACGACACCTATGTTTGTGGGGTCTTACCCCTCTTCAGGGGATATTGTCAGCTTATTCTAATTGACAGAACAGACAATTAACAGGGCAGGGCAGACAATGTTGGTTTAGCAGATGAAACTGTGCAGATCATGATGAAAGTTTGCCACTTGGGCTTGGTTGTTTGTTTTTCCATCTACACAAACATTTGATAATCATGATCAACATCATCTGCAGCACAAGACATTCCATATCATCAACAATATTACACAGGGTCACAAGAATAGGGTACCCAGTACCTACAGCAACAGACAACATTCCATATCATAGAATATTACACAGGGTCACAAGAATAGGGTACCTAGAAAAAGTAGACAAACAAAAGTACCCCACCTTATTGACAATATCCATGTTGGCACCATTTTCAACCAACAATTTAACAAGGTCCAAGTTACGGCTCTGAACACCCCAATGAAGTGGAGTCCAGTAATCCTGTAAAGAAAATAAAACATCCTCATATAAAACATACAAGACTTTAAAATATCAATTACAGCCTAGAAAACTTATACTGTTTTTAATTTTTTTAAATGCTAATATTCATTGATTTTAATTTTAATCTCATAAATTTTAGTTCTGTTCAGAATTCAATCAAATTTTCTGAGACAAAAAATATGTTATTATACAATTGTTGGTTGGTTGATGGATTTTAATGGCATACCAACCTGTCTGGTGTCTTTTTTTGTTGGAATATTTTTTGTATATAAGCTGTGCTGCAATCCACCACTTAAATTTATAGACTAAGCGAGGTCACATGGTTTAAACCTCGGCCAATCAACAGCCCGATTACATGGTTGGTTAACTATTTAATTGCTGATATTGACAGACATCCATTTGCACTCATTGACAAACGACATGCAAGACTGAGGAGCACCAAGGAACAACCAAAGGATCATATCCAATATTAAGGGAAACTAAGGAGCAACCAAAGAATTCTTCACTAAGGATCGCGCTCTGCTTAACACAAAGGATCTCCGCTGGACAGCGCTCTTGCTTGAAGCCTAAGGATAGACACAAAAATCGTAACAGTTTTATGCCTAAGGGTTAGGGAATAATATACGTTGTACATCTATATTTACACTTTTGTAGTTAATCGTTTTAATTATATGTTAGCATTGTCAGGGATTGTGTTAAGGGGTTAATTTTGTATGGTATTAATCAGGTTTATGTACATATTTTTGTATAATTTTATTTCTCTCTTTCTCTCAAAAAAATAAAGAAAGAAAGAAAAGCAGAATGTCATCTATGTTGATATTTTCAAATAGATCTTTGATATGATTTGCATTAAAAAAGTGATTTCTGATGAGAGTGAAAGCTCCACATTCGGTTATTTCCTATAAGTCTAACATAAACAAAGGGGAACCACTTTTGACTGATAAATTATTTATTTATTTATTGATCTATTAGGAAAAAAGAAGATGGGGTTATGGTTTAGGGTTAAGGTTAGAAGATAAATGGGAAAATAAATAAATAATTTATCAGTCAAGAGTGGTTCCCCTTTGTTTATGTTAGACTTATAGGAAATAACCCCACATTCTATGAGGAAGTGTTTAACAGTGCAGGATGTTTGACAAGTTTCCCACTGGGGTTGTTTTTGTGTTACATAATTCATAGGCAGCTTATGAATTATGTACATACTGTAGTAAGAATATTTTGAATCAAGAGTTTGTTAGATTAAAAAATAACGTGAGTTCAGTGGAAAGTTACCATGGCCGATGATTCGCAACTGGTGACATTCATGACCTTCCGGTAGAGTGTTATTAGATGTGTGAGATGTTTTAATTTAGATGCAATGAGAAATTCAGAGTGAGCGGATGCATAGGTCTCGAGAGAGCCGTTTCTCCACAGCATGGTTGAATCTTCATGGGCTGGGTTGTTTTAGATAAAAGACTTAAGAAAAACAACAAGTCCTTTTAACTTATTAAAACAAGAAATGACCAGCCCAAAGAAATGAGCCTGAACGAACAAAAAGTAAAAGCAGCCCAGAGAAACAGCCCGAGAGTCAGCCCTGAAGAATATGGTGTCCAAATTAGCAGCAGTAGAAGCAGAAGAGTTAACAAGTAAGAACCCTCATCTCATCATCTATCTGTCTCTCTCTCGCACGATTATATACCCGATATTGAAACACTTGTTTCATTATTAAGTATACAATTGTGTTTTCACTCTAGTTTCTTCTTTTTGGTTTGGTTTGTTTTGTTTTATGGCATATCAACCTCAGTGAGTAATTTAATGCCAATAAAGTTTTGAAATAAATTCATTCTTAATGGATACTCAATTTTTTTTATAAAAACATTTTTCTATTTAACCCATAGATGGGACCCTAACAGGTATTACCACTCCATGTCAGAGTGGACCTGGGAGCAATGGTGATGAAGGGGTGCTCCACATTCCCCAAACCTCCAGAACTGGAAGCTCACCATCAGATAGAGTTTAACGTCATACCCAGGACATGAAGACCCTCAGCCATCGCCTTCTAGCACGTATATGATTAAGAGTTGGGGCTTGCCATAAGAGCAATAGGGTTGGGACAATCATATAGGTGCTAGGGCTTGACATCTTTTTTGACAAATTATTATCCAGCGTAAAAGGGTTAAAGATGGAGTTTATCTATAAAAGATTAGCAGCACAAAATTTTGTCTTTTAAATAAATAATTGCAAAACAATTTCAATCTTACTTGGTAGTGAAGTGGTTAATGTCATACTAAGGACACCATTTATTTTCAGGAGGGTTTTAGTTCTCTGCAGGGGATGCAGTCAGTATATTCTAGGCCAAATTAACAGGTGGTTCCTCCCCAAAAAGGGATGCTTTTCTTAATAATGTCATGTAGTGAAAATATTGAATTCTCAGATAAACAAACAGTGATACTGATAGCTTTTTAGTTTAGTGCATCCTGAAATGCACATATTTGCTTTGAATGAGTCCCTGGGAAGATTTATGGGTACCAACTAAAGTTTCTTAATAAATTGTAGGGTTTTTATTTGTGATCTGGGGAAACAACTAAAGCTGTCTAACTTCTACCTTGTAACCTATCCTTTTGTAATTCAGTTCTTAGAAACTATTGAAATGTATTTACAGTTAGCTTGAAATAATGAGGGAAGAAAAAAGAAAGACACTGGGATGCATGGATTTTTTTTTGTGTGCATCCTTTTAGATTTTTGTGCATCAGGGACGCAGGATGTGTACCTATCAACATCTTTGAACAAAGAAATGAAAAGTTTTAAAAAATGTTTAAAAATAAAATAAAACAGTCCAATTCCTAGAATTTGTTTTTATTATATACTCACTTGATCTTGAAGATTAGGATTTGCCCCAGCTTTTATCAATTTTTCCACAACCTCAGACTTATTTTTCCACATGGCTAAATGCAGAGATGTTGTGCCATCCTGAAATTGATAAAAAGTGCAGTTATATCAAATGGAAAGAGATTGTTTCTGTAGAGCTATCAAATTTATGAGGGTGTTTCAAAATGTAATGCCATTTTGTTTAGGACAGGTATAATTACCAACACAGGAACATGTAATCATACATCAAAATGAAGCTGGTCCTCTGTGGATCACATCCCTACTTCTCTACATAGTCACCGTTTCTCTCAATAGCAATGTTCCACTTTGAATGAGAGCATGTATCTCTGCCCCGTAAAATTCTGTTGACTGTTCTTTGAGCCACTTCTTCACTCCAGATTTCACTTCCTCATCACTGGAATAAATCTTGCCTCAGACTATTATCTCTATGGTCCCATGAAAGAGGGCTTGAGAGGCAAACATTATTTCAGTGACGAGGAAGTGAAATTATGTATTTATAATTACAAGGGTGAGTCCAAAAGTAATGCCATTTTCTTTATTTAATGTGAAATTTTTTTAAATAAAACTAAGGCCTACATTGAGACTCTTATGAGGCTCAGAGCAAGAATCCAATGAGTAAGACACAACTTGTCAATCAACAATGTCCTCCTTCTGCATGAAAATGCTTGACCACACACAAGCATCATATAGAAGAAAATTGCCTCATTTGGGTGGACAACTTTACCGCATCCTCCATACTTACCAGATTTAGCGCCTTCAGACTATCATCTCTTCGGCCCCATGAAAGAGGGTTTGAGAGGCAAACATTATTCCAGTGATGAGGAACAACTGCCAAACTGTACTTCACATTACCAAAATATTTCAAAACTTTTGACTGACCCTAGTAATAAGAAACCAGATGCTCAATATCACTGGAAGACGTGGAAACTTGACAGGACATTTAAAATTTCAATTTCAAAGAGAGATACAGAATAAACAAGAATTCTTGCTCTTACTAAGAGTTGATCCTGGCCAACCACAACCTACTCTAACAGTAGCTTGAGATTAATGACAATATCATTTTTCTAAATTTGAATTCCTGATACAGATGTTAGTTGGAAATATTTATATGGTATTGATTAAAAGATGGAGAAAAAAAACACTTACAAGACATTGTGTATCAATACGGGCCCCAGCTTCAATCAAAAGGGATACAATGTTGAGAGAACCTGCCCTGGAGGCTATGTGTAAGGCTGTTTTGCCATCCTGTAAAACAAAAAGATTATATTGATGGTCTTTTAAAAAAAAGGGGTTTAATGTAAACAGAGGTCTCAAAGGGACAAATACATCCTAGGGGTGGACCAAAAATGGGATGTGGAGTTGATTTCCAGTTATAAATTTAATCTGGAATACATTAAAACTTTAATTATTTTGCCAAAAGGAAACTGTTTTAGATGTGACATTTTCATCTGAGTGTTTTTGGTACAAAAGAGAATTTTTCATTCATATGGAAACAAAACATTTAGGAAGAAGTAGGTAAGAGGATATAAATGAATACAGATGGAAGTAGGATTTTTGTAATCAACAAGTTAATCATTTATTAACAAGAAATATTAGAAATAAAATGTATCACAAAAAGTAGGAATGCATGCAAGAGAAAAATAGATAAACCAATGTATAGGTCATCCCTTACATATTTTTTAGAGATAAAATAATTACATAATATAACTTGGAATTCTAGAAAATATTTGAATTTTTAAAGATTGTTTGTAAAATAATTACATAACTTACATATTATATCATTGAAACAAAAAATAATGAAAGTTAAAATCTCCGCCATGAGCAGGATGTGTTACAAGGTCAATTTTTAAGTGAAGTACAGCTGGTTTGAATTCAGAGTTTTCCTTCACTTAGACTGGTTGCCTAACCAAGACTCAGTCTGCCCTATTTATTCATAGTTTGTGGCAAAACAGATGGATTTATTCCTTTCCCAAGGGAATTAGTGCAAAGTGAAATGCAAACAGCTTTGTCCAGGATTTGAACTTAGGTTGCCAATTCCATTTCCTATGATAATAATTATTACACTAAGTGAACTGAATAAACCAATGTAGCAATGCACAAATGTTACATAATTTATGAGCAGTCATAAATTATGAGCGTACCTGTAGTTAGAATTTTAAATAAAGCATGTTAGATTTAAAATGACCGTTCAGTAGAAAACGCACAATTGGACGCGTGGGAATAAGTTTTAGTTTAGTTAGTAAGATGCGAGCCAGCTTCCTAGGAGAGAGGATGTCTCTTAGGGTTCGCAACTCATCAGCAGTGGAATCATGGGCTGGAGAAATAAAACTTGATCAAGAAACAACCAAGTCTTGTTGTATTAATTAAATGTTAAAACAAGCAATGTCCACCCTGTAATAAGAATTAATAAAGAAAATCAACCCCCAGCAGAAGCCCTGAATAGAAGTCAGCCCAGAGAAGATTGTGGCCGAAGTAGAAGAACAGTAATCAAGTAAGACCACGTATCATCTCTAATCTATCTCTCTGTCTCTCTCTCTCTCTATTATATACCAATGTTTTATAATGTTGCATAATTGTATGGTGGTGTAGGGCTTTTGACAAGCTCTGTAGCGAGAATGCAAAGGGTCCAAGTGAAAAAATACAGACCTTTTGGGAACTTTGACCCCAAAGGTGGGAATCTCGCAAGTCACATGATAACTAGTTAGGTAGTCAGTTTCAACCTAAATGGACAGACGTATTCTGTGGAGGTTGGCTCAGACGCGCTGTGAATTAGAATGGGCAATAAAGCTTTGATCAAAGACAAACAAAGTTTTGTTAGTTATTTGCATGACTTTGAAAGAGCTAGCCCTTAAAAAAGAAGACCCTAAACAAAGAAGATAGAAAGAAGTAAAGGAAACAGACTAGACGATCACAGAAAGAAAGAAAATAGAGAAGAAATGCAAGTAAGTTACATGACTATCTATTTGTGTGTCTATCACTGAGTCTCTCTCTCTATCACCCGAAGACTCTCCCTATCACGAGTCCACTCTCTCCATGTATATACCGATGTACAACGAGGGTATATAACAATAAAGGCTATATAACACAAACATCTGTATGAATATATTTTCTTCTGATACATAAACAAGTCAATATAAACGTCATTACTATTTGTTGCCATTGTTTCAGTCATTAAAAATTGATAATAGGAATTATGTCATTGAAATTCAAATATTATAAATTGTCCTTAACAATGAAAATATATTTTTCTGAAATACATTTTTGCGTTCTTTAACTCTTAACATCCTGTTGAGAATTCTCTAAGTCCATAATTCAATCAAAAAATGGCCTTTTCATTTAAAGTTACCTATTATTTCCTTTAAATCAAAAACTTCTAAAAATGTTTAATATTACATTAAAACAAAGGCTATCATTTGGGGTAGATTGGGAAAATGAATGTGACTTTTCGCTGGGTGGAATGAGGTGGTATAGGACGTTCAGAGTTAAAATTAAAATTTCAAGTTAGTACATATGTCAAAATAAAATATATTTCACATACTATTTGTCTGAATTTTTGAGATGAGGCTTGATAATTTGTATCATCTGGATTTTTTCATATTGTTGTCTTCATCTTAATTGTTATATACACGTATATAAAATCAAAATAATACATATTTCACATAGTTACAAAAGATTTTAATGTTTTAACTTCTGGCATGTGTGTTCTGTCTTCATGAAAGTCATTGATCAATTTGAATGACATGTCAACCTGACTAGGGTTATTTTATGCCGAGAGGTTAGGGAATTGTCTTCCTTATATGTTCATATTTACATTTTTGTGTAGTTATTGCTTTTTTGTACATGGTCTTATTGAATACAAATGATTTTTTAACAGATTTATTTGACCTATAGAACAAGAGTGGATCTGGAAGTAATGGCAATGAAGGGGTACTCTACACTCCTCAGATCTCCAGAACCGGAGCCTCAACATCATACCAAAGACACCATTTTGGTGGTGGAATGTCTTACCCCCTCTGCAAGGAATACACTCAGTGTATTTTAAACTCTGTTGACAGGACATCTCTTCATGAAAGGTAAGTACAAGGTTGATTTGTTCTATTATAATATATATATATATATATAGCTATATTTCAGACGGTAATAAATACACACGTGGTGGAAACTTTTTGTATAAAACGAGTTTTTAAAAATTTTTTGGTTGTTTGAATCAATCATATGAGGTAGCTTTTCAAAATTTTACTGAAAAAGTGTCTTTTTGTTGGTACTGATACACAAATTTTAGGTTTTGTAAAATTAAGAAAAAAAAGAAAACTACAGGAAAGTTCTTACAAGTATTATAAAACACCAATTTACTTTCAAGGGCCGACTCATAAAATTCTAATGACCTATAGCCACCTAGCCTTTTTGTAACCTGTATTCACAAAGTTTGAAATTAGGGCAATAGCATTAAAACAATTTGAAATTTCGAATCTAGATTGACACCGTTATCTTATCATCATATCATCTTTAAGACAAATATAATTTGCAAATAAATCAGAAAACCGATTTTTTGTTTTGTTTTACGGCATATCAACCTCGGTGGGTCATTTAATGCCAATAAAGTTTTGAAATAAATTAATTCTTAATGGATACTCAATTTTTTTTATAAACACATTTTTCTATTTAACACATAGATGGGACCCTAACAGATACTACCACTCCGAGTCAGAGTGGACCAGGGAGCAATGGTGATGAAGGGGTGCTCTACATTCCTCAGACCTCCAGAACTAGAACCTTACCACCAGATGGAGTTTAACATCATTCCCAGGACATGAAGACCCTCAGCCCCCGCCTTATAGCACATATATTATAAAAAGGCTTGGGGCTAGCCATAAGGGCAATAGGATTGGACAATCATATAGGTGCTAGGGCTTAACATGGCCAGCTGATTGATTGGAGGGGGCCTCTTTGACCACCTGTCTAGCCTAAGTAAGGGTCTAAGTAGCGTATTGTATGTCATGGACTGCTCATCCACCAGGATTCCATCCTTAAGTGTCATGGGTTGCCACCCATGGCCAACAGGTGGCCCCATTGGGTGTGTCTTACCCCTCTGCAGAGGTGCAGTCAGTGTATTCTAAAGCCCCAGCCGACCTGGGCTTCGACTTTAATAGTTTGTAGACTTGATATATAAAGATAAAATGATAATAAAGATAAGAAGAATGATAAAGGATAATAAAAAAATGACATGATAATATGATAATGGTATCAATCGAGAATTGCAATTTCAAATTGTCTTAATGCTATTGTCCTAATTTCTAATTTTGTGAATACAGGTTACCTGAGGGGTGGTTAAAGATTTAGAGGGTTAAATGTCTTGACATAAAATTAGATGGATAAGACATGCTGGACACTACTAGAAAAGCTAGGACAAGCTCATAAATGACATTATCCTATGAACACACCAGTGTGGGTCAGTTAGTAAAAACTACATCAATCAGCTCTGTGTGGATACTGCATGCTGTGCAGAGGACCTACCAGGAGTGCTGGCTGGTAGAGACAGATGGTGAGGAAATGATGGGGGGGGGGCAGTATTCACTCTAACCCTAATATTGATTAATTTCTATATATTTGGGAAGGAAACTCAGATTTTTAAAAATCTAAAATTTCAATTCTGGTTTTAATGGTTTACAAACCAATAGCTTAAATGTTTGATGATAATTGTATAATATACTAAGTAATGTAATTAATCTTAAAACCTGGTAAGATAATCATACCAATACAAAAAGGAAAAGAAATTAAAAGATTACTAAATGCCTCATAAAATCATGATACCTTTATTTTATTTTTATTTATCGAATATACAAACTATTAAAGTTGGTTTTCTGTATTATTTGCAAATCTCTTATCATAATGGAGATTGTGTGTTTGTCTGTAACCAAAACTATATTACTACTCAAGTCTCTCAGGATTTTATTTTTATTTAAAACTCAATTATTAATAAATTGTTTTACATATTAATACCATTGACCATATCTACATACTAATAACAGGAAATTGTATTTATATATACAACAAAATTGCGGTTTACAGTGTGAATGGGAAGGCTAATTTGCAATATTGATATTAAAAATTTGATTATAATAAATATGTGAAAAAATCTTGGGGATAAATCTTAAAAGAAATCCATTAAGAAGAAGAAATAACTGTAGTTTTATTCTTTACTTCCTAATTCAACTAAATAGTTTTAGGAAAATTTAGCATTGAAAGACAGGAGTGATGGAAGAGTAAGTTTCAGTTGTTCTGTTTTTGAATTATATCTCCCTTTGTTTCAAATCTTTTTATCTGCATTCTTATTTAGTTTCATTAGCCTTTCTAATTCAATATAATATTCTATTACATTAAAACTTAAATACCTGCACATGGAGGGTGCATATTTTTGCTAGTACAAATAATTTTTAACAGATTTATTTGACCTATAGATGGGACTCTAACAAGAACTGGAAGTAATGGAAATGGTACTCTACACTCCTCAGATCTCCAGAACCGGAGCCTCAACATCATACCAAAGACACCATTTTGGTCTTACCCCCTCTGCAAGGAATACACTCAGTGTATTTTAAACTCTGTTGACAGGACATAGTGTTCATAAAAGGTAAGTACAAGGCTGATTTATTCTATATATAGCTACAAGGGTGGGTCCAAATGTAATGCCATTTTGTTTAGGACAGGTATAATTACCAACACAGGAACATGTATCATACATCAAAAGGAAGCTGGTCCTCTGTGGATCACATCCCTACTTTCCATATTGTCACTGTTTCTCTCAATAGCAATGTTCCACCTTTGAATGAGAGCATGTATCCTGCCCAGTAAAATTCTGTTGACTGTTCTTTGAGCCACTTCTTCACTACAGATTTCACTTCCTCGTCACTGGAATAATGTTTGCTTCTCTTTGGCCCCATGAAAGATGGTTTACATTAAAACTTGAATACTTGCACTTGGAGGGTGCATATATTGGCTAGTTTTTTTGTTTTTTTTTAAACAGATATCTTCTTTCTTTTTTGTATATTCCAAACATTTCATCATTTTCTATTCAAAGAAATTGATATATAAACTATATAAAAAAATTTTTAATGAAAAAATCTTTAAAAAAATTTTCCTTACATCATTCTGTGCATTCACATCTGCCTCACCATATTCAATAAGGGATTGAACCATATCAACATCACTAAGCGTGACACATTCCTGCAATAATGTGCGACCATACTGAAAGAAATTTAAAAAATAACAGAGATATGAGTAAAAAATGTAACTAAAGTAGAGAAAAAAGAAAAAAGAAAGTTATTATCATTTCAGATGACTGAACTTAATATTTTTATTATTACCATGATGATTTCACCAAGTATAAAATATGGAATTGCCTGTGTTATACACATTACTATGAATGGGTTGTTCTGGTTAATATATTTCCTACAATTTTCTGGTTTTTAAAAGAAAAAAGGCCTTTCTACAATTTTTCAGATTTCAAATTTTTTTCAGAATCTGTTCACATTGTACATCTGAAGAGAGTCATTATTGGTTGGTTTTATGGCATGTCAACCCCAGCTGTGTTATTTAATACTGAAATCAGTGATTTTTTTTTCTTCAAGTAATTATATTGTTTCAAGTAACTAACAATTGGAATGATTCATAAACAATTATAGACTCAAATAACTATTCTTAATACTAATAATCTATACAAACAAAGGTAGATATACTATGAAACTAATGAAGCTTAAGGTTTTGGGACCCTAATCATGGGGAAGCCCAGAAGTTATTTTACTCCACATTGGTTAAAAAGTTTGGGTCTACTGTATAAAAAAAAAAAAGAATTTTGAAAATAACATTAACGTAATTCAATATAAAATGATAGTCAGAATAAAAACAAAAAAAGGTTTTTAAAGATGTGAACATTCCAATAACAGTTCACACTTCACCCCCCCCCATGCAAGTCCACCACTGTATACACAATTATATAATTCCAAGTAAATATTCCTATTTAATAATAATCATTTGTTTGCACACAATTATGTTTCCAAGTATTCCTATCTAATACTTATAATTTTAGAGATTGATGGAACATCGAATTTGATTGGCTCCTCAACTAAAAATCTGCCTTTAAAACTGGACCACAGAAAAAAGATTTCATACAGCTGAATATAATTAATGTAAGAATTTATAAGCCTTATTCTTTGTTCCATGTTAAAATCAAACAGAACCTTTTATCAAGATTTTTTCTTGCTCTCTTAAACAATTTAAAAAGGTTTCAACTGTTATATCAAAGTAGGCCGTAAATTCTCAAACTAAAATTCAAATTTTAGACTATTTTGGGGTATTATCGCATAAATGCATCTTGGCCTCCTGCCCTAAAAAATACTAAGCAGTACCTGCTCAAAATCCGACCCATGCTACTTATGTAGTGATTTGAAGGCGTTTATTTCAACAAATAACTTATTTTAGTGGTTTGAAGGCATTAATAGTAAGCCACCCCCAGTTTTTTTATCAACAAGTAAATGTAAATATTTTCACCCCCCCACACACACACACACAAAAAAAAAAATTTTTTTTAAAATGTCACATCATTTTTAATTTAAAAAATCTTTTTTTTTTTTTTTCGGTATTTTCTTTTTATTTTAATTAAAAAAAAAAAACTGTCACATATTTTTCAGTAAATACAACTGAGTTTCAAAAATAAAAACAAAACCAATACATTATTAAACAAATACAAATAAAAAAATAAGAATATTTATAAATTTTTATTTTATTTTAATTCAAAACAAATGTCACAAAAAAAAATAAGACATTAAACAAACTAGTAGTACGGGTCGGATTTTGAGCAGGCACTGCTTAGCATTTTTGAGGGCAGGAGGCCAAGACGCATGTATGTGATATGCACCCTATTTTTCTCTTCATTGATTCTCAAAACTAAAATCATTATTTTGACTGATTGATTTTAACGGCATGTCAACCCACTAGGGGTGTTTTATGTCTGTGGGGTGGCAAGAGGTTTAATGTTTTAGGTTTAAAGGTGGCTGTGGTTATTCCTTGTGCATGTTCACAGGGTTTGCTTTTAACCCCATCTTATTTGATGGTTGCACTGAAAAGGAATTCAAGGAAAGAAAAGGAAGAGACAAAGACAAAAGGTAGTTTTAGGATTTAGGCTTTATTCATGGGTCATAACCACCATGTGGAGGGGACATTTCTGCCTGTCCAGAAATAGTGTCTGGTCCCAGTTAAGGCCTAAGTCAGAATGGCCGAGAGATTATCTTGGGGGTCGGAAGTGGGTCCTTTATCCTGCACATGCTCACAGGGTTCTTCCAGTCTGAAGGCTCATGGGAGTTTGTAATTCTTTTATTTTAATTTTATTTCAATTTAATTTTAATCCCCACATGTCTACAGATTAGGGAATTGCGTATGTTCATATTTACAGTTTTGTGTATTTGTTTCTAAAGGTTTTTTTGTTTTTTTTTGCATGGTCCTTTTGAATACAAATAATTTTTAAACATATTTATTAAATCCATAGATGGGACCCTAACAGGTACTACCACTCTAGATAAGACTGGACCTAGGAGTAATGGCGATGAAGTGATTATTATAATCCCCACAGCTCCAAAATTGAACCTTCACTATCAGATGCAGTTTAGTGTCATACCCAGGAAACCTCCTCGCTGACTGTGCGGGGAGGGGGTATATTTGAATTCTTAAAAATAGAATTTGTTTGTTCTGCATCACTTCTAAATACGTTATTTATATTTCTCACAACTTCAGCTTCATTATTGTAAAGCAGAAACCTCATAAGTTTAAAATGTAAAACTCACCAACAGATAATATTATTATCTGTTGGTAATGTATTATTCCTCCAAACTGGAGTTCAAAACCTGGACGAGGCTGTTTGTGTTTTACTTCGCGCCACTGAATCCATCTGTTCCCACCCAGCTACGGTAAATAGTAGGACAGACTGGGTTCTTTAGCTTTGGTTAAGCAACCAAACTAGGGGAAGAAAAACTCTGAAATCAAACCTGCTAAACTCTACGCCACTGCTTGACAAATTAAGAACTTTCAAAATTTGCAAAATAATTTGGAAGTGGGTCCTTTTTTAGACGGAGAATAAAAACAGTGACCCTCTTGTTGGACTATGTGGGTATAAGATTTATTCCAAGACCGACCACTCTGTGTTTAACCCATATAAGGCCTTTTTAAGTTTCCACCCATAATTTCCACTCTTATCCCTAAAACCTTTCGGTGGATCAGTATAGATTTCAAAGTTTAAGGGGGCATTTAAATATGCGTTCTTGACATCCGTATGATGAAGTCTCTTCACACACACACACACACACTTAACGAAGAATTCGGAGGAATAAGACAATAAGAAAAAATATTTAGAAGCGATGAATAAGATTAGCATTATTATTAATAATGGTATCTATTTATTTTACGAATTAGTAAATTTTCTATAATTACGAATTTTAAGTAAAACTGAACCATGAAAATCATATTTCCAACAAATAGACTTACATCAGATCTGTTACACCCGTGTTGTAAACAATTTCTTGTTTATCTCTACCCACCCTCAAATAAGGAAAAAGTCAACAACACTTTTCTATCGTCTTCTGCAACCTCATGCAGCCCTCTCTTCATTCGAAAACTTGTATGAAATAAAATCCAATTAATAACTTCTGAAATTTAAAATATTCGATTTACTGGATTATGCTAAAATGTAAAATGGGCCAGCCAAAACGTTATTAAAAATAAATGAATAAATAAAAACAGTTCTAAATTCGAAACAGTCTTTTATTTCGAATTTTCATTATCGATGGGATTTGTTGCGTACGTTTTCTACCCTGAATCTTAGAATTTATCTGAGAAATATACATGAATGTGGACTAAAACAATAAAAATAAAGATATTCGTTTGACCAATAAATATTTAAAATAATAATAATAATAATGGTAAGTGTTGTTGTTTTTTGGTTTTTTTTATTTATTTACCCTTTTCTTTCGTTTTTATATGATAATTTCATATTTTGTGTTTGCTTTTAAAATCAATGTAATTTAAACTTAGAAAAAAAGTAAAATTTTCAAAATTTGCTAATTCTTAACATTTTATTTTTCACTGATCAAGTTTAGTTCTATTTGAAGATTTAAAACAATTGTTATATCTACATAACTATAATTAACGTTAGAAACAGTTATAAAAAAATTAAAAAATAAAAACATCCTGGGTTATTGAAGAACATTTTTCAAGTCTAAATAATCCAAACTTCATGTTATTTGATTTCTCAAAAAAAAAAAAAAAATGTTGACATTAATAATGTAAACAACGACAGAACGCATACAAAAACTAATTAAAAACAAGTTTTAACAACAGTCGAATTACAAAGAAATACTTCGTTTGAAAATCCAATATCGATACAAATTTAATATTTTTACGTTTGTACATCGGGAAACTCACCCATAAACGTTCGTCTACACAGACTCCTCCCTTAACTAATCGCTTGACCAAAGAAATATTAGATGTACGAACAGCTTCCCTCAGCGCTCCAACGTTGGCCATAGCGTCACTGGTATTGAGTTGAGTAGCTAAAAAAAGTATTTCCGTTAAAACAAAAGTGAACTTCCGGTGAACCAAACCGGGTAATAGCCTGGAAGTGTACCTGCTCCTTGCATAATGGCTGGAATAGTTGTGTATTTCAAAAGTCGAATACTGAAAAACGGTGTAAGAAAGCACTCCTCATTTCACTGGGGTAGCACACTCTCACCCTACTGTGTTTATAGTAGCGTTTTTTTTTGTTTTTTTTTTACTCACTCAAGGTTTAATGTTAAATTGAACGACCTCATATATCTCTTTAGTTTACAAAAAATAGAATAATACCAGACTATATCTCTTATCTAGCTTCTGTCCAGTGGCTTCATAATTAAGTAATTAACAGCGTAGATCTCAGGGGGCTATCCCCCCCAGGCAACATTGGTCCCCTTGATTTAAAGGAGCAGGACTAGGTTTATTGCCCAGTGCCTGAGGTGCCCCTCTGAATTGTGAATGCCATCGGGATCAACGCATTTTTTACACCCACCATCCCATGAGTCTTGGCTCGTGGGTGGTCCCACATTAAAATGACCTAGGATATCACATTCATTTAATGTTCATATTTATATTTTTGTTGTGTAGTTGTTTAAGAGTTCTTGGGGGGGGGGCACATTTATCAAATATGAATAATTTTTATGGAACCCTAACACATACTTCCACTCTAGATCAGAGTGGACTTGGGAGTGATGGCAATGAAGGGGTACTCCCCAGTTCTTCAAAACTAGAGCCTTGCCATCAGATGCAGTTTATACCCAGGACACCCCTTTATTGAGGGGATCTAGTACAAAAGAACATTCACTTTGTTTAAAAAAAAAAAATTCTATGATCGGATTTTAAAAGTACTTGTGACCTCCGGATTCACGCCTACAAAACGAAGATGAACTCAACCTGTTGTCATGACAACCGGCCCTAAGTTTTCCTGCCACGAAACAGAATCTACACAGTTGGGCGAATCTGTTTCTGGTAGCGGACGTGTCGACTTTGACCTCCTATATTCAACTGTCACCCAAGATGAGAAAGACAAGAAGGATTTTGATTCTCTTATAAAACAGAACTGTTGAAAAATCATATTTCCTCAACAAAAACAAAACAAAAATATTTCATTGTTGAATATTGGCCATCCTATCAGAGTAAAATAATTGTGAAAAATGCAAATCCCATAAAGGATACAAGGAACATCACTACTGTTTGAATTGTCCCAAAGACTAAGAGTATTTACGGGGTTTCGTTGGAGCCCTTATTCTCTGTAGTTGGTTATTATTCAGATGAAAGAAGGAAACAAACACAAATATAAAATGCAGACACTTGTATTATCAAAAAGTACAGAAATGTTGTTGCAAATTTTAATGGCATTTGCTACCAGACTTATCTGCGAGGTGAAATACTGTTCGTTGGAGAAGTGGCACTAACAGGGGTATTCTGGTTGCTGTGGTTGTAGAGTTTCTGTAGAGACGCATCCGTTTTGGTCAGTTCTCGTACGATAGGTAAAAAAGTGTAGGGAATGCCTTTTGGAAGCTACTCGCCTAAGTAACAATCTTTTAAATGACAGTGGATGGGGCCCTTCTCAAGTTGACTATTTAGGTCCATAGCCTTCTGATAAGTATGCTGTCAAAACGGCTTTCAGAAAGTATGCTGTTAAAAAACACCTCCGTCCAGGTCGACGGCCTACAGACAAGTGCAGAAATTTTGTTTTGGCACCAACATCGTATTGGTGATTCGCCTTCTAGCGGCAGGGGAAGATAATTCTCTATTAGAGTTTCGATAAGACTTTGATAAATATATTGCACGTATAAAAAAAAAGAAAAGGAAAAAACCCGGTCTTACTGTTTTCTGTTGTCTGACAAAGGCGTATCTTTTACCCTCTCATATTTATTGAAGCGTTGAGAAGGAGAATTCTCTTACCCTTGTATTTCTTTTATTTATTTATTTATTTTTTTTACACTCAGGATCTCTTGCATGTTATTTTTATTATCATTGTTGTACAAACGGCTTCGTTGTGGCGAGAGAAACCACGAACGTAGTAGTTCAAAGTGTGCACGACTGTGTTTGGCATGCAGAATGAGATTAGAGGCGAGTGGGGAGATTGAACTCGCATTCTCCTGATCATGAGTCATGGCCTGACGCATGGGAATGGCTAAACTATCCAGAGTGGCCAGGATGTGAAGGATTGACGCGTGCTGATTAGTGTCGCACATGCTGGTCAGAGTACGGAGCCCGGATGAACACTGTAATTGTGTATTTATTTGACCAGCACTCACAAACCGGGAGAGAAGCTTGCAGTAGCATTTTGGCTGTGGTGACGAGTGGACGAGAGACAAGATCTTTTGATAGTATTGGTGAGAAGAGTGCAGCATTGCTGGGAGAGTAACATCGTCGGACTTAACTGTGCCCCTCAGAGAACATTCTTATTACAATTTTTTTTACACTCAGGATCTTTTGCATGTTTTTTTTATTATCATTGTTGCACAAACGCCTTCATTGTCCCCAACGAGCACGTGCACGTAACACAGTTTACAAATGAAAACTACCTGACCGCACGTTTTCACTCATCCTGCAAGTGAGACAGGTTCACGCCCGCTTTGCCCCACGAGGTAAGTCTTCGCTCTTGTTACAAAGGTTAAAGAGTCCAGTCCGCTCTACTATTTACGAATAAATAGAGGGGGAATATTTGAATTCATACCTTTCTCAAGGGCATTAACCAAATGCAAACAGCCTCATTCAGGATTCGAACTCAGGTAGCCAAGTCCACTTCCTAAAACGATAATCGTAAGGCCACGCATATCTGACTTGAAAATCAGTATTCAAAAAACAGGCTTTTAGCTTTGCTTCAAAACTGATCTCTGGTACTGTTGTAAGGATTAAAGTTCCAAATGCAAAACAAAGCCTTCACAAAACGTTTTCATCACGTCGGGGTCACCAGTTGTAATGATTAAAAGTGATAATACTTGAAGATAAAACTCCGACAAAGGTTGATAGACAAAACATTTTATATACAGCACAAGAATTAACAGGGTACATAATACATAGAGGTGTGCATGAACATACATACATAAGTAATACAAAGTTACTCGTAAAAGGATAAACATAAAAGCAACAGACATGAGACTAGGAATAGTCCATGCTGTATGAATCACTTACAGTAATGTAGGGGGGGGGGGGGCAAAGCCCCAACAAGAGGGGGGTAGACCATAGTCTAACCCATAGTGTCTCGTAGGTCGAGCAGCGGCAAAAAAAGAAAGAGATGTTCAAATCAGCCGCTTAAATATCCAAGGCCCCACCAAACGGGCAGACCACTCCCCAGGCAAATACGAAAATAACGCCTACACTGTTAAGAAATATGCACATATATCATATACCATAGGGGTTCTTCATATGATGGTGTAATGGTTAGTGAACTAGGCTAAGACCATTAACAGTGAATTTTAGTCCCATTAGGATTCCTGTACTTCTGGAGCCCTGTTGGCTTGGGATTTAGAATACACTAACTGCACTTCTGCAGAGGGGTAAGACCCCCCCTCAATGTGGACCCTTGTTGGCCATGGGTGGTGACCTGTGATGCTTAAGGATGGAACCCTGGTGGCTGAGCAGTTCATGACATGCAACATTCCACTTTGACTCTTACTTAGCCTAGATGGGCGGTCGGAGAGGCCCCCTTTGATAAATCGACTGTTCATGTCAAGCCCTATATGATTGTCCTAACCCTATTGCCCTTATGGTAACCAACCCTTTTTATCATATATGTGCTAGAAGGTGGTGGCTGAGGGTCTTAGTTTCCTGGGTATTCCTCTATCTGATGGTGAGATTCCAGTTCTGGAGGTCTCCATTGCTCCCAGGTTCACTCTGACCTGGAGTGGTAGTACCTGTTAGGGTCTCATCTATTGGTTAAATAGAAAAAATGTGTTTAAAACAAATTGAGAACCCATCAAAAAAGAATAAAACAAAAACATCTTCAGCATAAAATGACCCAACAAGAATAATGTTTGCCTCTCAAACCCTCTGTCATGGGGCTGAAGAGATGATAGTGATTATTCCAGTGATGAGGAAGTGAAATCTTTAGTGAAGAAGTGGCTCAAAGAACAGTCAACAGAATTTTACTGGGCAGGGATACATGCTCTCATTCAAAGGTAGAACATTGCTATTGGGAGAAATGGTGACTATATGGAAAAGTAGGGATGTGATCCACAGAGGACTTGATTAATTTTGATGTATTATACATGTTTCTGTGTTGGTAATTATACCTGTCCTAAACAAAATGGCATTACAATTTCACTCTAGACATTACCAGGTGCGTGACCTGAAGAATCTTTTTGAGCAAGTCAATTCGAATTACATTTTTGGATTCCTGAAGAAGGTAGGATTATACTAAAATATGTAAATACTCCACTGGCTTTCTACAAACTGTTTGTTGTGACTGAATTAATCAATTAACAATCTGGAAAAAGTTTATTACTTTTTGTATACTTTAAATATACGCTCCTACATTTGGGGCGCTGGTTGTTGTCGTCAGTGATGTACTCTGCAAGGTTAATTGGGAAGTTTCGGTCTTCCAACATCAGACTTCCCTCGCCTTGCTGACCCTACCAAAGTGATCAAAGTGTTAATGACAGTCCCACAATTTTGCTGACAACAAATTTGGCTTCCCGGGTCTTTTACAAAGAAGTTGTTTCACACCGTGCGCTCAAGGACGTACAGACAACACCGTAGTTCAAAAATAGTTATTTATTTTTTCATACGGCGAATGCCGTGAAAACTGTGAATTAAATGAAAATTTGAATAAGTCACAATATCACACAAAATACAATAAAATACAAATACAATAAATAGACAAATATTACACAAAAGGATAAAAACACAATTACCCAGAAAGGTTTACGTCATGTAATTTACAGAAAATTCCAACTATAAAAACATTCAAAGCTAAAACTATGAATTACAAATTAAACATATGAAGGGGGGTTGGGGTATTTAGAACTCAAATGCCACAAGAAGGCACAAACAATATTTTTACAGGGGAAAAGGATATTTCTCATTTTGAGAAATTACAAATTAAACCAAAAAATAACACATGTAAATAAATGCAGTTTCAGAGAAGAGAATGGAGAACTTAAATACCTTTGCTGGCACGTAGGGACTTGCACATTAAAAAGGACCAATATCTTAGTGGTTCTTATACCAAGAATTGCGGTTTCAAAATACCGCCAAAAGTTGCTCACAATCGGAGCCTCAAAAAACTTGACTTGCTCAAGTGACCATCTCAACGGAAAAGAAAGATACTTGCCAGGACTCTTTTAGACTTGGCAATACCAAAAATTACTACTCAGTCCAAGACTTTATCTTTTATTTAAAACCCTTTTCTATTTCACTGCACAAACAGCAGTGAGTTACTCATCATATAACACAAAGGCAAAATAAGCACTCCAAACAATCTCAAAAAATGCACTTACACATATAATAGGGGTTATTAAAAACCCAAGAACTATTTCTTATAGGGTAACCATTTTTACCAGGAGGATGACCAGGGTCATGGGGTACTTTATTTGGGGTCAGAGGAGGAAGTGGGAAAGGGACGCCTAAAACCGGACATGATGCCAATGACAAGACAAAATTTAGATTACTGCTGGAAATCAGCCTAAAAACAGTGACAGTCACACAAAGCTCTGGTACAACCACCAACAATAGACGCTAAAAGACGCTTGACTGAAAGATGTTTGCCTTTTATTTTTATTTTTTGGGACGGTTGTATAAGTCTAATACCACTCATCTGATTGGTTGTTGCTAACAACCAATCAAATGCGCGGTACCTTGTATTTAAATGGAATACATGGACAGAAACACTTTTCTCCATACGGATTACGAGCTTTAGATGATTAGGTAAGTCTAATAAGAATGTTCTCTGGGGAGGCACAGTTAAGTCCGACGCTTTTACTCTCCCAGCAATGCTGCACTCTTCTCACCAACACTATCAAAATATCTTGTCTCTCGTCCACTTGTCGTCACAGCCAAAATGCTACTACAAGCTTTTTCTCCCCGGTTTGTGTGGGCTAGTCAATAAATACACAATTACAGTGTTCATCTGGGCTCGTTACTCTGACCTGCCCGTGCAGCACGTGTGACACTAATCAGCACGTGTCAATCCTTCACATACGGGCCACTCTGGATAGTTTAGCCAGGCCACGACTCATGATCAGGAGAATGCGAGTTCAATCTCCCCACTCGCCTCTGATCTCATTTTGCATGCCAAACACAGTCGTGCACGCTTCGAACTACTACATTTGTGGTTTCTCTCGCTACACTCCCCCCTGATCTCATGATCACATATACTACAGTGCGGAGCAGGTCTCTTTAGTCTGCTAATATCATCTAAGCGGGACACGCTCGGTGGTATCTTCATCCTCGTTTGTATCATTGGATGTGTCTCTCTTGGTGGTATCTTCGTCCTCAGTTGTATCATCAGATGTGTCTCTGGGCCCATTCTGGCCACACTTGTTGTGATCTCTCTCAGATGCTGCTGAATCCCCCCGTGTCAACTCCTCATACAGCCTCGGCGCTTCATCGTCAGAGGAAGTAACGCGGCAACTAGTGGCGTCTGCTCCACGCAGAGGACGAACATCTTTTATGTGGCGGGGTGTCCTGTCAACAAAGACCGACTGTGGACTGTAGACATTAGTTATCTGTCCCTTTCAAAAATGAGTCGTACATCGCCCATGTGGAATCTTAACCCAGACGATATCCCCCACTTTATAACTACTGGGACCAGTGTCTTCTGGTGGCGATGCAACATCGATGCCATTTATACGGGCCGGGTATGTGTGTATCACATTAGCTAGTGCAGTTGAAGCTGTTATATTATCCTTGGGAGTCACATTGTACCAGTACACTGCTTCCATCACCGAGCACTGTGTTCTTGTGGCAATGCGCTTGATCGTACGATGGGATCTCTCTGCGATCCCATTACCCGACGGCACGTATGCACATTGGAATCTCATCCGGACGCCCCAGCGCTCGGCAAAGTTAGTGAATGTCTCTCCACTAAAGGCCGTGGCGTTATCCGTGAGTAATTCGGGAGGCGCCCCCCTTTCGTGGAATACAGTCTCCAGCTGCCGGATGATGCTGGCAGAGTCCTGGCGTAGTAACGGCCTCCAAATGGCAAATCGACTGGGACCGCAGTCGATCAATGTTAGGTAATGCCGACCTCCAAGGTGGGTCACGTCCATTCTGACCCTGCTCCAGTTCTCACGTACGTCCAGTCTACACGTCTTCCACCTTATCGGAGCTGGATCTATGGATTGACACTCATCGCAGTCTCTGACTACTTCCCGCACAGCGGCCTTAGAGACCTCGGGACTAACCAACCTTGCGAAGTAGAGTGTGCGCTTCGATTTACGCACTCGATTCTCTTCACGCCGCTCAGCTGACACACTAATTCCGCCTTCTCTACCCATTCAACTACCGATTGCCCAGAATTGGTCCCGTCAAAGAGGGGTATCAACTTGGGGTCGAAGGCCATAATGCCGAAAATAGCTTCTAATAAGAATGTTCTCTGGGGGGGCACAGTTAAGTCCGACACTTTTACTCTCCCAGCAATGCTGCACTCTTCTCACCAACACTATCAAAATATCTTGTCTCTCGTCCACTCGTCGTCACAGCCAAAATGCTACTGCAAGCTTTTTCTCCCCAGTTTGCATGGGCTAGTCAATAAATACACAATTACAGTGTTCATCCGGGCTCGTTACTCTGACCTGCCCATGCAGCACGTGCGACACTAATCAGCACACGTCAATCCATCACATACAGGCCACTCTGGATAGTTTAGCCAGGCTACGACTCACGATCAGGAGAATGCGAGTTCAATTTCCCCACTCGTCTCTGATCTCATTTTGCATGCCAAACACAGTTGTGCACGCTTCGAACTAGTACGTTCGTGGTTTCTCTTGCTACAGTAAGTCAACCCTTCATTAATAATTATAAGAGAGGAATGATTTTAACGATTTGTTTTACATTTTTTTTTTTAAATCTATTTTAGATTTTATCAAATTTTAAGAAATTGTACAATTTTTTTAAATTTTTATTTTTATTTATTTATTTTTTATTTTTCATTTTTATTTTTTTTCACCCACCCCCTTTTTATATTAACAATCTGGAAAAAGGTTTATTACTTTTTGTACAGGAATATAAATAATAGAGTCAACACATAGTTCTCGAACAGTATGACTAGCTACTCGATTAGTAGGAACTCGACTAGGAATACTACTACATAACTCGACTATGAATAACCTCGCATATTCATATCTTTATATGTGTTCCACTGGATGAATCCAACTATCTTGAAGGGGAAATATCTTCCCTTACAACAATACAATAACAAAACTAGGTCCTTTCTACAAACTGTTTCTCTCCAAAGAATGTTAACAAAACCAGATCTTTCAACTAAACTATCTTTCTACAAACAACAATTATTCTAGCTCTACTTCTACCGGCATTGAATGATCCACTCTGGTTGATGTATTATAAAATAAACCAAACCAAACCAAACCAAACCATCAGTCTATTCATATCTATCTCACTGTTCATATCTATCTATCTATCTATCTATCTATATATATATATATATATATATATATGTCTGTTTATATATACAAGGGTGAGTCAAAAAGTAATACCATTTTCTTTATTTCATGAGAAGTTTTTTTTATAAAACTAAGGCTTACATTGAGATCCTAATGAGGCTCAGAGAAAGAATCCGACAAGTAAGACCCAACATGCCAATCAACAATGTCCTCCTTCTGCGTGACAATGCTCGACCACACACAAGCATCAGGACAAGGGAGAAAATCGCCTCATTCGGGTGGACAACTTTACTGCATCCTCCATACTGACCAGATTTACCGCCTTCAGACTACCATCTCTTCAGCTCCATGATTGAGGGTTTGAGAGGTAAACATTATTCCAGTGATGAAGAAGTGAAATCTGTAGTGAAGAAGTGGCTCAAAGGACAGTCAACAGAATTTTATGGGGCAGGGATACATGCTCTCATTCAAAGGTGGAACATTGCTATTGAGAGAAACTGTGACTATGTGGCAAAGTAGGGATGTGATCCACAGAGGACCAGCTTCATTTTGATGTATGATACATGTTGACCTAAGTTCAAATCCTGGACGAGGCCACAGTTCACATAGTGCTAATACCCTTGGGAAAGGTATGAATCCAACTATTCTCCCTCCAGCTATAGGTAAATAGTAGGGCAGACTGGGCTCTTTAACCTTGGTTAGGCAACCAATCTAGGAGAAGGAAAACTGAATTCAAACCTGTTAAACTTGGGAGGTCACTACTAGAATAGGCTCAGGCCTACTTAGAGATCTATTTCAATAATAAAAAAAAATTAATTCAAAATTTAGTAATTATACCTATCCTAAACAAAATGGCATTACTTTTTGACTCACCCTTATCTATCTATCTCTGTTTATATATATATATATATATATATATATATATATGTAATTGGTAATTTGCTTGAAGCATTGTTAAGTATGTTATAAAATATTAAAATTCGAAGGCAATACAATGCGTATAAAAAATAAAGACAAAAAGTTGTTTTTTTATGTCTTATCGATTTCGAAGCATAAACTTCATCATCAGAGTTTATTTTCAGAAATGACGTGCTTATTTGTGTGGTTATAATTTCTCTTCTTATTTCCTTTTCCTCTCCTTTTTTTTTTCCTCTCTTTCTTCTTCTCCTCCTTTATGAATGGAATGGGCGAATAACTGTAATTTCTTATTTCTCTCTTTTTTTTTTTTTTTTTTTTTAAATTTATTTTTTATACGCATTATTTTTTATACGCATTGTATTGCCTTCGAATTTTAATATTTTATATATATATATATATATATATATATATATATATATATATACACACAATGTAAAAATTCATAAAAATGAAATAAAACAGGGTAAAACTCATGACTGAGCATCACATTTGATGATGAGCTTGATCTTTAAGTTTGCTAGTATCAACACATCTGAACAGACTTCAGACATGTTGATACAAGCTCACCTGAAGACTGGTCATGTAAAACTCAGTGTCATGAGATTTTAACCTGTCTTATTTTATTCTATAATTGAAATATTGTGATAATGCTCTCCATTCTTGTGCATAGACCACTGTATTTTACTGATTTAAAACCTCTAAATAGAAGAAACTATCAGTTCAATATAAAAATGTAAGATACTATTGAAATTTTAATTAAGTTTGTTTCAACTTAACATGTGTATCAATAAATTGATAGAAATAATTTTCATTAACTTCATGTGTATTTGTGGGGTTACAAGTGGTTTAATGTTTTAGGTTTAAAGGTGGCTGGTTATTCCTGGTGTGTGTTCCTAGGGATTGCTTTTAACCCCATCATATTTGGTGGTTGCGCTGAAAAGAAATTCAAGGAAAGAAAGATACAAAGACAAAAAGTAGTTTTCAGGATTTAGGCTTTATTCACAGGTCATAGCCACCACTTGGTAAGGAAATATCTTCCTGGCCAGTAGTAGTATAAAGCCTAAATCCTTAAACTACCTTTGGTCTTTGTCTCTTCCTTTTCTCTCCATGAATTCCTTCTCAGCGCGACCACCAAATAAGATGGTAAGATAAGTAAACCCTAGGAACACGCACCAAGAATAACCACAGCTACCTTTTAAACCTAAAACATTAAACCTCTTGTCACTTCACACATATTCTACATTCCCAGCCAACAGGGTAGTTGGCCTCTCTGACACTTTTAATTAAAATTTAATACATTGTAATAAAATGAAGCTCTTCAGCCTACACCCTTGTATGTAAATCATTACTAATTCATAACATCTTTACATATACTGGCCGGTCTTCAAACTACAGTTGGTATCAAAAGTATTTGCCTCTACTGAATATTTGTATATTTTCTAAGGAAATACAAATATTTTCAAGTACTTATTGAACTTGGCATAAATAATTTTGAATAATTCATGAATTCTTTAGAAGTTTTGATCTATCATATTCATAGTTATAGATTTTTCTAAAAATTGGTGCAGTCCAAAATTATTCCCTCCCCCTATGGTGCAGTCCAAAATTACCCCCCCCCTCCTTTGGAAATTATGAAATAATAATGTTTTGTGACAATTGTAATTTTTTTTTCTTAATTTGAAATTTAATAAGAGGGTGAGTCAAAAAGTAATGCCATTTTGTTTAGGACAGGTATAATTACCAACACAAGAACATGTATCTACATCAAAATGAAGCTGGCCCTCTGTGGATCACATCCCTACTTCTTCACATAGTTACCGTTTCTCTCAATAGCAAGCACTCTTCGGAGAAAAAAAAACCCTGATTCTATAACATTCTGGAAGGTTGTGAAGGTGAATGCCATGTACCATGATAATTTAGTTCTGTAACCATTGTGAAAACTGTTGTACTTGACAAGATGTGGAAATTTTTTTTGGAGGAGAAATTTCTCTGACATGGCTGCAACAGGTAGCCCCCCTCCTAAGGGAGATGTTTTGTAATAAAAAAGTATATTTTTGTTTTGGGCCATGGTGCCTTTATTTTTAAAGCTTGTGGGGTGAATTTTTGAAGGCCTCTGATTGGTCAGAGATGACATCATTGTAAGGAACCAGAAGGTTCCTGACTGAGATCCCTTTCTTTGGGCACTTTAATTACGACTGGCAGAGTGTGAACAGAGGTGAGAGAACAGGTCTCTCTTGGGAGAGCCCCCTCCCTCCTTCTATGTTTGGTTCGCTGTGAACAGCGAAGGATCTTCCTCTTTCTTCAGAAAAAAAGGGACTAGGATTCGTGAACGAATCTAAGGATTTTGTGAGAGGCGTGAACGATCTCGTGAAAAACACAAGAAGTATTTTGGGACGTGACCGTCCAGACTCTTTAAAAAGAAAAGGATTTAGGATTCGTGAACGAATCTAAGGATTTTGTGAGAAATGTGACCGACCTCATGAAAAATACAGTGAGAAGTATATTTGGGGACGTGACCGTCCAAACTCTTTAAAAAAGAAATTTGAAAGAGAAAGACAGAAGAAAGTAAAAAGAACATAGTAGGAGAGAAGGAAAGAACAAAGCAACTCAGAGTTCTCTAAAACAAGTGACTAAAAAATAAGGGCCCAATAAAAACATTTCGGGCATTTCGAACTTTTGCCTCCCGGCAAGTAATTTATTGTATGTAATTTTTTGTAGTGTTTATTTTTATATGTTTTTTTTAATGTTTTGTTAAAGATAAGGATACTGCACAGGAACATTTGTGCAACCCTCAGCAGACAGTAGAGTAGTTTTAAAATTTGAATAAATATAGTAATTTATATGTAAGGGTTTGTCTCGTCTTTTGGACTTCTGTTGATTCCTTTTTTCCTTCGTATATTATTTGCACTTGTTTTATTTTTATTTGTTACCTAGAGTCGAGTTTTGACTACGCAACCAAAAATTCGACAAAGATGCTATGAATGAAGATAGTTGATGTGTACAACCAAAGTAATAAATATACAGTACTTTCCAATTGTTTAAATGTCCTACATGAATAATTCAGAGTACTAACAAATATATGCTCCCTCCGGGTGCAAGTATTTAATGTTTTAATGTAATAAAATATTATATTAGAAAGGCTAATGAAACTAAATAAGAATGCAGATAAAAAGATTTGAAATAGAGGGGAGTATGATAAAAAAAAATAAACAACTGAAACTTACTCTTCCATCATTCCCATCTTTCATTGCTAAATTTTCCTAATTTAACTATTTAGTTAAATTTGGAAATAAAGAATAAAATTACAGATATTTGTTCTTTTTAATGGATTTCTTTTTAAAATTCATCCCCGAGATTTTTTCTCATATTCTTTAAGATAAAACCAAACAATCAGAAATCAATAATACTAAGCACATATTTATTAAAATCAAGTTTTTAATATCAATATGCAAATTAGCTTCCCGCTCACACTGTAAATCACTATTTTGTTGTATATATAAATACAATTCCATGTTATTAGTATGTAGATAAGGCCAGCAGTATTAATAATGTAAAATAATTTTGTTAATAATTGCGGTTTAAATAAAAATAAAATCATGGAGAATTGTGACTTGAGACAAACAAACACACAATCTCCATTATAATAAGATTATCAAGAAGTACAACAAAGCTCATTGAGTTAAGAATAAATTAAAGACTGGAAAAAAAAACAGTTCATTTATGAGAGAATAAAAGTATTTTGGTATTCTTAAAAATAATATTAGACAAAGTGCATAAAAGCTGTATTTGGAACATAACTGGACATTCCAACATGACAATGACCCTAAGCACATGACATGAATTGTGTATAAAATACTTAGATGACAACAAAACTAAGGTATTAATGTATCCCAGAAAAAGTCCTACCTAAACCCCATTGAAAATTTATGGGCATATTTAAAAAAAAAAGTAAGAGACAAAAATGTTTCAAATTATCCCAGGCAGAAAACCTGACCTAATATTGATTAATAAGAAAAAGAGAACTTGTCAACTGGTAGATTTTGCAGTCCCAGCAGATCACAGGTGAAAATGAAAGAAAAGAAAAAGATAGACAAATACCTGGACCTTGCAAGAGAATTGAAAAAAACTGTGGAATATTATGGTGAAAGTGATACCAATTGTAATGGTATATGCATCAATCAGAATCTATTCTTGAGAATGGAACACATTGTAGTGATATGATAAGAAGTGAGCTGGAAGTTAATGCATTGAAAGCAGAAATAAAATAAAAAAGTTAGTAATCTGCGCATAGGATTAGCGCAGGTAGAAAGCAAAAATAGAAATAATAAAAATGATAATTTTGGACCAATCATAGGCCTTTTTACACCTAAAAAAAGTTTTAAAAAAAGACCAAATCTGGAGCCTAGGTAAAACTTATTTAAAGGAAGGTTTCCGAAGAGAAGTTCAGAAAGACCAACTTATATCTGAATACTCCACGTCGTTCAACTTAAAACTATTTTCCTGCTACTAAGGTACAACTTACTTTACCCTCTCTAAAAGTTCCACTGCTGATTAGATGTTATACTCTTTCTTTACCATTTCTTCCTCTATTGGACTGAACTCAACTCTTTCTTCCTCTACATTATTGAACTTATAAAAAGGCATATTCTGCTGAACTTTGAACACTATATTTTGACTTCTCTTATTACTGTAACTTTAATGTTTAAATAGAAGGCTTATTGCTTCCTTCTGTGAATGATTTGTTTTTCCTTTTATTATTTCTATAACCATATAGTGTGTTTGTTGTAATTACCAATATATATATAAATATAAAAATATATATATAACTTCACCCAAAACAACTACCATAAATTGAGGACCACTATAAACTGGTTACCCAACGAACCACCATAACATAAAATTATCTGCGATTTTGAGATAAAGACAGATTACCTTATCCCAGGCAGAAGACCAGACCTAGTATTGATTAACAAGAAAAAGAGAACTTGTCAACTGGTAGATTTTGCAGTCCCAGGAGATCACAGGGTGAAGATGAAAGGAAACAAAAAAATAGACAAATACCTGGACCTTGCTAGAGAATTGAAAAAACTGTGGAATATGAGGGTGAAAGTGATACCAATTGTAATTGGTGCACTTGGAATGGTCTAACAGACTAGATGAACTGGAAATCAGAGGAAGAATTGAGTCCATCCAGACTACAGCAGTGCTGAAATCAGCTAGAATACTCAGAAGAGTCCTGAAGATCTGAGGAGACTTGTTGTCACCCAGACTTCAGTGAAAGACTATCAGCTTATGTAAGAAGTGAAATAAAGATAATAATAATAATCTTATTTAATAGAAATTTGGTGTCTGTCTATAACTGAAACTATGTCACTGTTTACATCATATGATAATCTGAGTTACATTTGCCTCAAAACACCCCATATTATTATTGCATTTAAAGTCCTGCAATGTGTCTTATATATCACTAAGAAATAAAGGTTTACATAATATATGGAGTGGTTGATTTGCATACTGGTTTTAACAAAACCGGGTTTAATGAATAATTACTGGGTGTTATTGATCTCTAATATTATTGTTTTATTCTCCAACATATTAAAATCAATCCTATGAATGATTTAATATAGAAACCAATTAAAATATAATTAAAATAAGTGCAATCTTTTTATATGTGTTCTTATTTAATTTTGTTGGTCTTTCTAATTTGATATATTTTATTACATTAAAACCTAAATACTTATGGCCACAGGGTACATATTCTTGCTAGTAATAATAATATAGTGGAATCATAGAGTCTTCAGAAGCGTGCATGAAATAAGCTTAGAAGTAAAAGTATGTAATATTACGAAAAATTATTAAATATTATTAAATAGGATATATATATATTATATATAAATTATATTATTATATATAAATATTATTATTATATATAAATTATTAAATATTATTAAATAGGATATATATTTTTTTTCATTAATTTAATATAATACATACTCATGCTTACACACACACACACACACACACACCCAGGGCAAGTGAATTAGTCGTTTGTTTAAATTTTTTTTTTAATCTACGGCAACCGTTTTCAGCGTCTGTTATACGTTTTAAACATCCATGAACGCTAATGTTTCATTCAACAATTTTTAAATAGACTGACCGACAAAGCAAAAGAGTCTCGCAGATTTTTTATTTTCTGTGTTACATTTATTTTTTCCGCAAACTAACGAAAGCCCTGATGAAGATCTATTGAAACAGACCGAAACACTGCAGAGTAGGCGAAATAAACATTCCTCATTTATGAACTTGTGTGTCTTTTCAATTTTTCATAATAACATACTGTCGGAATCACTCCCACTTTTTCTTCACATGTAAAAGTATGTAAGAAACAAAAATACTTATAATCCCTAAACTTTTGAAAAGCATGGAAGTACAAGGGTGAGTCAAAAAGTGATGCCATTTTGTTTAGGAACATGTATCATACATCAAAATGAAGCTGGTCCTCTGTTGATCATATCTCTACTTCTCCACATAATCACTGTTTCTCTCAATAGCAATGTTCCACCTTCGAATGAGAGCATGTATCTCTGCCCTGTAAAATTTTGTTGACTGTGCTTGAGGGTTTGAGAGGCAAACATTATTGCAGTGACAAGGAAGTGAAATCTGTAGTGAAGAAGTGGCTCAAAGAACAGCCAAGAGAATTTTATGGGGCAGGGATACATGCTCTCATTCAAAGGTGGAACATTGCTATTGAGAGAAAGGGTTACTATGTGGAGAAGTAAGGATGTGATCCATAGAGGACCAGCTTCATTTTGATGTATGATAGATGTTCCTGTGTTGGTAATCATACCTGTCCTAAACAAAATGGCTTTACTTTTTGATAAATCCTCACATAATACCAGTCAGCAAGCAGAGAATAATTTAACAACTCCCAGCACTCCAATAACACCACCACCGCTACCAGAATGACCACCACCCATTGTCATTCTGGATTATTTTTAACTGTCATTAAGTCTGGTGACATGTGAAAATAATGTCTGTTTTGCAATATAAATTGTTAATTTCTAAAACATTTCACAACTAAATATTTCACAATAAAATTTAATTCTCATGATTTAAATATGTCAGTTGACTGTAAAGAGGTATTTTGTTATACATGTTGACAGCTTATTATAGATATTTACCAAATTAAAAAAATATATATATATTATACCAATTTAGGCCATACTAAATTGCATCTGGTAGTAAGGCTCCAGTTTTTGAGATTTGAGAAATGTGAAGACTCTCTTTCATTGCCATTACTCCCAGATCCACTCTGTTTGTTGAAGGTGTGTGGTGTAATGGTTACAGCTGTAGGAAATGGACTCGTCTACCCGAGTTCAAATACAGTTCACATAGTGCTAATACCCTTGGGAAAGGTATGAATCCAACTACTCTCCATCCAGCTATGGGTAAATAGTAGGGCAGACTGGGCTCTTTAACCTTGGTTAGGCAACCAGTCTAAGAGAAGGAAAACTCTGAATTCAAATGTGTTAAATCCACTTGTGGTGGTCACTACTAAAATAGGCTCAGTCCTTATTAGTGATCTATTTCACTAATTTTAACTACTATTAATAAAAAAAACTAATTATTAATTTTTGTTAGGGTACCATGTATGAGTCAAATAGATCTGTTTGAGATGATGTTTAAAATAATTGTGAACTTTAATACATTGGTTCTTAAAACATTGAAACTGTAACAAAATATGAAGTGTTTGCAAATTATTTGTATTAGGTTGGTTGATTGGTTGGATTTTATGGTAAGACAACCCTTGTTGGGTTATTTTATGCCGAAGAGATTTTTATTTTATTCATTCTTGTTAGATATTCAAATTTTTTTAAAACTCATTTTTTTATCTATTTAATCCCTAGATGGGACCCTAACAAGTACGACTAATCCAAGCCAGAGTGGAGCTGGGAGTAATGGCAATGACGGTATACTCCACACTCACTTTCCAGTCCCCCAATGGGGCCACCTGTTGGCCGTGGGTGGCGACCCGTGATGCTTAAGGATAGAACCCAGGTGGATGAGCAGTTCATGACATGCAATACTCCACTTTGGCCCTATCTTGGGCTAGACGGGCAGTCGGAGAGGCCCCCTGTGATCAATCAGCTGGTCATGTCAAGCCCTAGCACCTATATGATTTTCCCAACCTATTGCCCTTATGGCAAGCCCCACCCTTTTATCATATGGATGCTAGAGGCGGTGGCTGCGGGTCTACATGTCCTGGAATGACGTTAAACTCTATCTGATGGTGAGGTTTCAGTTTTGGAGGTTTGGGGAATGTGGAGCACCCCTTCATCACCATTGCTCCCTGTCCACTCTGACCCGGAGTGGTAGTACCTGTTAGGGTCGGATCAAAACTTTATCGGCATTAAATGACCCACTGAGGTTGATATTCAAAACAAAAAAATCAAAAACATAAAAAACATCACTTTCCAGATCTCCAGAAATTACATGCAGTTTAATGTCATACGAGGACACTAAGACCCTAAGCCACTGCCTTCTAGCACATATATGATAAAAGGGTTGGGGGTTTGCTATAAGAGCAATATGATTGGAACAATCATATAGTTGCTAGGGTTTAACTTGACCAGCCGTTTGATCAGAGGGGGCCTCTCCAACCAGCTGTCTAGCCCAAGTAAATAGCCAAAGTGGAGTGTTGCATGTCATGGACTGCTCAGCCACCAGGATCCTATCCTTAAGTATCACAGGTTGCCACACACAGCTAACAGGTGGCTCCAATGGGGGAGGGTCTTACTCCTCTGCAGAGGTGCAGTAGGCATATTCTACAGCCCGAGTCGACAGGGCAGAATTTGTATTAGATAGGACTACTTGAAACTATATAAATGTGTACAAATTATTTGTGATAGATAGGAATAATTACTTAGTTATATATATATTTTACCAACCCCTCTGCACGAGCAGGATGGGACACAAGGTCAATTTCTTAAGCGGAGTTCAACAGGTTTGAATTCAGAGTTTTCCTTCTCCTAGACCGGTCGCCTAACCATGGTTAAAGTGCCCAGTCTGCCCTACTATTTATCCATAGCTGGAGGGAGAGTAGGATTCATACCTTTCCAAAGGTATTAGAGCTAAGTGAAATGCAATTACCACATCCAGGATTTGAACTCGGGGCAACAAGTCCATTTCCCAAGACTTTAACCATTACACCACGCGCTTCTACTTAAAATCATATAAAGACTTGTAAATTATTAGTATTACCTAGGAATAGTTGATTGAAAATAAAAGTTTTATAATTTACTTGAAGCATTGTGTTTATATTGGTTTGGTGGTTGGTTTTGAAGGCTATCATAATACAAGTATAAAGAAAAATGAGGTAACTATGATGTTATTTGTTTACCTTTGATTTATTCTTAATATTTCAAGATAAAGATCTCTTCATCAGAAGATTTCTGAAAGTCTGGAACTGTTAGCTTGTTGCTAGGTTCTGTCCATTCTGTTGTATGACTGGTGATATTTTCCAAATTCTCAGTGTGTGTGTATGTGTAAGTCTGTGTGTGTTATGTGTATTTATGTGTGTGTGTCTGTCCAACAATGTCTTAGTATCATTCCAGGTTTGACCTACACCCCCTTTTTTTATTAGGCAGGCCTTAGTAGTTTGTTTATTTGATTGAAAATATATAATTTTTAGCAAATTATTATTGTTATTTAGGAATAGTTACTTAAAACCATATAAATGCTTATAAGAAAATTACTTCAACATTAAATAACCCAATAGAGGTTGACATGCCATAAAGCCAACCAACCAACCAACCAACCAGCCAACCAACACAATTCCGTTATTGTTATTTACTAAGTTTTGCTTAGTCTAGCACAATTGTCTCTGGTTGCATACAGTACCAGCTCTAAGTGGTCACTCATCTAAGTACTAAAAAGGCTCAATGTTCTCTTAACTAATTGGAAACCCATGATTGCAGTGTGACTTGACAGTAAGCTACAAATGGAGGCTTATGGTGTAATGGTTAGAGGAAATGGACTTGTTGACCTGAGTTCAAATCCTGAACGAAACTCTGAATTCAAACCTGTTAAACTCCGCGTAAGAAATTGACCTTGTGTTGCATCCTTTTCGTGCAGAGGGGTTGGTAAATATATACAAATGGAGGCTTATGGTATAATGGTTATCATTGAAGTAAGTGGACTCTGTGACATGATGAGGCTGTTTGCATTTCGTATAGTGCTAATACCCTTGAGAAAGGTATGCATCCAACTATTCTCTCTCCAGCTTTTGGTGAACAGTTGAGCGGATTAGGCTCTTTAACTTTGGTTAGGCAATCGGTCTAGGTGAAAGAAAACTCTGAATTCAAACCTGTTAAACTCTGTTTAAGAAATTGACCATGTGTCACACCCTGCTCGTGCAGAGGAGTTGGTAATTACATACTAGTTGGATCAACAAGAACTACTTAAATGTTTTGAACTACAAAATGTTTTGATAATTTTGTCTAAATGTAACAGAATTGACCTTTTATTTTAGAAGCAAAACAAAAAACAAACAAAAAGTGTTGTATACCCACATCTTGGGTATATAATTGGAGAGAGAGACAGACAGACAGATTAGAGATGGGATGAGGGTTCTTACTTGTTACTCATTGCTTCTAACTACTTCCATCTCGTTGGCCGCCATATTATTTTCAGGGCTGACTTCTCGGGGTGATCCAATGGGGCTGTTTCTTCTTTCTTGTTCGGGCTGAGTGTTTGTGCATTATGCTACTTAATCAATAAAGAAAGACCTGTTGTTTTTCTTATAAGTCTTTTATTTCAACAACCAGAGCCCATATTCTGCAGCGGATCGAGAGCGATTCTCAGAGCAACAGACTTTCGAGTCCACTCGCACTGAATCTCTGGTTGTATCTAAACTAAACTCCTCATGCTTGTAATCACGTGCTTCCGGAAGGTCAAGTGGAATGTCACCAGTTGTCAATCATTGGCCATGGTAACTCAAGGTGTGCCAACAGCATGGATTCTCTTGACTCTCTCTCTTGCCATCTATACCTATAAGTCATTGCTCTTGGTAAGTTTTCTAGATGGCATCCAGTGTCTGCACAGAGCTGATGAATCTAAGTTTTATAAAGAAATTTAGGCACAAGCGGCACTATTCCGAGGTTTGAAGTATGGAGTTAACCACAAGTGTGGCAGACAGGTTGAGAGTTAAAGAAATAAAACGAACAACTAGAAATATGAATAAAAGACTGTATTACAGAATAACAATAAAGTTGCAAACTTTAGTTCGTTTGCGCAAATAAATTTGTCACTTATCTGGTGTATCCTGAGATATGGGGTATTAACGGAGACCTTGCTACGGCCCTCTGTTCCGTTCGGATATGATGGACTTCTGCTTTGCATCCGACTCCGTAGTTGTCTGTTGAAGAATAGGAGCGACCTTTTTTAGGTCTGTCCCCAGTGCTAGCTGGATCAGAAGAGAGTGAGTTTGCTTATTCGGCTTTGCCACCAAAGTATGCTGGCTCGTGATTGGTTGGTTTGAAACAGAGGCTCGCAGACAAAGGACGATAACCCCCATACCCCAG
Organism: Doryteuthis pealeii; assembly: GCA_023376005.1. NCBI lineage: Eukaryota > Metazoa > Mollusca > Cephalopoda > Myopsida > Loliginidae > Doryteuthis > Doryteuthis pealeii. The sequence goes on along the minus strand of CM042154.1, from coordinate 43,419,325 downwards.
AATTCTCAATAGTTTTTGCTAGTCAGCCAACACTGTTGTGTCCATAGGAGAACGTCACTTATTGTTATATACTCTTCTAACATATCTTGGGTATATAATGGGAGAGAGAGAGAGAGACAGAGTGTGAGAGATGATGAGAGTTCTTCCTTGTTAACTTTTTCTACTGCTACTGCTGCTAACTCAGCCGCCATATTCTTCAGGGCTTTCTACTGGGGGTTGATCTCTGCTTTTTATTGGGCTGGTCATCTCTTGTCTTTAATAAATTAAGAAGACTTTGTTGTTTTTCTTTTAAATCTTTATTGATAACAACCCCAACCCACAAAACTGCAGCGGATCAAGAAGCGACCCTCGAAAGCCGACGACAGCATCCGCTCTTGGCTAGTCACTGGTCGCAACTAATCTAAAACTTAAACTTCTTTCTCACGCTTCTAATGGCATGTTTCTGGAAGGTTAAGCGGAGTGTCATTACCTGTCAATAACCGTCAAGGTAATTTTCCACTGATTTTGAATCTAATGAACTCTGATTCAAAATATCTAACTACATGAACAAAATATCTATGGTATTATGTATGGGCTGTTTGATGTCAATATTTAATAAAAGTGTTCAAACATTTAAAAGACCATAAAACAATCAAGCACATGGCATAGAAGACAAAACTCTTGATTAAACAAACAAAATTGTATTAACAGAATGTATACAAAAAGACAGCATTGAATACTGGGCGAGGTTCAGTCAAAAGTTCTTTTTTTTAAAGTTCAATGTAAAATGTAAGCTGATATTTCACAATTCCCAAAGTGAGAAAGAAAATGTAAAGTTTTTAAGTCACAATAATCATCAGTCAGGCAATAGTTGTACTGATATTTAGTTTGTCTCTGAAAGCGATAATTATTTAAAGAGAGAGATAGAGAGATAGATAGTTCGTACCTTCTGCATTAAAAGTTCTTAAAACATGTGACAAGGATTCTCTTAGGCAGGCAAAATCTTTCTGCTTGAAAATGAAAAAGTTTGGTTGAATTTTACGAATTTTATTTTTTTATTCTCTTTTTTCTAACATGCGCAAAACAATCATTTTTGTCATTCGACTTCTGTCCATTGAAGCAAGAACTTCCGGCTCGCCACATATCTAACTAAATGATAGCTAATTAATTATGTACGTACTGTACATAATTAATTGGCTATCTATGAAATATGTAACATTATGGGTTCATCCTTACTTCTCCAGCATGCCTTGTTCATCTTACTTGGATGGTTTGTGAGATGGAAGGTAAGACTACAGCTTTGAAGAATTCCTGTTTTATTTTATCAAAGAGATCAGATTTCCATATGGTCGTTAATCTGTCAATAGCAGTCCATTTCTTACCTATGTGCATGTTGATATTGGTTTCAGTTGTTAGTAGATGAGATAATGCTACTGAAGTATATGAACTGTTTCTACTAATTTCAATGGCTTGCAATTTAATAAGGAGATAGCACCATCTGGCTAATAAAAGTTGTTACATTTAGTATTGGATTTTTAAAAATATAAACTAGCAAAAGAAAAAAACTCCCTCCAGGCGGTGTAAAAAATAAATTTTTGAAATATATTGCCTGAGGGATGGGTGGAAAATTAAATAAATGAAATAAAACATTTGATATTTTAAAAAATTACTTACTTAAAAAGCATTATTTTCACTCAACTCCACTGTTTTGTTTGTTTTTGTTTTGTTTTGTTTTACGGCATATCAACCTCAGTGGGTCATTTAATGCCGATAAAGTTTTGAAATAAATCAATTCTTAATGGATAATACAATTTTTTTATAAATACATTTTTCTATTTAACCCATAGATGGGACCCTAACAGGTACTACCACACCGGGTCAGAGTGGACCAGGGAGCAATGGTGATAAAGGGGTGCTCCACATTCCCCAAACCTCCAAAACTGGAACCTCACCATCAAATAGAGTTTAACGTCATTCCCAGGACATGTAGACCCGCAGCCACCGCCTTCTAGCACCCATATGATAAAAAGGGGTTGGGGCTTGCCATAAGGGCAATAGGGTTGGGAAAATCATATAGGTGCTAGGGCTTGACGTGACCAGCCGATTGATCGGAGGGGGCCTCTCCGACCGCCCGTCTATCCCAAGATAGGGCCAAAGTGGAGTATTGCATGTCATGAACTGCTCATCCACCTGGGCTCTATCCTTAAGCATCACGGGTCGCCACCCACGCGACCTTGTAAAGAAAAAATATTTTAGGAAAAAACAATGAGTTGACATGTCGTTAAAATCAATCAATCAATCTAACATAAAGAAATAATAAAGTAATATCTAATTCAATTTTCAGCTGAATGATAATTTGGTGTGGTCAGCATTGAACATTAATTTTTAGTCATTCAAACTATTGGATTTGTTCATTGCTTCTTGGTTCAATTATGACACTGGTGTATCTAAGGCTCAAAACCTCTCATACTGCTGTTACAATTGAAACCCAACGGGTTCTAGTGCTTTCTATCAAAATAAAATAAATAAATAAAAATAATTCTAAGCATAATTTTATTTTTATTTGAGTAAATTTCAATAAGTCTTCAATTAACACAGAAGTTAATCAATCGGTGATTTATCTGGCCCAGGTTACCTCTCTGCATCCGCTCATGGACAAAAGGCAAAACGGCACTATTTTATTTAATTTATTAAAAACAAAGGGTACAGACAGGCCAAAACCTGAGCACAAGGTTAGTTTAATTCACCGGTCGACCCATGATTTCCTCCGTCGTCTTCCGCCGCCTGCTTTCATCATAATACCTCGGGCACACCATGACTGAAAAAAAAAAAAAAAAACCCTACATAAAACCCACGAATTTTATTTACAATAAATTAAATAAATAAATAAAAAATCATTCAATTTCGTAAATATCTTTGATGACTACTTGACATCCGGTAAGCGTCGTGTGACAGTTTCACAAACAAGACCTTTCAAAAATCCTTTGTGATTGGAAAAATGATTCCGTAAAGTTTTATTCATTGTTTTTTTTTTTTTGGCTTAAGCATGTAGGGGCGTGAGTAAATTAGGAAATTTAATTTAAAATGATATTTTTTAAAAGCAAAGTAAATGTAAGAGCCCATTCAACTTTGTCCTGTAATCAGGTTCCGGAAGCACCCAGCAAATGTGTGACTTGTCCTTATTTTCTGTTGAATTACCTAATTCAGAATTTATGCAACATCTACGCTGATTGGTCTACTTGATCGATTTTTGCACCAATCAACATCGTGCTTACGTTACACACGCACACTCTTCCCCGACCGGAACTTATGTAATCGAATCGTCTCGGTTTTTCTTTCATATTCTAGAAAAATACAAGCAATTATTTATTTAGAAATTTAAGAAATTAGAGTCCTTAGTAAAAGGGTACATTTTATTTTTGAAAAAATCTTTAGAAAATAAAGGGAAAAAATGTGGGTACGTTACATACCGAAAGAGGGGAAAAATATTTTTTCTGCAAATGAAAATAATATGGAATAATAAATAGTTTGTGATTTTTAAACTTTTAAGGGCTTTGGGACAAATCTACAAGACAACATTTTTTAATGTTTGTTTCTCCTTTTTTTTAAGAAATAAAAAAAGAAAGAAATGATGCATGAAGATTATGTTGCTGCCTGTTAGATTAAAAAAAAAATAAATTGATAAAAAATTCTCGAACCAAAAAAGCCATTACTCGTATACGTGTGCAATGTACACTGTACATTGTACAAAAAGAAGAGATGGAGACTAAATTTAAATTCTTATAACATTTATTTGGATAAAATAAAAATCGTACATTGTTTTATTCTATCCTTCTCACTATTATTCATCTATTCATTTTTCAGTTTTGACCCAGAAATTCCATTCTAATTCTAACCCATTTTATCTAAAATATTTAGTAATTCCAATTTCTGAATTTAAGAAAAATACCAAAAATAAAGGTACAAGATTAAACTTTTTAATTTATAAAAAAACAAACTTTTTTGTTATAGTAATAATTATAATATGAATCTAATAAGAACTTTTCATCATCATTAAGAAATGAAAGGAAAAAAATAGATCTAAAAGTACAAAATAGAATAATAACTCAAGTGAAATTAGTTACTTTAAGACTACAAAGGAAGAGGATGTAATACGAAAGGTAAAAATTAAAAAAAGAGAAAGCGAAAAAGATAATAATTAGAGAGGAGAAATCAGTGAGTGAGTGGAAATGTGATGTAGAAAGTATATAAGAAGAATGGGAGTGTGACAGAAGGTGCTAGAAGTTATTTAGAGAGGGGGCAAAACTGTAAATATACTGTAAAAAATAAGTATAAGAAAACAAGGAGGGTTTTCCCTTAAGTTAAATAAAGAGGACAATGTAATGATTTCCTTGAAGGGGAGAATAAAATAGGTAGATAATTAAGAAAAGATGGCCACAAAAAGAGAGAAAGAAAAACAGATCATTGAAAGAGAGGAGGTTTAATGGCGATTAGAGAAAAGGGAGAATCAATATAAAGAAAACAGAAAGATTAAACAGAGAGTGAAAGATTAATAGATAGAGTGAGTGCGTAATGAATAAACCGAAGAGAAAAGAGAGAGTCATTAAAGGGAGGTAAATCGCTGTAGTAGTCAGTAGCAGGTTTAACGTAAGACTGGAAGGTTATATATTCTAGTCTCATCAAATTATATACAGGTCTATACTTATCTGTGTAATAATTTTTAAGGATGACAGCCGATCAGTAAGTAAAAAGAAAAATTAACTACTTTTCCATAACTGAAATAATAATTTCTGATCATTTAAAAAAATCCTTTTCTTTATGAAATATTGGCGTCTGTATTTGATGCTTGACTTGGGGTTTTTTTTCATTCTCGTAGACATTTATTACACAAAAAGGACAAAAAGTCAATTGTTTGGCTTATAAATTGTTTTACATCTAGGTCCTTAATTATTTTATTTAATTACCTTTTTTTTAAATGAAACTTTCAAAACCCAGTTACAAGGATTTTTTAATGTAATTCTTGGCAGTGCGTGCTTAATTATTTTCTCACTTGTTTAAATTAGAAACAAAAAACAAAAAAAAAAAAAAAAGAAAAACATACATTTTGAATGACAACCATAAATAAATCTGACTGTTGCATATGTTAGTTTATTATAGAATTTAAATTCTCTTTTGTTATTTTCCTTTTTAAATTAAATAACTGAATTAAATCCTCTTTAGTGCTTTGCCTTAATTTAATTCAATCTTTTTCTGGGTGTGGTTTTTATTTTTATTTTTAAGAAAGGAAGAACAGATGGCTTCAAATTCTTCCTGTAAATGAATCAATTTCTCCTTTGTACGAAAGTCTTATCACTAGATTTAACAAAAGTAATATATATATATATATATATATATATATTTGCCATCGAATACTTTCTAAAATTTAGATATAAGTGTATATTATCTTGCTGTTTATTTTAGCAACCCCCTTTTAATTCTTATCAATAAGTGTTATTGCCACATGTAACAAAAGTTCCCACGTAAACCTACACCATTTCTTTCCTTCCTAGTTTTTATTTTCTGAAATACTTTATATAAATTAAAGGCTTATTTTATTTTCATTTTTCGGGTAATAATTTAAGTATAAAAAATCTCAATCAGATTTATTTTATAGTATGTAATTAAATAATTAAGAAGTATAAGTTTACTTTTTCGTCTATTTTTAAGTAAAAATGAATAAATATCTCTCTTGTCGTTGTCGTCCATTAAATAAAAATAATCTACTCGTCTCCTGCTAAAATGGCTGGTGCTGACTGATTGCTCGTTTCTCTTATAGATGAAACCTAGTCAATTCGTATCAATTGTCGTCGTCTTTTCAGTTCAATAAGACAAATCTCTGAAGGTTTTGTTAATAGCAGTCTTGGTTGATTATACAACCGAAATATGTTTTTTGTGGGTCAGATCTGTGGGTGCTTCTTCTTTAAGAAGCAGCCCTGCTTAGTAATGGTAGTAGTGAGAGATGATGAAATCACATGGAAGCTACTAGAAGCTTGCCTCCTCCGTTTCTCTGTAGCCTTTACAAACACTTAGTTATATATATATATATATATATATATATATATATAAAACCAACCACATCTTTCTTTTTAAATACATTCTAATCCTCTTAATATACTTAATTCCAAACATACCGATCATTTATTCAAGATCAGTTATTTTGCATATATCCGTAAGTTAGATATATCTGACTAATTTTGATGTTCGACTCTTGATTGTCTAGTTATGTTTTTTTTTTCTATTTTAAAAAAGAACCTCAGGACATTTTACCACTAACAGAATAAAAGTTTATTTATTTATTTTTTAATTCATTAATCTCTATGAGCTCTCCATCATGGTATAATAGATGAATAAATTAAAAGCAGCAAATTAAATAAAATGCTTACATATTATACGTTTTTAATGTTGAATTCTTCGTCTATCTTTGATGACTAAGTAAAATAGTGAAATCCTATTTTTTCTAAAAAATACTATTTTCTCCTCATTTAAATCTATAAATTGAATATTTACAAAAAGATAAAATAAAACTTGAAAAAATAATTGCAACTTAATTATAAGTTATGATTAATTCTTGAATGAATCGGTCCTTTTCGTTTTAAAGAGTAAAACTACTTTATGGTTAAGATAACTTTAAAGTGGAACATTTTTTAATTTATAAAAATCTAAACAATCTTCTATAAATTGTGGTTTATTCTTTGGTTGCATCTAATTTCTGTCTTTAATTCTCGTAAATGAGTATGCAAATGATGATATGAATATTCATTAGCTACAATCTGATTTATTGTCCTTTTCCGATCGAAGCAAACAGAAAAAAAGCACCTTGTTCGACTTTTAAACAGATTTTTATTATGCCATATTTGTGTCCATTGAATATTTAAAAAAAACTTTAGCCTGGATAGACGAAGTTAAAACTACTACGACAATTTTTATAAAGACATTCCAACTTCCTTCTTCCTTTTCAAAATATTTTTGGCCTTTTAAGACTTTCGTTTGTAACAAAAAAGAAAAGTGTTAAAATGTGAACAAAGGCTTGGAAGGAAAAAAAAAATCTTCAAAACTAAAAAAAAAAAAAAAAAAAATGCTTTGTTTCTCCTTGAATCCATGGGAGAAAATGTTTGAGGAAAAACACGTTTAGATTTATCTAAGTGTGAAAATCTTTCGATTTTTCCCCTTTTAAATCGAAGAAAAATGTTTTCTTGGAAACACAAAAAGGCACCTTGTTTTATTTTATTTTAATTTTATTTTCACTTTAAACCAGTTTTACGTTTTTGATCGACTTAAATAACCGAAACTAGTTTTCTGAGCAATGATTTTGAAATTCAAAATTATGCTGTGACTTAACCTCTCGCTTTCATGATTTTCTTGTTTCTATAGTTGTAATGCAATTCTTACCTAATCAAAAATAAACATTGATAAAACGAATAATGACCTTTCCCATTTGGTTTATGAAGCAAATAATGACCCGATTTTTCGAGATATTCCCAAACACTTCCTAATTCGTTAAAAAAAATCCATTCAGAGTCACAAGATAAGGGACAAAAGATTTCTTTAATGAATGATTTGAGAGGAATATAAAATGTCTAGATTTATTTTTATTGTTTCTGATTACAGAAGCAAGTACTTATTGTTGATTTGTACTTTTAGCTGAGGGTCATCTAGGTTGAATCTTTGTACTTTTCTCTATCGAGTCTTTTCCTTATTTTATATATTTTTAAGTTACTGCTTGTCTGGAGAATTGATTTTCAGTTTAGTTTGTGGATTCTGTATCTAGATTAAAACAAATTGTTTTAATTATACAAAAAGATCCATGAGTTTTTGTGGCAATTTAAAGGGTCCTGGGTAGGTAACGTATGGAACTCTGTCTTTAGGTATAATTATTTTTAGTGTTAAAATAAATCTAATGAAATAAGATTGCGTGGGTGAGTTTTCAAACTCGACAATCTTCAGTTTTTGAGTGTTTCTAGTTACCCCACCCACCCAACTGTTTAAAATAGATTGACAATTACATTTTTTATCCATACAATTTTTACAGCAATTGTTTCTTGTAACATTTTGTTAATTTTAAACAAGCATTTTATCCTTATTGTCAGGATTAGTTTTAAAGTTTTTGTTTTTGTTTTTTCTTTTTTTCACTTCATTGTTTGAAGGGAAACAGAGACTAATATAAAATGCATTCATCATTTTTTCAATTTTTGTGGGGTTGCAGGATGTCATCTGATTTGCCAATTCCTCAATTTGTAACTACTTGATTGGCACCGATCAGTCAAAAATCGATATTTTCTTTTGAAAATGAAAATATTTTATTTTGATTCTATACGAGGTTCACTACCGTCGATTGTTTTCGTTGACTTAAAATGAAAACCACTTCCTTGTTAATTTTCTAACTAAACTAAAAAGGAGTTCCAAAATATTCTTAAGCGGATATTCCAATATTAAAAATTAATAAAAGGAACTAAGCTAGCATTGTGCAGTATAATTGGTGCAGTCATAAAAACGTATTCCAACTTCACAATTAAACAAGTCTGAGATAATAAATAACGTACATATGATTTTAAAAGAATATAACAAATGACTTTTAGTCGAAAGAGGAGAAAAATAAATAAAACTTGATTTCTGTGTTATGTAAGAATTCACTTACTCGGTGATATTATTTGACTGAAAGCTGAGAAATTTAGCCAATTAGTTCAGTCGTTGATGTTGAAAGTGAAAAAATATTTACATAACAATTGTGCAATGATTAACTGCTTCGTTATGCAAAATAGAAATGGATGCACTCATATATATAAAGCTAAAAATCAGGGTTGGGGAATCGATCAGTCTCCAAGGGTCCAAAAAGTATTCGAAATACCCATGTAGCAAGTTTCAATTTTGAATTGACTTTGAATAACTCTGTGTTTATAACTTTCAATGTCTTAATATTGGGATCTCTGCTAATATAGTCTGATAGATATGTCTAACTCTGTGGCATTAGAAATATTCCCTCCCCACAAAAATCTCTTATTTTAGACACGGAGCCATAGAAACAAGTGTCTGATTGTATTTATGGTTGAACTTGCAAATCGTCGTCAAAATTAAAACGGAAACTTGTTTGGTGGTGATCCATGACAGTTTAACAGTGTATGAATGAACTTTTTTGCAAAGTGAAATTGACTTTAAAAAAAAAAAAAATGTCTTCGGTTTTGGTATTAATTTTTAAAATCGAAAATGAAATGAAAATTTGAATATTTTTTCTAAGAGAAAAACTGATGAAATAATCAATATATACTTACTTTTTATTCTAATAGGTCGAAAAAGTTGAAAAATGATTTTTTACGCTAAAAAAAACAAACAATAGTTACTGAGAAGTGTCTCGTCTCTTTGTATAAAAACAAAACAAATATGTCAGTTTTGCTCTTCCGTATATTCTAAGAATCACACATTACTATTCAACAATAAAAATTACAAATTCTTTTTAAAATATTAATATAGCGTGGATCGGACCAATTTTTAGTTCAGCTGAATTCTAAAATTCATATATTTAAATATATATATATATTTAAGCACACAAATATTAATTTCTTTAAAAAAAAAAATTTTTCTTTTTTTTTTTGACAATAGAATATAATACATACCAATTAAAAAAGCAAAAAAAAGTTTACAAATAATATTGACATTTTTTGCACTTTTTATTTCCGATTTCATTAATTTTTCCTAAAAAGACTACTGCGTTGTATATTATACAATTTCTTTGATATAGTTATTCAGAATCTTATCTTTATAGAAAATGGTTAAAAAAGTTTTGACGGGTCATTTTTTTCATCTCATAAAATGAAATAGGGGTGGGGCTAGACCTTGTAAAAAAAAAAAATATTTCCCCTAATATATTTTAGGAAAAAACTATTTCAGATATATTTACATCCAAAGGTAAACATTTATTGAAATTTTCGTGAAAATCAGTCTATTAATTGATTTTTTCATAGAATTTATAAAAAAAAACTTATCGTAACTTGTTTTTAGCTACGTTAAATTTCAGTTGATTTAACAGTGCAAAAATGAAAACATTGTTTTTCAATCATAATTTTCATTATTTCCTTTAAAAAATTTAAAAAATCATCATGAGTTTGTTTAATGTTTTTTCTTTCGATTGGAAAAATTAAAAAAAAAAAAATTAATTTTTCTGCAAGTTTCATTGTGTTAAATATAGGGGGAGGGTTAAATTTCACAGGGTAAAATTGGTGGTACCTAATATACATCAAATTGGATACAACAGAACTAACGTCAAGAGAGGCGAAATATTAAAATAAAGGTAATTTGTAGGTATCAAAAAAATCAGGTCATGTGATCAGTTTAGGTCATATTGAATAAACAAAAGTAAATATTTTTGAACTATTTTTTTAATCTCACAAAAAAAAAATGACGATTTAATAGTTGTTACAAAGAGAAAAAAATTACCATTATCTTGAAAAATAAGTAAAACAGTCCGAGTTTGTTTTAGAACCGGGACTGCAAATTTACATATGATCACTTTGATAATTATACATTTAAATGTATAGGTGGCTGTATTCAACATAACAATTGTTTTCTTGTGCATATTCAATAACCGATTATTGGTTTTCAACAATTTTTGAAAGTTTTTTTTGGGGGAAAGGAGGGGTAGTTTCAGAATAACTCCTGAATATTTTTTTTTAGTTGAACTTAGTGTAACTGAAGCAAAGAAAAGATAAGTATTTTACTAATTGTAATTTATAGGTACCACCAATTTTCCCTGTGGAATTTATTCCCCCCCCCCTCCTATTTAACACAATGAAACTTGCATAAAAGTTAATATTATCTTAAATTTTTTGGGTATTCGAAAAATACCCATTAAAAAAAAAAAACATTTAAAAAAAAAAATTTTTCTTATGAAAATACTGAAAATTATGAAAAAAACAATGCTTTCATTTTTGCACCGTTAAATCAATTGAAATTTAAAGTAGACAAAAACAAGTTATGTTTAAAGTGAAATTAACTTTTTTTTTTTTTTCAAATTATGCTGGTAGAATTTGCGCCCTTTCAAAATTAAAATCAAAAAAGAAATGAAATGAATAAAAATTTGAAAAATTTTAATATTAAAATTTACTATTAAGATTTCACATTGAAATTGACTTTAAGATTATGCCAGTTGAATTTGCGCCTGTTCAAATTCAAAATCGAAAAAAATGAAATATATGAAAGTTTTAATTACTAGTAAAATTTACTATTGAAATTTATTATTAAAATTTCACAGTGAAAGTAATTTTTTTCCAATTATGCCGGTCGAATGTTCGGCGGTCCGGATAAATTTAAAATCGGAAATGAAATGAAAATCAGAAAAACTGATAAAATAATTAAGAGGTTCTTACTTTTCTTACAAAGAGGCCAAGGTGGTTGAAACTGAATATTTTACGTGAAAAACACGTCTCGTCTCGTACTTAGTGAAGAACATACAAGGAACACAACTGGGTCATTCCATATCAGTTCACCAGGGTGTTACACCCACCGACACCTAATTACCTGAAATTTGGCACAAATGTTCCCCTTCATGAGTTAGGAAAGCATGCCAAATTATTTTGTCTTAAACCTTACCGTTCTGATTTTAGAGGGGGGGTATAATTTCCCTATTTTGCCTCAAAATTAAGGCCGTGTGATGTCGCAAAATCTTAGTGCTTTTTTAAATTTAAAAAAAAAATACTTGCATACATTTAATATTTCTGAAATTTGGTATGTAAGGCAAATAAGGACTGTAGAATCCAAATATCCAACTATTTTAACCTTATACCTGATAGAAATTTTTATTTTGCCCACCCAAATGCACGACTCCAAAATCAACAACTATCGAAAATATGTCCTCTTCAATTTTCATAATATTTTTTTCCTAACATCTACTATGTCTGCCTAAGTTCATCAAAGAATTTTGTGTGGGATTAAAGTCTACTTTAGAAGATATGAACCTGCCAAGTTCAGTTTTTTTCCTATGTACATGCAGGATTTCAGTGAAAGATTATAATTAAAGACAATCATCTTAATGCTCCATGAACTCTTAAATGTTGATATTGTGCTCAGTGACTTCTTAAACTATTCAATAATATTGTTTTTATTAATATATTTTGCAGATACTGCTTTTTTTTTTTTTTTTTTTTTTTTTTAGTCTTTAACAACTGGTAAACATTGCCTCAGACATGATAATTAGCAGTCATAGAATATTTGTAGATACCACTAAATATGAAGTTAAAAGAAATTCTTTCTGTTTGAGTTTTTTTTTTTTTTTTTTTTTATTTTTTTTTTTACTATTTTTCAATTATTTTCAAAACATTTGATTTTTTTTTTTTTTTTTTTTTTTTCATTCAAAAGAAAGTGATAATCAAAATCAATATACAAGGAGTCTTTAAAACATTACATTTTAAATTACACTGTGCCATAAATTTTGTTGTATATATAGACCATCTTGGACAGATGATAAACTCTACCATTTAGTGTTATAGTCCCTATAACACGGGACATCAACAGTGCACACAATATTTGTGAATGGCACAAAACATATCCTTAAAATCCTCTTCCCAGTAACATGAACAAGATGGAAGGCTGGGCGCATTAACTTAATCAGCAAGTCATTCTCTGTATCAATCCAAATTTTATTGTCACACCTGCAACAAACATATCCTGAAACAACAAATTTAACTGTTTTTCTTCAGTTCCAATAGAGAAATCATATATTAGGTCATAGTTTTCATATTCACTACATTGTTTTATGGCTATTCTATCTCTGATGAGTGGAATAAATTGATGAAAATTTCTTGTTCCAGGTACTGTGGATGCATTTTTGAATCTCTTGAGGCTCCTCCTTGCTTCATCAACTTCCTCCTTTTCAACCAGAATGAATTTGATACCATCAATTGCAGATCTGCAATATTCAAACAGATTTTTTTGGAAAGGATTTCTTTGGTAGTTGGTCTTCGGAGACTTTCTTTTGACTCTATCCTTTTGACTCTCCCACCTATACCATCACATGGTTGTTTACCATGACTTGTTGCAAAGAAATTCCATTTTGTATTGAGACCCAAATATTTCTGATGGTTGCAAAATTGGCAAAGTTCTTGTATTGTGCTGTGCAACTATCAGTAAAATACTCACTATTTTTTATATTTGGCAAGGTAGGCCTGATTACCTCAATTTTTTTCTGTACCATATAAACAAATACTACAACATGTGAGTTGTCACTCGACATAATGCAGAAACAATGATTTTTGCATTGCGTTTTCAAGTTTAAAGAGTACCACTGGATGTAAAGTACATTGTGAGGTACTCCAATGAAAACTCTGGATCTCATCTTGAACTACAAATTTGTAGTTCTCGGCAAAATCTCCCAGGAACAAAATTTCACAATCACTAATATCCTCCTTCCTTTGCTTTAAGTATCTGGATTGTGATTTAGCCAATTAAGAATGAGGTGCTAATTTATTCAATTGCAAAACAACTAAATAAATGTAAGCTTGACAGGTTTCCTTTTCTGTTGTCAATCAGTCAGTTGTTATCCATTGGGAGAACTCTATTGGTTCAGCATTATCAATATTTCCTTCGATGGTGTCATAAAAGATTTTTTCAAGCTGCCCTGATGATTTAGGACAATTTGGCCACATATGAATCATACACTCTCTGCTACTGGTATTACAGACAATATATTGCAAGAGATCTTGATATGATACATTTAGTGGTTCCAGTAATAATTTCATGTTTTGTTGGATGGTACGTACACATACTGCATGTGTACCTGCACTACCAGCAAGGACACATCATTTCAGCCTTAGACTACAAAATTTTGAAAACTCCAAGGGTACTATCAGGTTCTGTTCCTTGAATGGTCTGAAGAGCTCATTTAGGTTGCACAAGATAAGTCTTTATCTGCTGATGAATATTATGTTTAATACTAACATAGTCTTTCCTGCCTGGCATCAGTCGAGTATATTCATCATCTTGTTAAAATGCTTCCACTAGCTGTGCAATATTAGCAGGCAAAGACTTGCCCCCTTTTGGTTTTGGCACAGCTAAAATACCTCTTACGAACACAATTTGTGAGCCTTGCGTACAATGTGTTTTGAAACTCCAAACACACGCATGACTTTTTTGTGTGACCAGTCGGTAGGGGCGTCAAGATTTGTATTTTTATGTTGGGTGATTCCACTCTCTTCATTTTTGCTACAAGAAGCTTTATCATTTTATCAAAGTACTTAGCTTTATCTAAAATCTCATTTTTGAATTTCAAAGCCTCATCATTCAACAGCTCAGTCAACATTTAATAACCTGCCTACTTTGGTCTTTATACATTGCAATGCAGAAAAATGTTTTCTTATGCTGAAATGAGCCTTTCTAGAGTAATGAAGTCCTTTTGTTTTCATTGGAGAAATTCCAATCACAGAGAAACATTCATTGATATTTCTCTTCTCTGTTTCTGCAGAAGTACTTGTATCAAGCTTTTTCATCGCTGATCTGATACATGTCTTGGTTCTTCATTATTACTACTCTTTTCTGATTCTGCAGAAGTACCTGCATCAAGCTCTTTTATTTCCTCATCAGGAAGAAGTTTGTGGATTTGTATTTGACAATTAGGGCAGAGTTTCTTGTCTGGGATTAGTACCAACTTTGCCTTGTCTGCCATCTCCAATGAAATTGGTTTCAAACTGCCTTTAATTTGCTTCTTATGATTTTTAAATGAAATACATCTCTTTTCAAGCCATTCATATTTAATCAACAAGGTCTGTTTGTAATGGCAACAGATAGTCTGTATTTTATCCTCATCACAATCCTGTTCTATAGGCAATAAGCTTTATATCCATCGCATCCAACTGATCAATTGGAATCACTCCAACCTGTTTATCATGGAGTAACATTTTCAGCTGTTGGCTCAGTACAAATAGAACAATAATGTTTGCCTCTAAAACCATCTTTCATTCTTTCTTTTCAATAAAAACATTATTCCAGTGATGAGGAAGTGAAACCTGTAGTGAAGAAGTGGCTCAAAGAACAGTCAACGGAATAGGGATACATACTCTCATTTGAAGGTGGAACATTGCTATTGAGAGAAACAGTGACTGTGGGAAAGTAGGGAGATGATCCACAGAGGACCAACTTCATTTTAATTCATGATACATGTTCCTGTGTTGGTAATAATACCTGTACTAAACAAAATGGCATTACTTTTTGATTCACCCTAGTATTTGATTTGTTTTTGTTTTTTTAATTGATAAAAACAATATTATTGAATTGTTTAAGAAGTCGCTGAGCGCAATATCAACATTTAAGAGTTCATGGAGCATTAGGATGATTGTCTTTAATTATAATCTTTCTCTGAAATCCTGCATGTACATAGGAAAAAAACTGAACTTGGCAGGTTCTAAAGTAGACTTTAATCCCACACAAAATTCTTTGATGAACTTAGGCAGACATAGTAGATGTTGAGAAAAAAATATTATGAAAATTGAAGAGGACGTATTTTCGATAGACTAAGCTACATAGGTGAAAAGTTGTTGATTTTGGAGTCATGCATTTGGGTGGGCAAAATAAAAATTTCTATCGGGTATAGGGTTAAAATAGTTGGATATTTGGATTCTACAGTCCTTATTTGCCTTACATACTAAATTTCAGAAATATTAAATGTATGAAAGTATTTTTTTTAATTAAAAAAAAAAAACACTAAGAGTTTGCGACACCACACGGCCTTAATTTTGAGGCAAAATAGGAAAATTATACCCCCCCCCCTCTAAAATCAGAACGGTAAGGTTTAAGACAAAATAATTTGGTACCCTTTCCTAACTCATGAAGGGGAACATTTGTGCCAAATTTCAGGTAATTCGGTGTCGGTGGGTGTAAATTTCAACTTTTTGCTGGTCTTTTGACATGGAATGACCCAACTGTGTTTTTGTCAGTTTTGCTCTTCCGTATATTATAAGAATCAAACATTAGTATTCAACAATAAAAAATTACAAATTTTTAGTTAACCTGAATTCTAAAATTTAAATATTAGTGAAAAATTCGATTTATACACAAAAATAAATTTTTAAACATTAAAAAAAAACCAGAATTATTTAAGCATAGAAAAGATTTAAGATCTCTTAAAAATTCATTTCTTTTGAAAAAAAAATTTTTTTTGTTGACAATTTAACAGAATATAGTACATATCAATTAAAAAAGCAAAAAATAAGTTTTCAAATAATTACATTTTTTAGCACTTTTTATTTCAGAATTCTTTTTTTTTTTTCTTTTTTTTTTTTTTCTACAAAAACTACCGCCTTGAATTTTATAAATCTTTTGATATAATTATTATTATGACTCTTATCTTTATAGAAAAAAAGTAAAAATCGTTTTCCGGTTCATTTTTTTCATATTTCATAAAATAAAATAGGTGGGGGTAGACCTTGTAAAAAATATATATATATATATATATATATATTTCCCCTAATATATTTTAGGAAAAAAATATTTCAGATATATTTTCATCAAAAGATAAGCAATTCTGGAAATTTTCGTGAAAATCGGACCATTAATTGATTTTTCACAGAATTTTTTAAAAAAATCCTCTTGTCATAACTTGTTTTTGGCTATGTTAAATTTCAGTTGATTTAATGGTGCAAAAAAGGAAAACATTGTTTTTCAATCATAATTTTCATTATTTCCGTAAGCTGAAAAAACAAATTAAAAATCATAAGGAGTTTTTTTAATGTTTTTTCTTTAGAATGGACAAAAGATTTTCAAGATAATATTAACCTTTATGCAAGTTTCATTGTTAAATATAGGGGGGGTAAATTTCACAGGGAAAATTGGTGGTACCTAGTAATTTGTGGGCATTTTGATGTATAACTCATTTTATTTGCCTAAAAAAGACTTTGTCGCACAGTAATTATAAACTGCCATAACATGACAAATAAGAATTGGATAAAATAATACAATAACTTCACTTGAAATATAGAACCAGAATATAAAAAATAATTTAAGATATTATTCTGTCAAACAGTTTTATGAAATCACTAGCTAGGAGAAAAATCATGTTTTATCAAAATAAAACGTGACCGTCAAAAATGGGGAGATTAAAGAAAATTTCCAGTTTAGACGTGTGATGATCGAAAATTTGGCATGA
The DNA here is from genome assembly GCA_023376005.1 of Doryteuthis pealeii. NCBI lineage: Eukaryota > Metazoa > Mollusca > Cephalopoda > Myopsida > Loliginidae > Doryteuthis > Doryteuthis pealeii. The sequence continues at coordinate 43,402,185 of CM042154.1, read as the reverse complement.
ATAATACTTGTGTGTGTGTGTGTGTGTGTGTGTGTGTGTGTGAGAGAGAGAGAAATCTCCCCCTTTTAATCCTACTTTTAAGAGGATGTATTCCATTTCTGAATAATTATTAAAAAAAAAATAAATCTCTATTAGCCATGTTAAACTATTTGCAGCTTGAGATCATTGAGGTTATTCTCATTGACCTTTTGTTATGATTTAGTCATGGTGATGTCAGGAATAAATACAAATAAAAGGTATAGACAGAAAATGTATCGCTGAATTTTAAAATTTACTGATTTCATCAACCTTTTTGTGTTGGTAAGCTATGATTAGTTAATTTTTTTGTATATTTAAAATTTATTTTTGCCATTTTTTTAATCTAGTGATTGCATTAGTGAAAAAAAAATTGTCTGTTTTTATTCAATCTTGCAAAGTTTTTATTGAATATACAGAACTTTTCATAAAGAACTATACTACTCTAAAAATAAGTGGATAGCATTTATGCATACTTAGGTTATGTAGCAGACAATATTTAGCAGTTTAAATGATTACACAATGTGCTGGCCTCATTTGAACCACCATTCCTTTGTGTTGTCAGCTAAATCATCTTCCAGGTCAAAAAAAGCTTGGCTGCAAATGTATCCAGATTATACCATTTCAACATCTATTGTGAAGTTGTGCATGTTTACCAACCCCTCTGCTATGGGCAGGATGTGACATGGACAATTTTAAGCAAAGCTGGTTTAAATCCTAATTTTCCTTCTAGACTGGTTGCTTAATCAAGGCTAAAGAACCACATCTGCCCTACTCTTTACCCATAGCTTGGTGGTGGTGGGGATTCATGTTTCCCAAGGGTATTAGCGCAAAAGTGAAACGGGCGGCTTCATTCCCATGCTCCTCCAGTGTGTGTGTGTATATAATTAGTATTTAATTGTAATTTATATAATTAGAAATATCTGTTGTATATAGTTGCATCTGTTTTAAACATCTTCTTGGAAAATTGAAGTGTCTGATAATTTGATTATAATGATTAGGAAAAGGTGTGGGGGAATATTTCCGTTAACAGCTGCCTTGAAATGTTCTTTGAAATCTTTCTGTTGGTAACTGACAATAATAAATGTCATAATGTCACTAACAAAACTGTCCACTGACTGATTTTTGTCTTTTATAACCTACCATATGACTAAAAGGGCATTTCCTATAGGATTGGCAATCTATGTGCAAGAAAACATCTAAAATATTTGCATGTTGGTCAGTGTTAAATTTTTTCTTATTGTGAATTTTCTTTGGATAGTCTTAAAATATTTACAACTTGTTAATTTTTAAATTCCACCTACGCATCCTGAAAAAAAAGCTATTTCGTGTGAAATTATGAAATTGAGCACATTTGAATTGAGCCCATAGAATCGTGTTGATTTTTAAAAATATTTATTTGATCACTATGCACACAACAGAAATAGCAACATAACTCCAATAGTCTCTTTCTTCTCCTCCCCCCCTCTAAATACATTTGAAACCAGTTTTCTATTCATGACTAGAATGCAGTAAAACTAGTCTTTCCTGACATTTTTTTAAGTAAACATTTGTGAAGGGAGAGTTAAGAATATTTAAAGTTAAACAGGGAATGAATTAAATCTTTTTAGAGTTTTAAAGAAAACTGGTGCATATATTTCTGTGACTTTATTTTTTTTTTTATCTGTTGCAAATGGATTATCTTTTGAAAACTAATAAATGACATTGGTTTGATCAGTTTAATATAAATACATAAAACTGAGTTTCATTTTTGTCAAAAAATACTATTACTAATCTTAGATTTTACTAACCCTATTTTGTAAAAAAAAAAAAAAAAAAAATTATTATTATTATTATTATTATTATTATTATTATTTTTTCCTACTCCTAATTCCTTGTCTTATTACTGCAAAACGTTACTGTCAAAAGTTAGTATTGTTCCCTTTTTTTTTTTTTTTTTTTTTTTTTTTTTTTTTTTTTTGTGTCAAAAAATACAATATTATACAGTACAATACAATGTAATACAGTTAGTGAGTTAGTAATTTATTGAACAGGTTTAATGTCATTGTCCAGGACATTCATTTTCGGGGGGGGGGGTCTTACCCCTCTGCATGGATACAGTCGGCCTATTCTACAGCCCAAACCGACAGGGCAAAATCTTAAGTTTAATTTTGGCCCACCCATGATATCTTTTTTAAAAGTATTAAGTTTTATCCTGTTCAATGGTTTTGTGAACAGATCTGAAATGTTCTTTTCTGATTTCATATACTTTAAGAGTATAGACCCCTTTTTAATTTCATCCCTTATAAATTGATATTTTATATCAATGTTTTGATCTCTGGTGTATGAGGGTTTTTTTGCCAGTAATATGCTCGACTGATTATCACAATAAATAGTTACAGGGTTATTAACGATCTCTGGTTCCACGACACAATTCACTAATGTTCGTAAATAAAGGGCTTCTTGGACTGTTACTGCTATACTAACAAATTCGGCCTCACATGTTGACAAAGAGACCACTGGTTGTTTTTTAGATTTCCAGGAAATAATCGAGCTTTCGTCCGATAATTTAAAACATTATCCTGATATACTTTTTCAGTCACTTGAACCTGCCCAATCGGCATCACAAAATCCCCGTAATTTCAAGGGTTCAGATGATTTTTTAAATACTAGCGCCTGACTTATTGTGCCTTTCAGATATCGTAAAATGTGCTTCGCTCCTGTTAAATGGATTGATGTTGGTTTATCCAAATACTGAGATAATTTTGAAACTACATACAATATATCTGGTCGAGTAGCCATCATAATATAAATTAAGGAACCAACAATTTCGTATGGAGTATTTCGGGGCTTACAATCTGTCATATTAAATCTGACCAACAATCTTTCAATATATCTCGATTGATTCGTTCCAATAGTATTTTCACTATGCTCAAATTGTATTCCTAAAAACCAAGACAACCTTCCCAGGTCTGTCATTTTAAATTTTAAACTTAAACTATTTTTAATTTTTATTAAATCAGCTTCAGCAATTAAAATATCATCTACCCATACTAATAAAATTACTATTTCTTTATTAATTTCCTTTGTATACAAACAAGGATCTATAATAGAGGGTTTAAAATCCTGTTCAACCAGGTAACTATGGAAAGTGTTATTCCAGGAACGCCCATTTTGTTTCAAACCATATAGGGCTTTAAGTTTCCATTCAGTTTTTATTCTCGTTTTCAAAACCCTCTGGGGGATATATGTATATATCAAAATCCAATGGAGCATTTAAATAAGCACTTTAGGTGGTGGATTCGCAAGTTATACTGGACCGCCAACTGAATGAAAACTCGTATGGAAGTTAGGTTAGTCGTTGGAGAAAATGTATCAAGGTAATCTTCACCATAAATCTGTGAAAACCCTTTTGCGACAAACCTAGCTTTATATTTCAAAGTACCCTTTTCATTAAATTTCAAATCGTAGACCCATCGACTCCCTACAATATGCTGGTTTTTTGGGGCAGGTTTCAATTCAAATGTATTATTGTCCAAAAGTGTTTTATATTCATTTTGTATGGCTAGCACCCATTGTTGGGAATCTGGGGATTTCATTGCCTCAACATAGTTGCTGGGAATGGTAGACAATAAGTAACAATAGTCAAAAATTTTTACCTTGAAATTGTCAGTTACAAAAAAGTCTGGCCTTTTTCGTTCACGCGTCGGGTAACGAGATTCCAATAATTGTTGTGTTAAATCAGTTGGAGGTTTATTCGCATAAACATGGTCCGGATAAGTTGGCATAACTAGTAAATCAGCTATTTCATCTGACTTCAGGGTTTTACCATAGGAATCAGTGAATTTTACACATCTGATTTTTTTAATAGCACCTGTTTCAGGAAAGTAAATTAGACATGCTCGACTTTGTTTATCATACCCGATAAAAAATACCCCCCTTAGAACGGGGATCCAACTTCTTTTCATTTTGCACATAGCAAAAACAAGTCGTCCCAAAAATATGCATACGACTTAAGTTCGGTCTAGAACCGGTAAAAATTTCAAAAGGGGTTTTCCCTAAATATGAATTAAAGCAACGATTCCTTATATAGGCAGAGGCAAGTATGGTGTAAACCCATAGATTTTTCGGTAATGAAGATTCAATCAGCATACATCTAGCCATTGAGAACAATGTACGCCAGGCCCTTTCAACTTTTCCCACCTGATGAGGGGAATAAGGGGAGGAAAATTCATGTTTAATCCCATTCTCAATAAATTTTGAAAGTTTTCTTACAGGAATTCGCTTCCATTGTCACTTCGTATGCGTTTGACTTTGCCATATTGGCTGACATCTGCTAAGTATTGTTTCGTAGCCAACAGAATATCAGATTTATGGGCTAAAAAATATAACATTATAAGTCCAGAAAAATCGTCAATAAAATTTAGAACATACCTGAAGTTGGATTTCCCAAGAGGCTCAATTGGACCATCTAAGTCGCAATAAACGAGCGACAATATCTCCGTTTCTTTTTTCTTTAACACTTTATTTTTAGTTTCGACCATTTTTCCCTGAATACAGATATTACAACAGTTAGTTTTAAATGAGGGGGTAAATTTTAGTTTCATTCCATTTACTACTTTTGGCAGTTTTTTGATATCATTTGTTACAATGTCTTAAGATTTTATGCCAAGCATTAATATCATATTTCGCAGTCTTAGAGGAATTAATATTTTTTAAATAATACAAACAGCCCATTCTTACTATATTAAATATAGTACCATTTGGGTAGATCAACTTTGATGTTTTGTGTCCAAAATTTATGTGGGCCCCGGAAGCCGTAGCGGCTCTGACTGAAAAGATTTTTTGTTTAAAAGTGGGGATATACAGTGCCCCTTTCAAAATGCTTTCGCAAATTTGGCCGTTACTATTTTTCAAATATACACGCGTGTCTCCACGTTTTTGTACTAAGCCAGTGAATTGGCTTCCATCCGCCAATTCCACGAAGTGATTTTCAGGTTGAAAATTGGGGTCCCAACTGATAAATTTAGTTTTATCGTTGATGACATGTTGAGTGGCCCTGCAATCAACGAGCAAATGTTCTTTATGTGATAAAGAGTCATACCCAGCAGCAAAATGTTTTTTTTTCTTTGGGGGGAATATTTAACATTTTGACAAAAGTCCTTATTCCTGCAATCGTAGGACATATGGCCCTTTTTGTGGCAAATATAACATGTAATATTTGTTTTTGACTTGTTATCCTTCCAAGGTCTGCCTTCTGGTAGTTGGTATATCTAGTTGATCTGCCCTCATAGCGGGGGTTGATTTTACCCTTTTTGAATTGGGTCTTTAGTTGTATAGTTCTATGTTCTGTTTCCCCAGAGTACATACTTTCTGTTTCTTCATAACTACGAAGACTAACTTTGAATTCTGTAAATGTTATAGGCTTATCCCTTTGGGTTATTACTGTTGCAAAGGGTTTAAAATTTGAAGGCAGGCCCTTCAATACCATGGCAATCAACAATCCATCGCTAACAATCTCCCCGGCCTCCCTTAATGAGCTTGCAATGCTCTCAGTTTGGATTATGTAATCAGTAATTGATTCATAATCATTTCTACTCAACGAACTTAATTGTCGATACAGCCCCACAATTCTTGGTTTGCCTTTCGACAAGTAGTGAGTCCTCAATATTTCCATTGCTTTTCTACCATTATCTTGAGCTTCTCACATTACGAGTAAGAGACTCCGGTCATCCAAGCATTGGATTAATTCTGCGTATATTGTAGCATTTTTGTCTACGAAAACTGGGTCCTCCGGGTGGTCAGATGGTGCATTGATTATGTCATGCAGTTGAAGCGTTCTAAGATACCCATTGAACTTAGTCTCCCAAATTTCGTAGCTGGCCTCATTGCCATTGAAGAAGATGCGAGCGTATCTTGGCCCATAACCTGTTGAGTATCTGGCCGCCATCCTTGGCCAGTTGTAAAAGAACTTAAATTAAAATAAGGTCCGTACTACCTGAGTGTAATGCCTAGGTGTTCTCAGACTTCAGTATATATAATAGCAGCAGCAGAGCGCTGTCAGTGACTGGTTAATAGGTTGGTCACGTGACACTCGGCGAGTCTATAAATAGAAGTGACCCTTTGACGCACGCCTTATATCACCAAAAGTTCAAACACTTTTAATTATATCTATTTGTAGATTCTTTAAAAAGCCACTTTTTTTAACTGTTGAGACACTGTCATAATCTCTCTATATCCTATATCTATTCTATCTTTTTAGATTTTTCATTTAATTATTTTTCACACTTTTGAATTATATATTTGGCTTGGAACAGAATTTTTTTTTTTCTTCTAGAAAAAAAAATCCCAAAGACCTTTAGAATTTAAACAGATTGAGATTTTTTGTAAATTAAAATCTACATTGGATTTTTTTCACTGTTATCTTTAACCAACTATAGTTGCACAAATATATTTTAAGGGTGAGGGTGAGATGCAAACTTTAGTCCACGTTAGTTAGAAATTTTGTATCTTGTGTATACACTCTACTTTTTGAAAGTACTCCTTGTATACTTTGCCCCCCCCCCCAAAAAAAAACCCCAACTTTATTACTTTTAAAACTCTGCCCTGTTGACTAAGGCTGCAGACACCTCCACCGCCAATAGGGCTACCTGTTGACCGTGGGTAGTGATTCATAATGCCTGAGGATTGGATCCTGGTGGCTGGGTAGTCTGTGACCTGGGTACTTATTGGTCATATAACTTGCAATTCTCTTTGGGCTAGACAAGCCCAATCCAGTCAATTAGCTGGTCATGTTAAGTCCGAGCACCTATATGATTAAACACTGATTTGTTAAAATTGCTCTTATGACAAATGCACCCAACACTTAAAGGTGCTAGAAGGTGGTGTCTAAGGATTAAACCACAATTTTAATACTTGTGAAGTTATTTCTACCAGTTTATAAAATCAAACAAAAATGTTTATCTATAAAATATCCTCTTACAAATCATGTACAATAATAATGAAAAAAACCCAAAAAGGTTGGCATTAAATAGCTCACATGGGTTTATATGGCATTAAACAAAATAGCAAGGTTTGTTAAAAAAAAAATTAAAATGGGATTTTATAACAAATGATATTTATAAAATAGTTTGATATAAGATATTGGATTTTTAAATTATTAAAATCCATCCATAACCTTTTGAAATATCATCATTTGAAGTTGGGGTGGGTGGGGGTGGACAGCCCCTCCCCCCTATTTTCCTGAAAACATTTTGACAACGTATTGTTTTCATTGACAAACCCAATTTACACCAAGAACTTTTCAAGAAAAAACAATGAACTTTGGCATGTATATGTAAAATTTACTGGTGAATGTCTTATAGTGACACTGTAGCGATTTGCTTTTTTTGGTGAATTCCATTTGAAAAATGCTTATAAAATTCTGTCCTTTCTTACATCAGATGAAAGGGATTTATAAATTATTTTTTTTTTTTTTTTTTTTTTTCCTAAGCATTTTTTTATATGAACTCTCCAAAAATTAAAATGTCTACAGTATTTTTGAATGCCATGAGCAATATCTTATAAACACATTTGTGTGTGATATATATATCACCTGTTGCATAAGATCCAACATTTTCCCCTTCAACGTTTTAATTACTATTCAGAATGTATTGTAATTGAGACTCCAATAATTTTTATTTTATGGTCAAAAGTGCATTCCAAGTCATTTGTTGTTCTCTCTCTCTCCTCTTTCTCTCCCTCTATCTGTCTTTCTCTCTCAAATTGTATTTGTTCTGTGCTTTCTATGTACCATCCCACTTGTAATGCTCTCCAGAATGTAGTGTCTGATGATAGTGAAAATTAGCCATCTCAGTATGTACTTTTGATTTTTGTGCTACACTGCAATGTTTTTTTGGGTTTTTTCAGTTGCAAACTCTCTGGCCTAAACTATAAATCTTACTTCACTCTTTCTCCTTTTTTATAAGTTTTATTTATAACTGTGGCTAAAATATTTTTCCTCTTGTTTCTCCCTAATGTTAAATTTTTTTTTTTTTTTTTTTTTTCTACAGGAAAGAAGCTACTGCTGAAATTGCAGAAAAGAGAAAAGAAGAAGGCAACTCATTTTTTAAGACTGCTGCCTATCCAGAAGCTCTAGTTTGTTATGAAGATGCAATACGTAAGTTATGCTGGAGTCATGTAATTAATCACTAATCAATAACTAATTTATGCTGTTTGTTAACCATCATATTATTCATCTATTAAGTTCTTTTGTATAGTATTAAAATTAGATTTTTTACTAGAATTTTCACTGGTTTTAATTTAAAAAAACAAAAAACAAAAACTTTGATAAGTATAAATTATCTTATTATATTAGATAAATATTACATTTGCTCATTGTTCAGTACAAAGGTATTAACATATCTTATCAGTCTGTTGATAAATGTGTTTTAAATTGATGACAGTGAATGACCATTTTAAAGCAATTTGATTAAAAGCTTAATTACTATTAACTAATGTTTCAAATAATCTGCTTGACCTTTTGAGCTAATCTAAGTTCTTATTTGTAAACCTGGATTTTTCTTTTATGTATTGATCTTTTTATTTTTTTTTCTCTCGTTTCAATTAACACTGGGAAGTTATAAAGGCTGGGTGGTTTTCTTGGTATTGGAAGTTTTAAGAAAATTTATACATACATACATAATTTTTATTTATTTTTATATTGGTGTGTATGTCCAGTTACCATAATTTATATTTCTCTATATTTGTATCTAAATTAACCCACCCCCACAGTAAGTATTGTTGGATTTTTAGATGTCATCCAATTATTAGTTACCTATGAAGTAGGAGATAAAAGAAAATTTTTGACTCTTAAATAAAGACCCACCACATTGTCTCTTATGGTAAATAAATTCCTGATAATGATCTTAGTGAGTTTGAACTTCAGTCACTCTATTGCCTTCACTTTAGGACCAATACACTTGGGAAAGGAATGAACCCCCTTATACCCCCTCCCCCACACTGCTATGGGTTAAATAGTACCACTACTGTTCTTCTGTAAAGGTGGCATTGGGTTTAAATAATCCATGAAGGCTGATATGCCATTGAAAAAAAAAAAGAAACCCACTATACCCTGATAATAGATATTTTGTAATATCTTTACATTCATTTTTTTTCATTTTAGTTAGATTTTTGCCTTTTCTAAATTGTTTGTCTGTGCAGATAAAAAAATGACTAGCTTGTTGGAAGATTAATATAAATCAATCTTTCTTTATATCCATATAAGCAATTTACCTCTGATTTTCATTAAGGCTGTGTGAGTTTAACCTATATCAATCACTAGCTGGGGTATTTGGTATTACTGAGGGCGGGGAGCAATTGAGACTTAAAGGTTTTGTAACTATTGTGAAAAAATAACTAAAGCAAACACCATTCTGACATGTAGTCTTGAGGTTGATAATGCTTCTGGATAAATATAACCAGTCATTCTTTTTGGTGCAAGAATGAACAAGTATTCTGAAGATCCTACTCTTGAACAACCCCCCCTTCCATAGTAAACTCACTGTTTTTATTTGACCCTAAATTGACCCCCCCTTTTTTTTTCTTTCTTTTTTACATCTAATGACCTAGTAGGTATAAATTAACCTTAGATGTCAGCTCATAAAATGTAAATAATCACTGGCTTTATTAGTATAATTTCCTTTAAGGGAAATGTACAGTTTAAAATAACCATTTAATTAAGCATAAATTATTTGATATTTCTCGGAGAGGATATCTTAATTATACGAATTAAGATTTGTATTTTGATTTTTGAATCCTTTAAATAGGAAACATTTTCCATATCATATTCACATTTATGTATGGATTTACCCAACCCCTCCACCACAACCAGGATCCAACTCAAGTTCCACTTGTTTTAGTTCAGTTTTCCTTTTTCTAGATCAGTTGTCATACTACTGTTAAAGAGCCCAGTCTGCCCTATTATTTAACTATATCAGAGGGAGAATAGTTTGATTTATACCTTTCCCAAGAGTATTACTGCTGTGGGAAATGCAAACCACCTAGCTCAGTATTTGAACTCTGGTTGCTGTTCACATTTCCTATGATAACCATTAAGCCACAAGCGTTTTTTTTTTTTTGTTTGTTTTTTTTTTTTAGAATTTCCTTCCTATCTCTTTAATTTAACAATTAGAAAAATCAGAGAGTTAGAAATATCTATTAGATGCAGATATTTGCTTTATTTTATTTAGTTCATACAGATAAACATCTAGTCAGCTTCCATAGCTCTTAGTTAAGGTAACACATTTTTTGTTTGTTTTAGAGCTTATAGCAATAAATGATAATTTGTTCCTTTTATTTCCATTGACTTTAGAATTTTTCTTTTCTTTTTTTTAATAAAATACTATTTTCACTTAGGAGAAAGAATTTAGATGTTTGATTCCCACTTACACCTCTAAAACTATCAATTAGTAATCTGAAATAGTGTGTGTGGGTGATAATTGAGAATCTGATAAAAAATATAAAAATATCAATTTTGAGAAAGGAAAATGAATGAATAGCTCTTGCAATCAAGATATAAAAAAAAGTTGATATTAAAAATGACCTACCACCATTCAAAAATGAGGTGAAATTTAACAACTTCAAAGTGTTTCTAACATAATGTTTTTTGTTTTTTTTTCCTCTCCCAGGAAAAATGTTAATGGCATTTTAAATATGCAGATTTTTAGTATAGGTTTTATTAATGCTTACTTTGGATTTTTGTTTTTTGTTAATAAAATACTATTTTCACTTAGCAGGAGAAATAATTTAGATTTTTAACATTTGTTGGTTATTATGCTAACTTTTTTGCTGTTTAAGCAAAATTTGCATATAAATTTACTTGCAATTGCTGTCTTTAACTAAAGAATACACTTGATCTTATATCAGTTTTCTGATTTAACCTTTATTTGAAAATTTTACTGTCAAAAGTGATCTTTTCCTAACGGATTTAAGATGGCGTATTTTCTGAATACTCATGTATGTATTTAAACACATTGTATTTATGAATACATCAGTTTGCTTTGGTTGTTCATAAAAGATAGTTTGTATTTAAAAAATGTTTTTTATTTTCATCCATGAATATTTAAAATTTTCAACTCTGGCTATATATGTTAAAATGAATCCTTTTTTACACTTTTTTTTTTTTTTTTTTTTTTTTTTTTTTTTTAACTTGGGGAATCACTGCTATAGACATACTAAAAATCCTTATATTTCATAATAGGGAAAAGGATTTCGGTCATAAATGGGAAAGAAATTGAGGAAACTTGCATGAAATTAAGAACTAATGATCTATAGGCAACTCTAATAAAACTTTGAACATTTAACACCTTGAATCAAGCTCAAATTGACAAAAATAAATGTACAAAACGCTTTCAAATTTGACTCTAGAGTGCAGATATCTTTTTGTTTAAACCACCAATCATTTCATTTAAAACTGAATGGCGGCATTATAAACCCTCTATGATAAAAATATTGTGATTTCTCTATAAATGTAAGTGGTTCAACCAAAAAATATGAAGTTAGGTGTGAAAGTAGATTCTAAAAACTTAAGGCATAGGCATTATCAAATTTCTAAGGTTTGACTGAGAGATTATAGTAGCTTGGTTCTATTTTTTTTTATCCATGGTTGGTAAACTAGTAGCTGTTTAACACATTGGTCCAGAATTCAGTTAAAAACAGTATACACAGCAATATAACCTTTTTAATACCTTATGTCATATGAAATACATTACAAGAAACAATTCATAAGTATGTGGTTTCACTCGGCAAATAATGTGTAAAAAAAAAAAAAAAAATTTAAAAAAAAAAAAACGGGTATCTTATGTAGGAAAGCTGTGGGCAGGAGTCTTTTTTTAAATTTTAGAATTTTTTTATGTAACTATCATAACAGTGTGACTGGTTCCACTTCATCTAAAAAAATATCACTTGGCCAAATTCAACCAATTACATCTCCAACTCCAGGACATTTAAACTTTAATTTCAGTTCGTAGTACCACTAGAAGATTTCAGATCAGTAATTTGTATTTTTTTAACGCCTGCAAATTGGAGAAAATATACATGTGCATTTACTCTATTGGCCATGTTTATTTCACTGTGTACCAAACTGGTTTTTATACACAAACCAGATAAATTGGTAAAAATGCAGGAATTTAACTACAATAACATGATCTCCCTCAGTCTGAACTCTGTCATATAGTAAAATAGCACTTGAAATATTAGGCTTATGGGATTAAAGATTACTTTATCACTGCTGAAACTTATACTGGCTTTCTAACTGGTTTGTTTACATTTTCTGTTTTTGTTTATTTTTCTATAAGATTTTATTGAGCAATTCTCTAAAGTTGATATTTGTGCACTTTGTAAATGTTATCTTTTTTTTTTTTTCCCCCGTCAGGAATGTGTCCAACCCATGCTCCATATTATGGCAACCGTTCTGCGACATATATCATGATGTCCAAGTATTCAGAAGCCCTTGCAGATGCTAGGGCTGCTGTGTCTTTAGATAACACTTTTGTCAAGGTTTGTGTATTTTCTTTTTATAACAAATAATTGCATCTGCTATGGTGAATATCCTAATAGGAATAAATCCTCTTATGATTTAACTAAAATTAACTTTTGTCATGTTGGTATCTTTTACAATTTGTGTTTTTAGAATGTATTACTTTTTTGGCTTGTAATCTTTACCCAGACCTTTTTGCTTGAATTTATTTTTAGGGACATTTAAGAGAAGCCAAATGTCATCTCATGCTTGGTGAATCCAATGCAGCCATCCGCAGTTATGAAACTGTCCTGCAGCTGGAACCGTCTAATTTAACAGCTTTAAAAGAGGTAATGTATTATTTTCTTTGTCTGGAGCTTTAAAGATACCTTCTTATTTACATGGGGGTGTGTAATTATTGAAGAACTGTCGCCAATTTAACCCACCTGTAGAATCAACCTAAAGAGTTCACATGAAATGTCAAACTAAATCATAATTAGGATAAATAAAATAAGATTTAAAAAAAAAAAAAAGATTCAGTAGAAATTCTCAAGTAGTTTTTGGTGTTGAATTAATAGGATATCTTTTTTAAACAATTTACCAAGTGTTTACCACTTTCACATTACATTAAATGACTTGCATATATACACTAGTTGGGCAGTTTGGTAATTTTAGTTATTGATTACATTTTCTTTTTTCCTTGATACCTCTGTTTCTGGTTTTTAATTTAGCATTTTTTTCTTTCTAAGGAAGCCATTCATTCTCTTGTGTAATGATGGTTAGATATCTTAGGGTACCAATTTTCTGCGATCATGGAATCATTAATCTTAAATGAAATCTAAATTAGTCTTTTTTTTTTTTTTTTTTTTTTTTTCAAAACTTAAAATTTTGGGTCTTAGATGTTATTCAATGTTAAGTTGACTTTATAGATTACTTGTGTTTCCATGACAAGCTACGACATTGTTTGCAAATGATATTTGCAAGAAATTTTGCCTTCTAGCATAAAATAAATGCTCCATATACTTTTGACTTTTGGGTGTTGTCTTTTGAATTG
>CM042154.1:43318641-43383641 GCA_023376005.1 Doryteuthis pealeii | reverse complement strand
GAATAAAAAAATTATTTGGTATATTAAGGCTTATAAAAATTTATTTTTAGAAATCAATAACAAAAAATAATAAATACTCATTACAGAAGAATTAATAACTTTTAAATGAAATGTCTTAATATCTATTTAGTTGACATGCCTAGTGTTTGGAAAGTTCTGACTTACACCTGTTTTTAGGAACTGTTCTGAAAAATATTGCCTGAAATTCTTTAAATGTCAATCCACAAGTTCTTCAGAGATTATTTGAATCCTTGTCATAAGAAAATGGTGTTCAGCTGATGTTATGGAATGTTTTTTCAGCTAAAATCTTTATAAAGATCCTAACCTGAATAACTTGGGGATTAATTAACATTGAATTTTAAATATTGTAGATCTTCCCTATTCCTCAGTTTCTTTGTTAGTACTAATTCTTCTAACCACTCCCACATTATTGTGGGGCTCGAAGGGGCTCCAGTCTAATGACAAGGCTATGGTGAAGGCAACTCTTTTAGAAGGAAGCTTCAGCATCAAACATCAGACTTATTTGTCTGAATTTTTGTGGTGAGGCTTGATAATTTGCATTTAAATTTTTTTGACTGTTGTCCTCATCTTTATATACGCAACATTTCAGATGTTTGACACATGGTGCAATGGATGACTTAATACAGTTCTAAGTGACAATAATCTGAAGTTTGCAGGTTTAATCCTAACTATAACAAAGATAACAATATTTAACATAGCTTAACACTTGTATCTGGTCATGGTTAATGGGTTAGTGTTTAGTTCAGTTCTGTGGTTATGACATGAAGGCTCCCAAGTTTGTCAAACACCTGCAGAAAGCTGGAGTGCAAATCGGCCAAAATGTTGTGTATATAACAAATAAAGATGAGGACAACAGTCTTAAAAGTCTAAATAATGCATTGTCTGGTAACTCTGAAATAAAACCTGCCGTTTGCATAGTCACCAGTTATCTTGCTATGTAGACCCAGAGAGTGGCATAAATGTCATACAAGTATGTCACTATAATCTAATGGTATACAGGTGTCTTACTACTTTTTCATCTTTCTCACAAGCTGAATTTTTAATCAAGTTGTTTGAGTTGTAATTTTAGGTGGTAAAAATGGCTTGTGTGTGTGAAATGTTCTTTGTAATAGTAATACCTTTTTACACTTGGTATTGGCAATGTTACAAAACTTTGTAAATATTGTTTGACTGTGAAATGAAATAAAGTTTATAGATCTTTTTTTCTCTCCAGTATAATTGTAGAAATTGTCTATGAATCTATTTTAGATAACTTTATAATTGGCTGTATTAAGCCATTGAACTATAATGCAATATTTCAGGTTGAGCATTATTTTATTATACGTCATAAGTCCTATGTTTAAAAAAAAAATATATATCTAGGTAACTAAGTGGAAATAATTTTGATATTCAATATCAATTTATTTTTAAGTTTTTTTTTTTTTTTTTTTTTTTTTTTTTTTTTTTTTTTTTTTTTTATGGTGGGGAGGGGGAATTTACTTCTTGCAAAAACTAACTTGGTACTTCATAGATTAGTTTGAAAATATCTTTGAAAAAAAAAAATCTATCACTTCTAGAAAATATTTAGTTATTTCTGTATTTGGAAGAGAATATAAGAATTTGGGAATTGTGGCCTAAAGCTTCTTTGACTTAAAAATGCTAGACAGAACAAGTTGACATTAAATAGTCAGTATAGCTATGCATTAATTTTATAATTCTAATTCAATTATTACTATTGTTTCTTTTTATTAATATTTGTCATTCATTAATGTTTCTCTTTCACTGTTTATTGCAGGCAGTCTACTGTATTGACAGATGCTTGGATTTATCTTCAAGTTGTTTAAAATTCAAAATAAAAAAAGCTGAAGCTCTTTGTTTTCTTGGTAGACTTCAAGAATCACAAGAGTTGGCAAAGTAAGTTTAAAACTAAAATCTTATTTAATGTAAATTAGTCTACTTTTGTCAAACTTGGTAATCTTATACCATTCATTTTAAATTAACTTTTCATTTAAATTCAATTTTCCTTTTGTGATACTTAATAAAGACATCAACACTTATATTGAGTTTGATATTATTTTTAAAAGTTAATCTTTCTCCTTTTTAGTGATGTCTTACAAAGAGACAATATGAATGCTGACGCTTTGTTTGTGCGCGGCATGTGTCTGTATTATCAGGATAGCATTGAGAAAGCATTCCAACATTTCCAGCAGGTCTTGAAGTTGGTACCAGATCATCACAAATCTAAAGAGGTATACAAAGTAAGTATATCAAATATCTACTATTTATTAGAAAAGCTCTCTCATTCAGACAGGACTGCTTTTTTTTTTCTTTTTAATACTGAAATGTGGATTGTTTATTAGAACCTATACAAAACCTTTTATCCTATGAAGGGTGTGGGGTGGATACTCATGTTTAAACAGTTATTTTAAGGGTGAGTGAAACTGACATTGACCATTTATAAGAAATTTAAGGAGGTGCGTGGTCTAATGGTTATATGTAGGAAATGGACTCATTGACCCAAGTTCAATTCCTGGAAGAAGCTGTTTGCATTTCACATGGTGCTAATACCCTTGGGAAAGGTATGAATCCAATTCTCCCTCCAGTTATGGGTAAATAGCAGTGCAGACTGGGCCCTTTAACCTTGAAGAAGGAAAACTGAATTCAAACCTATTAAACTCCATTTAAGAAATTGACCTTATATCGCATTCTGCTCATGTGGAGAGATTGGTAAATATATATAAGAAATTTAGAAGTGGTGTCAACTACAGTTTCTATATTTACCCAAAAATTTGGGGATGGTGCTATGCTTTTGTCTTACAGGTGCAGTAGGTTAACTGAAGAGGTTTAGATTTAAATTCTAAAAAGCATTGGGGAGTTGTATGTATTTCTTGGTTGTGTGTAAGGTAATAGCTATCATCTTAGGAAATGAACATGGTGATCAGAGTTCAGATTCGGAATAAAGCATTTTGCCTTTCACTTTACACTATTGCCATTAGGAAAGACATTAATCTCCTACCCACCCTTCCACTATGGGTAAATAGTAGGGCATTAGTACAGCATCAGTCTAGAATGAAAACTCTGAATTTAAACCAGCGCTACTCCACTGAAAAATTGACCTTGTCGAATCTTGCTCATGGCAGAGAGGTTGGGTAAATACACATGTATTTCTAGTGTCAACAAAAATATTTGAATAAATGTTAAATTGGCAATAGTAAAGCTGGGTTGAATATAATTATGGGCAAATGAAATTTTATTTTATTTTTAATATGGATGAATTTAATTAGATAGCAATTACAATATTCAGATGTACAATTGGAGAGAACATGACTTGTTTCTTTTTCTTTTTTCTTAATTATTTATTCATTTATTTTTTATTTTTCCCACAGCGAGCAAAGTTAATGCTGGGCAAAAAGGAGGAGGGTAACCAAGCATTCCGATTTGGTAATTTAGATGAGGCATACAAGCTTTATTCTGAAGCCTTACTCATTGACCCCCACAATAAATACACAAACTCAAAATTATTCTTTAATCGAGCAACTGTTTGTTCCAAGGTTAGTCTTTTCAAATACTTCTTTTGTTCACCTAATATGTAAATATCAATTTTCAGTTTTTGTTCATTTATTCTTGAATTCTGAGTATTTGATGTTTTCTAAGGAAAAAAATTTAAAAAATAGATATATAAAACATTCAAATTTCTCGCTAGAAATTTCTAGATATCTTTTTGTTTAAACCACCAATCATTTCATTAAAGAGCTGTTAATGGTGTCTATATTAAACCTTTTGTGGAAAAAATGTGATTTCTCTATAAATGTAATAGTTCATCACTGTTACTTTCCTTTAAACACAACTTTTTTTTTTTCCTTTTTTTCTAGCTTAACAAAATAGAAGAATCTGTTTGTGATTGTACAAAAGCTATTGAATTAGATGACTCTTATATAAAGGCATATCTCAGACGAGCAAAATGGTAAGTGTTGTCACAAAGAACTTTAAAAATTCTTTTTATAATGTCTAAAATGTCGGAAACTAAACTTTCCAATGTTCTCTAATATTAATTATTCACTCTTTGAAAAGAAAAAACAAAAACTCTCTCCTACAACTTTGATTCATTCAATATATTTGTATCTGAATTAAAAGCAAAAATTTAGTGTTATATATGTGGAACATAAGGAAAAGATGAAAAGGAAAGAAAGAAAAAAGTGAGAATTAAATCAGTATTATTATACTTTTTAGATATTGAATTATTTTGCAATAGATCTTAAGTAAACATCAAACATAATAATTAAATTATCATACTGTGGTATATAACTAGTAATAAAATATTAGACTAATGAAACTAAATAAGAATGTATATAAGATTGCATATATAAATTCTTTATAAAACTATACATAGGGTTGCTTTTAATGTTTGAGAATAAAACAATATTACAATAAAGATTAAATAATGATTACTTAATGATCATTGAGAACATAACTGGGTGAATTGTGACATTGGTAGTGACATAAGTTTGGTTACAGGCATGCATATAATTTCTATTTTTACTAAGTGTTTTTTCTTTTTTCTTTTTTCTTTTTTTTTTCTTTTATTTATATATATATTATTCTTTCTATATTAAGTGATTTAGATAAGACTTTGTTTTTAAACTGCAAATAACGTTAACATTTTTTTATTTTATTACAGTTACACAGATATGGAAAAATATGAAGAAGCTGTCAGAGATTATGAACAAGTTTACAAATTAGATAAAAGCAAAGGTAACATTTTGTGCATTTTAGATTTTTTTAGATTTTAAAAAAAAAATTTTTTTCTCTCACTTCAACCTTATTTTATGATAGAACCTAATTTTTAAATTTATTTTTAATAGAAAATAAACAGATACTGATCGAAGCAAAGCGAACGTTGAAGAAAAGTAAGAGAAAAGACTACTACAAAATTTTGGGAATCAACAAGTCTGCATCAGATGAAGAGATTAAAAAAGCCTATAAGAAACGAGCTTTGGTTCATCATCCAGGTAAATATTTTTATTTATTGAAGAAACAAGTAGTTGTTCAAAGGGTTGTGTTGCACCAATCTCCCAAGTGAGAGTTTTACCTACTTTGAAAATAGCTATTCAAAATGATTTTTAGTTTTTTTTTTTGTTTTGTTTTTTTCTTTTTCCCTCTACCTGACAATAGTGAAGAAATACACAACTCACTGTCTGGTAATTCAATCTTGCTAAGTTTTATTAACATGTGAGAAAGTTAAGAAAACAAGTCTCAACTCAAAGAAGCTGATGATATCCTGCAGAAATAATTAGATTCAGACTATGCAGGTGATCTAACGTTTCTCACAAATTCACCTGCCCAGGCCGAATCATTGCTGCATAATCCAGAGAAGGCAACAAGAGACATTGGCCTCTGTGTGAATTCATAAAATGGAGTTCATGTGTTTTAAACAAGATGGAGACATCTCCACAGTGGATAGTAAACCGCTGAAATTAGTAGACCAGTTCACATACCTTGGTAGTTATATATATCCTCTACATGAGCAGGATGCGACACAAGAATAATTTCTTAAGCGGAGTTTAACAGGTTTGAATTCAGTTTTCCTAGACTGGTTACCTAGCCAAGGTTAAAGAGCCTAGTCTGCCTTACTATTTACCCATAGCTAGGGGGAAGAATCTATGAATTCATTCCTTTCCCAAGGGTATTAGTGCTATGTAAAACAGCCTTGTCCAGGATTTAAACTCTGGTTGACAAGTCCATTTCCTACGACTCTAACCATTGCACCATGCAACCCATTGGTAGGAATGTCATCTACAGAAAGTAATGTCAATATAAGTATAGGAAGGGCATTGAGTGCTATAGGCAGATTATTAATCATACAAATCTGATCTCGCTGATAATGCAGGAATTCTTCAGTGTCAGTGCTATTGTATGGCTGTGCTACTTCAGCTAATAAAACATTTAAAGAAAAAGCTAGGTGAGAACTACACAAGGATGCTGCATGCTGTTGTGAACAAATCCTGGAAGCAGCATCCACAAAAAGCAGCTGTACAGCCACTTGTCTCCTATCACACAAACCATCCAAGTAAGATGAACAAGACGTGCTGGATCCTGTTAGTGATGACCGATAAGGATGGGTGGTGAGATTCATAGGAATCTGTGCTGTCAACCTGATTATATTATATACACTATCTTAAGTGTTTTTACAATAGGTTTAATGCATTGTATGTTTTATTGTTCACCTAATGGGGGGGGGACTCCTAATTAATGCATACTTCACTGAGGATTTAATTTTCCTGTATGTAGAGTAAAATTTAGTCTCTATACTGAAATGGTTAATATTTCATATTTTTTCTTGTGATTACAATTAAGGCATGTGATTATTTTCTATTGTATGCATTTTGACTGATTTGTTTCATCTGATAATATAACAATTGCTAAATATTTTCTTTTTCTCTTGCCACAGATCGCCATTCTCATGATCCACCTGAGGTTCAGAAGAGTGAAGAGGCTAAATTTAAAGAAGTTGGTGAGGCCTTCAATGTACTTTCAGATGTTAAGAAGAGAGCACGCTATGACAATGGCTATGATATGGATGATAATGATATTGCCTTTGGTAAGTCTGCTAAACTTTTGCCTATTCTCACAAAAATGATTGCTTTTTTTTTTTTTTTTTTTTTTTTTTAATTTTCCATGTTAGGTTTAGCTTGATAAGATTTTCTTACTCTCTTGTCATGTTCTTAACATCAGTTATGCTGAAAACTTTGTGATTTAGTGCTTCCAGGAATGCACATATTTGCTTTGAATGGGTCCCTGTGAAAATTTATGGGTCCCAACTAAAGTTTCTTAAATTGTAGAATTTTTATTCATGATCTGGGGAAACAACTAAATCCGTCTAACCTCTACCTTGTAACCTATCCTGTGTAATTCGTTTCTAAGAAACTATTGTAATGTATTTACTGTTAGCTTGAAATGGTGAGGGAAGAAAAAAGACACTGGGACACATGGATATAATTTTACTGCATCCTTTTAGATTTTTATGCGTTAGGTACGCATCCTGCATTCCTATCAACATCTCTGTAGTGTAACATCATTGTTTGAATCTGCTTCTATAGATGATGGATAGATGTCTCCTAGGTTGTTAAGGGTTTCCTTTCATGGCATCTCGGGTCAATAGATGTTACATGGTGCAGTGCTCATCTTCTCTCCAAATGACAGCTTGTACTGGGTTACATTGTACCAGTAGCAGGAAATGATCCCTTTTATGAAATGAGCAAGATAGATTAAGGGCTCCAACTGCTTGGCTATGTACCTTTTAGCTGATGGCAGTAGAAGTGGACTCATGCTTTTGTCAAGTGCATTAGTATGAAATAGTATTTTCTGTTCACCACATCATTCCTTCATGTAGATGTGATTTAAAATTGTTTAAGGGAGTGCTTACTCTCTTAATCAAAAGAACTGGATATATATATATATATATATATATATATATATATATATATATATATATATATATATAATTAGTGCAATTGTTACCATTGGTTTCCAAGCAGCATGTTAGCCACTTTTCTTCAAGACAATGCGCCTGTTAAATGCAGTGAATGTCAGTCCATTTATATATATGTGTGTATTTTTTGTTTGGGGTCCGAATCCTCGTATTTCTCCGCGCTTTTTTTTACTGATTTTACGCTGCATCTTTGTAGTGGACAGTCTTCCTTACCTCTGCATATGCAGGTTGGGGGGTGTCTGTGAGTTTAACTCTGACTGTTTTGTTTTTTTGTTTTTTTGTTTCATCGGCGGTCCGCATGAATAGCTAGTTTTTATTGTTTTTGTTGGTCTTGTGGTATCTGTGTTTGGGTGGGAAGTATATTTTTTTTATTAATTCTAGGAATTTTTTATTCATTTGTTCTAACATTAAGTGAATATGGGAGGGGGGGGGCAGATAATTTACTTTTTCTGTTTTTTGGGTGTAGTTGGTGTGGTTGCTGTGTTAGCTATGTATTCTATTTGGACTTTAAATTCACTCTTGTAACGCTTTGTTGTAGTAGGGGGCTGCTTTGTTGAATATCTCTTTATTTGATGATAGGCTACAACAAAGATGCAGCATAAAATCGGTAATCTACCAAACGAGAATTAAACCAACCAATACAAACCGTCCAGCAACCAGCGAAAGCTATGTAGGAATCGTGCAAGGTAGCATCAAACAAAGGTACTACGCGCACAAAACATCGTTTAGGCACAAAAAAAGAAACACAACAGCACTATCAAACATAGTATAGAAATACAAAAGACAGGGCGAATCTTATAGCATAGAATGGAAGGTTTCAGACCAACCTGAACCATACATAAACGGATCAAAAAAGTGCTCACTGTTTACAACAGAAAAAATGCGTATTCTCCAAGGAATAACATCAAAAAACAAGTTCCTAAACACCAAATTGGAAGTCTTCAGAGCCTGCTCACACAGGAAAAAATTCCTAATATGGTCTTGGACTGGTGAGGAAGACACACACACACACACACACACCACACACACACACACACAGACAACCACCATAATTAGGAAAAGCACCACCAAATAGCAATCAATAACATAAACATGCAGACATACATATAGATAACCACAAAAGCAACAACAAATCTATCTAGAATAATAGCGAAACCAAAATTAAAATGGGCAGACAGAATGGATGGAAACATAAAACTGGTGCCCCAAAAAAGAACCATTAAAGAATCTGGGACTGGCAGAATCTTGACCTTCATCAAGATAAACAGATAAAAAGAAAGGCAAGGAGGCAGAAATAAATGAGACAATGAAGAGGGATGGGAAGGGTGCATGTAGAGATGAATGGGTGCAACTACGTGAAGATATACACACTATTTTCTCAAAAACGTAGAGAAATACTGAGAATTTGGCCCACAAACAAAAAATACACATATATTAATGAATGGACATTCACTGCATTTCTTAACAGGCAGGTTGTCTTGAAGAAAAGTGGCTAACATGCTGCTTGGAAACCAATGGTAACAATTGTACCTTAAATGTATTGTACACTATAATAAATAAATACAGCTCTTACACACTTGAGTATTTTATTTTCAATTCTCCAATACTAAAAAAGACATATATCACACAGTGATGCTGATAGCTTTTTAATTTAGTATGTCCTAGAATGCAGAGATTTGATTTGAATGAGTCCCCGGGAAATTTGATGGGTCCCAACTAAAGTTTCTTAATTGCAGAGTTTCTATCTATGAGCAACTGAAGTTGTCTAATCCCTACCTTGTACCCCATACAGTGTAATTCGTTGCCAAGAAAATATTAAAATATATTTAGTTAGCTGGAAATGATTGGGGAAGAAAGAAAAAAACAACACTGGGACACATGGATAAGATTTTTATGTGTCAGTGGTGCAGGACGTGTACCTCTCAGCATCTGTGTATGTGTGTATATATCTTAAACAAAAAATTTCTGTAACAAATAAATACTGTCCTCTCCTATAAACTAAAACTTTTCTGTGAATTATCAATCTTTTAAAAGACCCTGCTGGAAATGAGTAAATATTTATTCTGCCATTGTTTGTGAACACATTGTTGATTTGCAATTGTATTTTCTAATATGACTGATTTATTTTTGTTTTTTAATGTTTTTGCTATGTTGACTGTAATTAATTTTTTTTTCTTTTTTTTTTTTTTTCTTCTTCAGATCAAATTGATCCTACCCAAATATTTGCCACTTTCTTTGGCAATCAAGGCTGTTCATTCCGTGGAGCTCCTGGAGTTTTCCCTGGTGGCCAGAGTTTCTCTGGTTTCACTTTCCAGTTTGGATGAATTTACACTTACAGCACAAAAGCAAGGTGGCTTGCTTGAATACTATTATTATAATTGGATGTTTGAAAAAATAAATAAAAAGCTATACAAACAACAGAATTGAATCGCATCTTATAAAAATATATATATAATATATATATATTGAAATTTAAACTTTTTTTTTTTTTTTTTTTTTTTTTTTTTTAATTACCCAAAAACATGCAGGCAAAAAATAAAATAAAACTTAAGTTTTTGAACTCTTGGCTGTGGGAAAGGAAAGAATGGCCCAACTTTTTTTTTCTTTTTTTTTCTTCCTCCATTCTTTTACTACTTACTCTCTAAATTCTATAAAAAGGTAGAAAATCTGAATCTGGGGAATAAAAAAGGCATTAGGTGGTAAGGAAAGTATCAGAAAATGATAGGATTTAAAAAAAATTATAATCTGTGTCCAGTTCATGTATACCAAACAAAGTGATTTTAATTTGATTTTGAGTGGGTGGGTGGGTGGTTGATCGTCACATTTCCTCTCTCACTTCCCAATATCATCTGTGTGTGTGTGTGTGTGTGTGTGTGTATGTGTATGTATATATATATATATATATATATAATGTATGTATGTATATAATATATACCTTTCAAGGAAATGCATGTTTTTTTTTTTTTTTTTTTTTTTTTTTTTTTTCTTCTCATTGATCATTGAAGAAAAAAATTGCTGTAAAATATGTAGTTTCACATTCTTATGTTGTTTTTTTTTAAAATTTAATTTTGTTTCTCCTCCTTATGGGGTGTTGGGATTTTTTTCTTTTTATTTCCTTATATCCGAATGTCTTATTTCCAAAGATGTGCTGTGTATTTAAAAAAAAAAAAAAAAAAAAAAAATGTAAGCAGTAAAAATAACATAGCAAAGTATCTTATGTTTTTCGTTTTTTTCCTCCCCATTCTTTGCTTTCAAATGTTTTTCTTATTTTTCTTTTATTTAATGACTTGCTCTTATTTGTATGACTAATTGCTGTCTTTCCTTTCTCCTCTTTCCCCTCCTTACTCGTAATCCTGCTAGGTTTAACTGGGGTAGTAGGGAGAGGCCTTGAAGTTCTGGTTTATTGTATATATTTTTGCTCTTATAAATAGTAATAAGTTTGTATCCTTGTGCATGTCATCTCTACTGTATATATCAATTCACTTGGATGCACATGTTACAAAAACAAAAAGAGGGAATCATTGTCTTACTCTCCAATCACTGCCATATGTTGCTGGTTGTTTTGGCCCTAAATGGTTAACAAATGCTATTTATTTACTTGTGTAAAATCACTTTTGCATTATTTGGCAGCTAATGCGGATGTGGAATAGTTTGAATATTGACATTTGTAGCCTTAAACTATTGAGAAATGGACCAACAGTTTTATTGTGAAAATATCTGAAATTCCATGTAGTCTTTTTTTTTTTTTTTTTTTTCTCTCTTCTCTTCTCTCTCTCTCACACACTTTTTGTTTATTAAACTCTTTCCTCAGGATGTACTGGAAAAATTCCTTTTTCTTAACATATAGCTGCTAATTTTCATTTTGTTCAAAAATCCTTAATGATTTTGACCTGTTCGAGTCAATATCAAAAAAAAAATTGATGCAAATATGAGAATGAGTAAAAAAGTAATGCCATTTTGTTTAGGACAGGTGTAATCAAAACAGGAACACGTATCATACATCAAAATAAAGCTGGTCCCCTGTGGATCAGTTTCATTTTGATGTATTTTCCTGTGTTGGCGATTATACCAGTTCTAAACAAAATGGCATTACTTTTTGACTCTCCCTCGTATATTGCATTCACAGAAGAGGCAATCTGCACCTCTGTGTATGCGCATTTTTCCTTTCTTACTGTTTATGATACTAAACATACTCTACAAAAAAATGTCTTGTTGGGAAGACCCTAAAAGAACAGTCAAATTTGTAAGTTGAATAAATATCTTCAGGCATTGAGGGATGAACTGAACAGAACTTGAGTTTTTGGTTTTCATTTTGTAAACTTAAACTTAAGAGATATCTGAAGTGTTTATTTTTGTTAATTTATTTTTTTTATATATACGTGTGTGTGTGTGTGTAATTACATAAATAATACAGAAACTTTGAGAATTTTCCAGCTTGGATTCTTGGTTGTTTTGTTTTATGGGTGAACCAAGTCATTTGACATTTGGTTTCTTACAATACCTGCTATTGCTTAAATTGGTCACCCATCTAAGTACTAAACAGGCTCATCACAGCTTAACTTCAGTGATCTAGCTGGAACCAGTGCTTTTAATGTGACTTTACCATAAGCCCTGATTGATTAGATCTTTCAATTGGTAGTTATGTGAAGCTTTATATTATTTAAGACATGCAGTAAGTTGAAGTTAAACTAAAAAGCAGCTAATATTTTTAAGTCTGTTAGAGATCTGATTAAGTAGAAAAGGGCAAAGATTTTAAAATGCAAAATTTAATGTTGACTTTTTTAAAAAGGGCTTGCATTTGTGTTCAAAGATATAAATGATTAGAAGTTATGGAGACAACCAATTTTTCGAAAAAATAACTTGTATAATAGAATTTTAAATTTGTTATATACTATTTCAAGTTTTTGAATGCTCTAACTCTAACTTCTACCTTGTAACCTATCCTGTGTAATTCAATTCAAAGAAATTATTGAAATGGTGAGGGAAGAAAAAAAGAAAAACACTGGGATGCATGGATATGATTTTACTGCGTCTTTTAGATTTTTGTGCATCAGGGATGCAGGTCGTGTACCTATCAACATCTCTAGTGTGGTGTAATGGTTACCATCGTAGGAAATGGACGTGGCTGTTTGCATCCCCGCTATGGGTAAATAGTAGGGCAAACTGGGCTATTTAACTTTGGTATGGTAACCAGTCTAGGAGAAGGAAAACTGAATTCAAACCAAAAGAGCTCTCTTCTCATTAGTCAAAACTACTTTAAGAGCGCCTTCTCCTCCTTTATTGTAATCATAGCTATTTTCAATATTCCATTGCACTTATTTGTCTGTAATTGTTTGTTTGCACACAGTTATATCAAGAATCCTTCAAAAATTAGATTTTTATTAAAATAAATTTTGACCTTTTAGTTAAAAAATTTTGAATAATTTTCCATTTTATTTACACACACACACACACACACACTCTATTGCAAGTCTGACAATGAAGCTGCAGAGAATAGAAATAGGTTGACAGTCCAGGTGAGTTTTTGATGTTATAAAAGCAATTCAAAAATTAAAAGGAAAAATTGCTAGTCAATAATAATGGGACATTTTTAACTATTTTCAACTTAATGTGGAAACTAGGAGATTCAGTTTTGCACTAAAACTTTTAAATTTTTATTTTATTATTATTGCCTCAAATTTTGACACTTCAATGGCTTAAAACGATGTATTACTTTGCTAATGACTTTTCTACAAACAAGAGAACTTTGACAAAGGACTAATCACAAATTAGGATATCAAATCAAGGAAAAACATTTTTTTAAATTTTTTTTATTTTTATTTATTTAGAATTTTCTTTTTAGAAAATTAGCCTGTATAATCTTAACTTTTTAGCGCACTGTGGTGTAATTGAAGTGTGAACTTTGTACCCTGTAATGATACAAATTGACCAAATCTTGAAGTGGTAAATTAAGTCTGTAGGCAGAAATTAAATTGACACTTCAATCATTCACTTCTCTAAGATTAGACTTTTATAGGCATACATTAGAGATGTTACTTATTTGATTCCAGACCACCACCACAATTGAGCCACTATCAAATGATTACTCCCTTTTTTTCCTCTCGCTATACTATAGCTTATTAACTGTGCAATAGTATCAGGTCTTAAAAAAGAAGAAATTTTAAAATTGTACTTTTAAAAAAAATTTATTAATTTATAAAAAAAAAAAAAATAACATAAGTAGGCAAATGTGGTTTGCAAAATAGCACCTTCATATATATATTTTTTAAATTCAATAAAACAAGTGTGTCACATGGTCTCATTGTGAGCCTCTTAACATTGTCTAAAGCTTCAATTTTATTTATTCCCCCCCCCCCCAAAAAAAAAAAAACAAAAACAATGAGATTGATGTTCATGATACACAGCTTTATAGTTTTACTGCAACTCCAGTTGACTGAAAAGTAGACACTTAATAAACCCATCTTCATCTTTTCATTACTCCAGTGTTTCAATACAAATCATACTTTGTACTAGTCACTCAAATTTTGCTATAATTTGTAAGGATTCATTTTTCAATGATTTCCACAATGTTTTGAAACTGATGTCGGATTTGTAACTTTTGACCTGCCCTCCTTGAGGATTTCTATATGTGATCCACAGAGGACCAACTTCATTTTGATGTATGAAACATGTTCCGCTGTTGGTAATTATACATGTCCTAAACAAAATGCATTACTTTTTGACTCATATTTTATGTTACTAATTATTTTTTTTTTTTTGTTTTTTTTTCCTTCTAAACTGGAGATGCAAAATAATTATAGTTTCCAATTAAGCAATAATAGTAACAAATCAGACGGGTGGGGATGTTTATATTGATAAATTTGTGTCGCTTGAATAAAAAAATATTTCTCTATAAAAGACTTTTTTTTTTTTTTTTCTATACAATATTACTTTACTCTGATAGAAATGCTACTTACTAGCTTACCAAAGAATAGAATAACTAGTTGTTATCAAGTCTTCACCTCTTTCCTGGCTAGTATGTTAATTGTTTACAATGAATGTAAAACGCTGATATTACTGAATTTCAGTTATTGAAAGATCTTTTTTTGTGTTCTCATTTTATATCTCTCATTGATTGACTAGTAGATGAATTTTAAAATTTTCCAGTCTCTGCTCAAAAAGCACCAACCCATATTAATGCTGCAAACGAGTTTACAATGAGCTTTTAAAAAGTTAATAGTTGATGCATGCTAATTGTGCGGTCATTTTAAGTTGCGTCAACTGACTTGAGGTTATAAGAATTTCAATTACTTACAACTAAATTACAACAATTGGAATGTTACATTTATTTTCTTTCATTCAAAATGTTTAAAGATCATTTGCTTCTCAACCTTGTTTAAGATCTACTCTTCTCAACTCTGTTTTGTTTAACCAACAACAAACAAACATTACTTCCAAGGCCTAAAGCACAAAATTCAGTTCCAGTACCTCCAACCTCACCATTGAACTTAACTGGGTAGAGTTAGGCTTGATACTTGAAGGATACCTAAAATGAAAACATGGGGTGAATGTGAACAAGCTTAGACAATTTCTGGGACCTAACTGACTTACATGTATGGGGCCACATTTTAAGCTTTCTCGTGTGTCAAATCTGGCCTTGCAGGGGGAAATGACTAACACTACTTTTGTTATTCCGTTTTATTTTAGAAAGATTTGAAAACTTTGAGCACATTTCCTTCTACAAAAAAAGGAAAATTTAACTTATTTTCTTTTCTCTTTTGTAGTACCTCAATGGTGAGACTTTGATTTTAATTTATTTATTATTTTTTTCCAAACCCCCTTTTGTGTTTGTTTTTGTTATTTTTCTTTTTGCCTTCTCTTTAAGAAATATCTTGGTGAAGTCGTGCTTTTTCCCTTTTGAAATATGAATTGGTATTCACATTTCAAAGAAAAGGCTTCTTAAATTAAGTTTTTTCCAAAAGAGGAAGGTGGATGCATTCAAACTTTGTTCCAGGGTTCAGATATCTTTATTTTAACAGTATTCCATCAAACAAGCTAACATTGGTAATTTATTAGTGTTTGATGTGATTTCTAGTTAATGTAGTAAAATCATGCTTTGTCCAAAATATTAGGCTTTTTTTTTTTTTTTTTTTTTTTTTTTTTTTTTTATGGGATAGCTTTCTGCACTCTGGAGGAAAAAATTGAATGTTTTTTTTTTGTTTTTTATATAACCATTTTCTATCACCCCTTGAGATTTAGAAATTCCACCTTGCACCACTAGATCTTGTGCATAAAACAAAAGAACTTGAATTTTCAAGTCAAATTATCAGCTACTTAGCTGCTAATATCTAATTAAATGATTAATGGATACAAATCACACAGTAAGTAATAAATGATAAAATAACATTGCTGTAGTTAAGTTGAAACAAATGGAAAGCTATGAAGTAAATTAAAAAAAAATTCTGGACAACTTGAATCTCCGAAAACTGAATTTTGCACCCTTTGAAAGTACTGGCACCCCCCACCCCACCCCCCAGTTAAGGAGAGAGGTCATATGCTCATTTCCCATTTGAAAGCAACTCAAAACTAGGAGGAAAAAAATACTAGTCTTATTTTTCTTCATTTTTTTTTCTTTCCTGTTGTGTCACTTTCTAAGATTATCCAGGACAAAGCTTTATATAATTTCTATTATGCCACCGCCAGTCTTTTTGATCAGAGGCACACCAAATAATTATTCTTATATATTTACCAACCCCTCCACACGAGTGGGATGGGACACTAGGTCAATTTCAGAGTTTAACAGGTTTCCTTCTATGAGACTGGTTACCTAGCCATGGTTAAAGAGTCTGGTCTGCCCTACTATTTACCCATAGTTAGATTCATACCTTTCCCATGAGTATTAGTGCTATGTTAAATGCAAACAGCCTCATTCAGGATTTGAACTCGGTCAACGAGTCTATTTCCCATGACTCCAACCATTACACCACGCACCTCCTTGAATAATTATTCTTATATTACCACAATTACATCTCTTTAATTCTTCCCTTTCTCTTCTTCCACAATCTCAGGCATTGCCCTCTCCACAAAACCTTTTTGCTTGCCAGCTTCTTGTTAAAGGCAATGCGGCCTTCATTAAAGCTGTATTCTATTACTATTTCTGTATATAGGCATTACCTAGCCTCACATTTAAGTTAAATTAATTGCCTGATAAGGGGAATGCTGATTGAGTTAAGCTATTTTTTGCACTACCCACTTGTATGTTGTGGTTTTAAAAACAAAAAACTGTCGAATCCTGCTGACTGAAAGGCTAAGTAAAAAAAAAAAAAAATCTGCGAATTCCATCTGGCTCTTCAGCAAGATGCATGTCTCTTTTGTTTACAATGTGTCATGGTATTTGTATGCGTCAAATTGATCATCGAGTTGAAAAAAAGTTTTTAAAAGCAGAGATGCTGATAGGTACGTGTCCTGCATCACTGAAGCATAAAAATCTAAAAGGACTCAGAAAAATCATATCCATACATCCCAGTGTTTTTGTTTTTTTTTCTCCTCTCTTCCCCACCATTTCCAGCTAACTGTTCAGATAAATATATTTCTTGGCAAAGACCAGTGATAGCATTAAAGCAAATGAAAATTTTATTTTTAGTTCCTGATTGGTTGATTTTGAACAATCAACCAATCTTACTATTACTTCCAAGTGGAAGTGCTTGTGTAATGGTTATTATTGTAGGAAATACACATGGCAAACAAAGTTAAAATTCTGGATATGGCTGTTTGCATTTCACAAAGCGATAATACCCATAGGGAAAGGTATGCATCCAACTATTCTATCTCCAGTTATAGATGAATAGTAGGACAGACTGGACTCTTTAAGCTTGGTATGACAAACCGGTCTAGAAGGGAAAATTGCATTGTAGTGGTGCTCAAATGCATCCAGGTGCTAATTTAGGTGTGATTTGTTTAGCTGCATATCAACACATATTTATGGGTTTAATGTTGAAATTTGATTCATTTGTAAATGTTTGGAGGAATGTGGCAGTGATGTTGATAGCTTTTTTGATTTAGTGCATCCTGGGATGCACATATTTGTTTGAATTATTTTATAAAATTTATGGGTCCCAACTAAAGTTTCTTAATAGATTGTAGGGTTTTTATTTATTATCTGTAGAAATAACCAAAGTCCTAACTCCTACCTTGGAACCTATCCTGTGTAATTCATTTCAAAGAAATTATTTGAATGGTGAGGGAAGAAAAAAGAAAAATACTGGGATGCATGGATATGATTTTACTGCGTCCTTTTTAGATTTTTGTGCGTCAGGGACGCAGGTCGTGTACCTATCTACATCTCTAGTGTGGTGTAATGGTTACCGTCGTAGGAAATGTACAAGGCGAGACTAGTTGAAATGGACGTGACTTTGCATTCTGTGTAGCGCTAATACCCTCGGAAAAGGTACGAATCCAGCTATGGGTAAATAGTAGGGCAAACTGGGCTATTTAACTTTGGCATGGTAACCAGTCTAGGAGAAGGATAACTGAATTCAAACCAAAAGAGCTCTCTTCTCGTTAGTCAAAACTACTTTAAGAGCTCCTTCTCCCCCTCCTCCTTTATTGTAATCGTAACTATTTTCAATATTCCATGGCACTTATTTGTCTGTAATTGTTTGCACACAGTAATATCAAGTATTCTTATCTAATACTTTACACAGTTGTATGGCTTAGTGTTCCTGGTACTAATAATTTATACAATGTTTTCAAATATTTTTAACCAATAATTTGCAAGCAATTATTTCAAGTAATTAATAATTATAGTTTAAAATGACCGTTGGTCCAAATAACTTTCAAACAGATCTATGGGACCCTAACTGGTACAACTCCACACTTACTAGAGCTCCAGAAGTTTAGCCTCGCTGTACCCAGAGCTCCCCCTTTCTGTAGAGGATGCAAACGAGTATATTAAGTCCTCATAGACAGGTGTTGCATAGGGCCAAATTCGAGTTGTAGTAGTAGTAGTAGTCGTTCGTTCAGAAACAACATACGAAAGTCGTATAGTCACAAAGGCTCGTGGGTTCTTTTTGAGAGAGAGGTCAAATTATTCTATCGTTAATCATGTTCAGTACTACTATGTGCAACACATTACGGGGGGGGGGGTCTCGGGAGGTCCCGTCTGCCCCATACGAAGGCCCAGCCGAAAAAAGATCGATTTTTCTCTCCTTCCATTTCTCGTCCCATGGGCAGGAGGGTCACACCCGCTTCCATTCAAAACCCGAAACTTCCGTTTCTGTTTTTAAATCTAGTTCCGGGGTCAATTGCTCCCTCCCTCCAAAAAAATATTCCAAACTTTAACCGTTGTTCTTATTTCTTTTTCTTCTCTTTCTCCAGAAATCCGATTACCCTTTTCTTTTCGATCTCCATATTCCCAGTAGACCATAATTACGCTAGACAGGGTGCTAATTTATCCTCCTTGATTATTATTTTTAATTTTATTTGCCTTAACTTCCCTTGTTTAAGACTATACCCCGCTATCCTGCTATCCTTCACTTGTAAATGCAGGGTAGTGTCACAAGTTTTTCAGGAACACCGACAATAGTAAAATTGGTGTACTTACTCACATAAATCCCCAAATGGGTTAGTAGGGGCTCCTTAGCCTTATTCGGCAACCATATAAAACAAGGAAAAGTCAGATACAAAACCTCTGCTGCCTAACGCCTTCACCTCATTCCAAGGAAAGGCTAGGGGAGTAAACCCCGAAAACGAATCGGGAGCCGGAGTCCCTAAGATGCTGTGATGCCGAAATCCAGTGCCACCCAGCGACACTGCCGCTGCCAAACTGTATTGGTTCCTTACCTTTCCTTTGGATCACAGCAGCTGTGTGGAATGGGGTATTTGCTACTCGGACAACAGCTCATCCTCCATATGAACCCACCCAGATTACGTAGTTAAAAAAAAAATACACTATCCATCGTCTCCCGTAGACGGAAGGATGTCAACAAAGTGTCAATCATTACGTCGAACAATTGTAAGTTGGGGAATTGTAAAGCAAGGAACATCTTTACTTTGTGTAATTATCTATGATGTTGTTTTTTTTTCTCACCTTAAATAACTTCTTTCTTTTGTTTTTTTAATTCCTTATGAGGTGGATTGATTTTAATGGCATATCAATTCATCTAGGATTATTTTATGCCTATAGGTTAGGGAATTGAATCCATTGTATGTTTACATTTTTTTTGTGTATGTGTGTAGGTTAGTTTTTCCCCTCTTCTCACATTTCTATGGAATACCAATTTTTAAACAGATCTATTTGATTATAATTAACTGGTACTACTACTCCGATTCATAGTGGACCTGGGAGTGAAGGCGTACTTCACACACTCCAGAACTGGAGCCTCGCCATTAGATGTACATTAGTGTCATACCTAGAACACCCGTTTGGATGGATTAGGTCTCTCCTCTCTGTAGGAGATACAGTTAATGTATTCTAAGCCCTGACGACAGATTGAACCTACGAGGTATGTCAGAAAAGTTCCAGGTTGATCGCATTCTTCAACGTGAGGGGCATTGTCCACTGCGAGTTCTTGCCACAGGGCCAGACGATCAACCAGCATGTCTACAAAGAGATACTGCGGCATTTGCTTCGTTCAGTGCACGAGAAGATGCAAGAGATGTAGCAGGACAACTCATGGGTGCTTCAGCATGACAACGCACCTGCCCACACTGCCCTGAGTATCCAAGAGTTCCTGGCCCAGAAGAATATCACTGTGTTGGAGCAACCTCTACTTGGCTGACATGGCTTCATGTGATTTTCCTTCTTCCCCAAGCTCAAGTTTTTGAGGATGTGCACGACATCAACAAGGCTGTGACGACAGAACTACGGAGAATCCCGGAAGAATCCTTCCAGGAGTGCATGAAAGCGTGGCAAAGAAGGATGGGAAAGTGCATTAGACTTCAGAGGGATTACTTTGAAGGGGATAACTTGTATTTTGGATTTGAAATATTTTTTTTGTGACACCAGGCCTGGAACTTTCTGACATACCTCGTATTGATGAAATAAACTGAAGTCTCAATGTAAAATATTAAATAATGTATGAAAATCTCCAAAAAGTGAGAAGATAAGACGATGAGGATTTTGTAAAAGTAACCTGAAAAAAAAAAAAGAACATAACTTTGGCTTTTCGACTCGGAAATTTTCAGCTAGATATTTATTTCCATTATTATCTTTTTATAGAAAGTACTGCATACTTTTTTTTCTACTATTTAAAGAACTTTGTCTTAAAGTAAGTATTAGTCTACGCTTTACGACACAAGGTCAATGCTTAAGCGAAGTACAACTGGTTTTTTTTCTAGACTGGTTGACATACCAAGGTTAGAGCCAAGTCTGCCCTATTATTTACCCTGGGGTGAGAATAGCTTCATACCTTTCCTAGGAGTATTAGTGCAATATGAAATGCAAACAATCTCCAAGATATGAACTCCGGTTGTAGTCCATTTCCTACTACAATAACTTAAGTTTTAAAGTAAGATATTTACCCAACCTGTAGGGTACGATTTGACAGAAGGACGCAAGTACATGGCATCCAGTGAGGATTGAACTTGCTATTTAGTAGTAATAGATCTGGGAGACTAGCTATTACACCATGATGGGAAAGCATATTCTATTTGTTTTTGTTAAACCATTGCTTTTCGGAGAAAGATTCATGAAGTTAGTTGATCTGCACTGATGATGACCATAAACCAAAGCCGAAACTTAGTTATAGTGGTTCGGTCTTGTGTATAACTACACACTTTTTGGATGAGCTAATGAAGAATGGTGTACCACAGATTCCCCGAGTAATACTCGGTTTCTTAATTCCAAGTCTTTCCTTCACCAAGACCGATTGCCCAGCCAAGACTAAAGTGTAAAGTGATACTAATGCAGAATAGCGCGCAAGAGATGTCTATTAGAAGCACATTTTATGTATAAAAGGCATTAGATGATGGAAAGTCCCAAAGTAGAGAGACGTAAGTTTTCCCTTCTATTTTATATTACTGGAAGGAGAACAGATGGATCTATGTGTTGTTGTTTTTTTCTTTTTTTTACTGAAACTAGCTTTATCCATAATTTAAACTATGCTCGCTGCATCTATTTGATGATAACTGTGGGGTGACAAGAGGTTTAATGTTTTAGGTTTAAAGGTGGCTGTGGTTATTTCTTGTGCGTGTTCACATGGTTTGCTTTTAACCCCATCTTATTTGGTGGTCGCGCTGAAAAGGAATTCAAGGAAAGAAAAGGCAAAGACAAAAGGTAGTTTTAGGCTTTATTCACGGGTCATAGCCACCACGTGGTAATGAAATATCTTCCTGGCCAGTAGTAGTGTCTCGTCCCAGTTAAGGCCTAAGTTCGAATGGCCGAGAGATTATCTTGTGAGTCGGAAGTGGGTCTTTTTTCTGCACATGCTCGGAGGGTTCTTCCGGTCTGAAGGCCCATAGGAGTTGTAATTTTTTTTTTAATCCCCACATAACCAATACTTCACCCGCATCCCCCAAGAATGACTTGTCATCAAGACGTGTCTCCGTAAAAATGATTACTAGAAGGATAGAAGAGGCTGATGATATTTAGCCTTTTACTGAGTGAATGTACATGCTAACCCTGTTATCGCTACTTCTAAAAATAGTCCCCTATATTATAATTCTGCCTGTCCGTCGGTTCATTTATTAACAATTTACGCTCATTCATATACACTTCCCGCAGTCAAGTGGGATATTCTTCCACCCTCCCTGCAACCATGTGGGATATTCTTCCATCCACCTCCTCAATCAATCGGGATATTCTTAAGCATCGAAGCTTAGTTTGTTTCTATGACCAACCTTGCTAATAAAAAAATTGTTGCTATAAATTATGGGTTGTTCATTACATGAAGTCGTTCATTACATGAATGTATACGGTAGGTATACCCACATTTTCGTCGTCTTTTAATTTTAAAAACGAATTAAAATTAATTAAATCGATTATTTGAGGTCAAATTTTTGTCTAAGTCCAAAAGTAGCAACATAATGAGCATCAGTTTAAAAAAAGGGGGGGATAATATTACACATATAATTCATTTTTAATACATTTAAAACTTTTCCCGGTTAATTTTGATCAAATATATCTTAAGATGGCCACCATAGTTGCCGTAAAATCCGTGTTTACAAAATAAATTTTATCTTTCCGATTGAAAACAAATTACCATAAATCAGAGAATTATTTTATTTCAAAATTTTCTGATTTAATTAGGTATTTCTGCTATGATAAATTAATATATAAAATTAATTTAAAATATGAGTATCATGATGTTAAGTTTAAAATGTCATATTATTAGATTACAAAAACAATTTTTTTAAAATATCTACTTTACTTTAGTATCGAATTCTAATAATTTTTTGTTGAAAACTCTATTGAAAATTAGCGCCCCTCCCTTTTAACAGAACAAATATCGATGTATATATTTTTTCTTTTATAAGATAATAGCCAATTAAATAATTATCAAAATGAGTAAAAAAAAGATCTCCAAAAATTATTTTTTTAGTTTTTATTTTCATTTTATTTTCCGATTTTCGGTTCTTAGTTTCTACCAGAGTATCATCCTTAATTTTTTTCTTCTATTCACACCTTCGGTCTTTTATCTTATTTTTATTTTTTATATTGTAATTAGTATCGAATTTATATAAATAACCCCACCGAAATTTTGCGCCACCAAAATAAGGGGGTTGGGTCAAAGTTAAGTGACCTGAAAAAAATCAGAAAGTTTTGAAATAAAATAACTGATGCATTATAAAATTCATTTATTGATAAATCAACACTGAAAATTTCATTAAAATCGGATAATTCCCTGATTTTTGGTAATTTCTTTTAACGGGGGCGGGGGGATTTGTATTGTAAAAACACGGATTTTTCGACACATTGGGTATACCTAGTATACGGTAATTATTATTACTAACAGGATTCATAGAAATTCCCACGGAACGAAAGAAATCAAAGGGAGCCATTTCATTTAAGCAAGAAATGATTACTTGCAATTTTATTATGTATAAATCCTATTGTTGCTTTTATAATAGATAATATACAATAACATCCTCAGAGCTTATCAAATCTTCAGCAGACCAATATACACTAATTTATGTTGACTATACTGCTTAGTGAGGATAGATGAAATTAGCACAGGGCAATTTCATTGGAGTTGAATACCAGTGTTTGATCTGATGCAAATCCTTTCTTGCTTAAATAGCCACTCTTGATTTTTTTCTCTTCTTTTTTCTCATTTGTTGGAATTTCAGGTTCTCGCTTGCAAAGCATGGATAAACTTGCCCCTCCAAAACTCGCAAGAGTAACACAAATTCTGGGACGAACTAGCTTTCAAGGACAGTGTACAGGTACACAGGTCCGAGTTTAGTTCATTGATGACGGTAATCGGTCGTTTATCCTTAATGTCAAGGGGCCAGTCCATGAAGGACATATCCTGACACTGCTTGAATCAGAAAGAGAAGCCAGAAGATTAAGGTGAATCCTGTGCTGGTTGTCTGCTTTCTCCATTTGTTCAAGATGAAAATAAATATAAAATGAAAGTAAAAAAAAATAATTAAAAAATCCCACGGGTCCTGCTAGTGTTTATTAATTAACCTGGAATTACATTTTCTTTCTTTTTCCGTCTAAACATCCGTGTGATTACTGAAAATGTAATATTTTTTCTTTCAAGTTGTAATCGACGTAAATGGTGTTGGCTTCAATCCATGACATTTCATTATTAAACTGCATGTAATTTTAAATGCAATTTTAACTGATAACAAGACGAAATGATTCTATTAATTAATTGAAAGTCTTTAATAATAAAGAGATAAGATAAGTAATAGGTACCATCAATTTTAAATGTGAAAATTTACCCCATCCCTATATACCCAATGAAACTTGCATAAATGAAAAAATGAACCCACCAAAAAAACGATTTTTACTAGGCATGTGCAGGCTTTCGAAATGCCCGCATAATTGTTAAAAATATTTTAAAACGTCAATAAAAAATGGAAAATTAACTTTTTAATGTTTTCTTTAACGTTTAATATAAAGAACAATTCCAAGTTTATGTGTTATAAAAAAGAAAAAACAAATTTCTCTCACATAAAACCTATATTTTGCATTTAAAAGTAAATTCCCGTAAATTCTTAATCTTTGTTGACATAGTTATCGCATCTTGACGTGTGCACTATTTCTTTGTATGATAATTTCTTTTCTGAAGCAAAAACAAATTACTAATTTAGCATTTCCTTGATGTCTCACAATTTAACTTATGTACCTCAACAACCCAGCACAGCAACAAAAACAACAATAACAACTACAAGAGTTTTCCTCAAAAATCAAAGCGGATATTATTTCCGTTAGATCCATCCATTAATAAGAATGACGACAATTTGTAATTCAAACATTATTTTCAAATTAAAAAAAAATAAATAAAAACCGAAATATGTTATGTCATTATTTTTAGCTAGACATTTTTATACAATATTTTCTTTGATTAATAAATACGATTTTGATATCCGCTAAACAAAAGTATTTATTTTACATTTTATAAATTTTTAAAAATCCCTGAAAAAAATAAAAAATAAAAATAAACAAGTAGACAATAATATTTTAATATAAAGTTCTTTAGAAAATAATCTAACAATTTAGAATAAAAAAAAGATACATATTTTTTCTTATTTACGAGATTACCAAAACCGAATTAGTAGCGATTTAGTTTGTTTTTTTGTTTTTTTACATATGTTCCGTCATTAAATTATCTTTCCAAAAATGTAAAAATTATTTATATATAAAAAAAAAAAATTACTAAGATCTTTGTACGGGGGATCAATGCGCGAAACAAAAACCAGCGAAAAAAATTATCAGCTTTTCAATTTAGTAAACATTTATTTACAATAACAGTTCGTCTTTTATTACTTCATATACCGAAAGTTTTATTAAAATCGGATAGTTAGTTTATTTTATATGATTTTTAGAAGAATCACCTGTGATCACCCTTTTTTAGAGCCAGCGAGAAAATGCACATGCCTAATTTTTACTTTTTGTTATAAAGATAAGTCTGAATAATTATATCAGAAGATTTTTTATAAGTTTCAATGCGAGAGCTTTTTAGTAAAAGAACCATGAATACAGAATTCTGCTAAAAATATCAATAAAGAAATTGACCCTATTGTAAAAAAACAAAAAAAAACGGACTGTTTTACTTATTTTTCAAGATAACGATGAGTGATTTTTCCCAAATCGGATAATTTGATCTTTGAATTAACTGTTTTTTATTTTGTAACAACTCTTTATGTTCGTCATATCTTTTTTGCGAGATTTAAGGGAAAAAAAGTTCAAAAATATTTACGTTTCTTCTTATGGCCTAAACTGATCACGTGACGTATTTTGGTGGTACCTAATAAGTAAATAGCTTCTTATTATGTAGCCATACCCCAAATCAGATAATTACCTGATTTTTGGTAAAAAAATTTTTTGCAATCGTGAATGTTACATAAAAATTGTAAACAAGCCAATAAAACCACTTAATTCGCTTTTAAAACTCGTAGCAGACGATGTTAATGCCAGTCCCTAGAATAAAATAAAATGAATAAATAAATGCCTAGAAGACCAACATTGTATCTTATTTTATCGTTGAAAAATGTAAACAAAATCTAATTTTTTTATTTAAAACCTGTAAAAATTATTCATTTAGGAGGTCAAATTAACAAAATGATTAAAACAACAAAATAGTCTTCAGAATTTTGAGAAAATTTTTAAAAGAAACCTTAACTTAAAAAAAAACAAACTATTTATTTATTTTTTGCTTTTAAATACCGAAAATTTTAAAATCCGATAATAAACCGATTTGTCCTTAGGGGAATTAAAAACAAAAACAAAAAAAAAAAACGGTGCTTTAGCAGGTACGCGAATTTGTACATCCCTAGCCAATTATAGCTTCAATTTTCTATATTCCGAATTAAGTTTATAATGTATAATATATAATATAATATATATAATCTATATATATATAATCTAAATAATATATATATATATATATATTATCTCAAAAAGCCATAAAAACCTGCTTACCACCATTGAAGCGTCTTGTTTCCATAGCAACTGTAGGCGTTAATACGCGTACCTCGGTTACCCATAACAATAACATAACAGTGTCGACAAAATGGACGCCACCAAACGGCCTATGTCATTACCGCCCGAGTTTGCTAATTATGCAGAAACACACCAGTTATTTCAAATGTTTAAGGTAAGTAAGCGATCAGTTTGAAAGTAGATTACTTATGTTATTTTCTGAGGCAGTGTAATTTATTTCATTTTCTAATGTGGAGAAAAATAAGTGGCTTCTACTTGTTGGGCGTGATGGGGCAATACAATAGGGATCACCAATTCGGTCACGTGATCAGTTTAGGCCATCTTGAATAAAACGGAAATAAATATTTCCGAACTTTGTTTATCAAAAATCTCGTAAAAAACAATTAAAGATCGTACAGGGTTGTTACAAAGAAAAACAGTTAATTCAAAGATCAAATTATCCGATTGAGAAAAATTACATCGTTATCTTAAAAAATAAATAAACCTATCCGTATTACATGCGAAATTTCAGGCCGTAATTTAGACAGAAAAAAATACATATTATTACTCTCTTACGGTTATGCATCTAAGTACGGTTGGTGTAACGGACATACTTTTTTAGCCAAAATTTACTATTAAAATGAATAAAATCTTTAAAAACTTTAATATTAAAATTTGCTATTAAAATGAATAAAAACTTGAAAAAAATTAATATTAAAATTTCACAGTGAAATTGACGTTAAAAAAATGTCTTCGGTTTTAGTATTAATTTTTAAAATCGAAAATGAAATGAAAATTTGAATATTTTTTTCTAAGAGAAAAACTGATAAAATAATCAATATATACTTACTTTTTATTCTAATTGGTTGAAAAGGTTAAATAAAATAATTTTTTATGCTCAGAAAAACAAACTTTGGTTACTGAGAAGCGTCTCGTCTCTTTGTATAAAAATAAAACAAATATGTCAGTGTTGCTCTTCCGTATATTCTAAGAATCACACATTACTATTCAACAATAAAAATTACAAATTCTTTTAGAAATATCAATCGAGCTCGGATCGGACCAATTTTTAGTTCACCTGAAATCTAATATTCATATATCTAAATATCCGTGAAAAATTCTATTTTTTCACGCAGAAAAAAAAATTAATTTTTTTCACGCAGAAAATAAAAATATTTAAGCACACAAAAGATTGAAAATCTCTTAAAAATTAATTTCTTGAAAAAAAAATTTTTTTTTTGACAATTTAATAGAATATAGTACATACCAATTACAAAAGCAAAAAAAAGTTTTCAAATATTAATATTATGACATTTATTGCACTTTTTATTTACGATTTCATTAATTTTTCCTAAAAAACCTACAGCTTGGTACGTTATACAATTTCATTAATATAGTTATTCAGACTCTTATCTTTATAGAAAAAAAGTACAAAATTTTTCTGACGCATCATTTTTTTTTATCTCATAAAATAAAATAGGGGGGGGGTAGACCTCGTAAAAAAATATTTCCCCTAATATATTCTAGAAAAAACTATTTCACATATATTTACATCCAAAGGTGAACATTTATGGAAATTTTCGTGAAAATCAGACTATTAATTGATTTTTTATAGAATTAAAAAAAAAAAAAACTTTTATTGTAACTTGTTAATTGTTTATTGTAACTACGTTAATTTTCAGTTGATTTAACAGTGCAAAAATGAAAACACTGTTTTTCAATCATAATTTTCATTATTTCCGTAAGCTGAAAATTTTTTTTTTAAATCATAAGGAGTTTGTTTAATGTTTTTTCTTTTGAATGGAAAAAAAATATTAAGTTTCATTGTGTTAAATATGGGGGGGGGGGGTTAAATTTCACAGGGTAAAATTGGTGGTACCTAAACAAAAAGGAAAGATTTTTTTCTTTTTTTTTCCTGCTAAAAATGTGTCAATGAAATTTTCAAGAATTTCTCAAGTATTTTGGCTAGGTATACCCAATTCGTCGAAAAAATCCGTGTTTTTTCAATACAATTTTGACCCCCCCCCCCCCCCCCAGGTCACTTAACTTTGACACCCTTTGTTTTGGAGGCACAAAAATATCGGTGTGGTATATATGTGATTGATACTTTTTTCTGCATAAATAAAAAGACAAAAGACCGAAGGTGTGAATAGAAGAAAAAATTTTTTTAAAGAATCTGCGCGGGTAGTAAATAAGTACCGA
The DNA here is from genome assembly GCA_023376005.1 of Doryteuthis pealeii. Lineage (NCBI taxonomy): Eukaryota > Metazoa > Mollusca > Cephalopoda > Myopsida > Loliginidae > Doryteuthis > Doryteuthis pealeii. Next base: position 43,354,878 of record CM042154.1, on the reverse strand, counting down.
AAATCACCAAAATAAAATGAAAATAAAAACTAAAAAAATAATTTTTAGAGATTTTTTTTACTCATTTCAATAATTTATTTAATTGACTATTATTCTATAAAAAAAAAATATACATCAATATTTGTTCCGTTTAAATGGGGGGGGGGTGCTAAATTTCCAATACAGTTTTCAACCCAAAAATTTGGGTGATTGATACTAAAGTAAAGTAGTTTGTAAAAGAATATTTTTTTGAATCTAGTAATATAACATTTTAAACTTAAAATTTTAATATTTTAATATTTTAATTTTTAAAATTTTTTAAAATTAAAATTTTAATATTTTAATATTTTAATATTTTTAATATTTTAATATTTAATATTTTAATTTAAATGAATTTTATATATTAATTTATCATAGCAGAAATACCTAATTAAAGTTTTGAAATAATAATAACAGACGGATTATAAAATTCATTTATTGATAAATCAATACTGAAAATTTCATTAAAATCAAATAACTCCCTGATTTTTGGTAAATTTTTTTGCAATCGCGAATGTTACAATTTATTTTGTAAACACGGATTTTAAGCCATAAATGGCGGCCATCTTGATCGAAATTGACCAAAAAAATCGTCTTAAACGTATTAAAAATAAATTACATGTGTAATATCATTTTTCTTTTTTTTTCTTTTTTTTTAATTTTATTTATGCTCATTATGTTACTACTTTTAGACTTACAAAAATTTGACCTTAGATAATCGATTTAATTAATTTAAATTCGTTTTTAAAATTTTTAGCAGACGAAAAATTGGATATCCCTAATTTTAGCTGAATTTCAGAATAGCTCCCTCTAATCATTTCTTTGGTTTATTATGTGTGTTATATATCATTAAGAAATAACTGTTTACATAGTATATGGTGTGAATAATTTGCATACTGATTTTAATAAAACCGTGTTTGATAAATAATTACTGAATTTCATTTCTAATATTGTTTTATTCTCAAACATATTAAAAGAAATCCTATGTATAATTTTATACTGAAATCAATTAGAATAAAGTAAAAATAAGTGTTACCATTTTTTTGTTCGTATTTAGTTATATTAAAATTTAAATACTTTTGCCTGAAGGGAAAATTTTTTGCCAGTTGGTATAATCTATATAGGAATATTTGTAAACGTTCCCATAAAATGGGACTTTGTTAAGATTGAAGGTTAGATCAATTTAAAATGTAAACAAACAATTCAAATTTAATTACATTTCATATAAGAGTGTGAGTCAAAAAATAATGCCATGTTGTTTAGGACAGTTATAATTACCAACACAGGATCATATACCATACATCAAAATGAAGCTGGTCCTATGTGGATCACATCCTTACTTCTCCACATAGTGACTGTTTCTCTCAATAGTAATGTTCCACCTTTGAATGGGAGCATATCCCTGCCCTGTAAACTTCTCTTGACTGTTCTTTGAGCCACTTCTTCACTACAGATTTCACTTCCTCATTACTGGAATAATGTTTGCTTTTCAAACCCTCTTTCATGGGTCCGAAGAGATGATAGTCTGAAGCCACTAAATCTGGTGAGTAATCCGTAGTGAAGAAGTGGCTCAAAGAACAGTAAACAGAAGTTTACGGGGCAGGGATACATACTCTCATTCAAAGGTGGAACAATGTACCACACCTAAGCAATGCTTAGTGAATAACTATGTCTTTTTTTTAACATTAAAAGTGGACATATTTTCAAGTCATAGGATACATAATGGTAATCTATATAGGAAATGGAATCTGTGTCCCAGATTCAAATACTGGACCAGGTTGCTTGTGTTTTGCTTCTCATCATCTTGGGAAAGGTATGAATTTATTTGAAAAGGAGTGTCACCAACAAAAAAAAATTCAGAAATCTTTACCTTAGGGAAACCATGAAGGACCCAACAAAATACTCTTGGAATTTCCTCGATAATAAGGGTGCAGTCAGATCCAGGACTCATCCCTACTACCAGAACTCTATAAACAAATACTACCTGTCTCTTTTCATAAAGAGAAGAGATGGCCATTGCTAAAAAAGATTGATTGATTTAAAGGCATGTCAGCCTGTTTAGTGTTATTTCATGCCTAGAAGTTAAGGAATTCCGTTCATATTTACATATAAGCAATCTGAGCCCTTTGTGTTTGGCTAAGCATAGCTTAGTGAATAAATATATTATCAACATTAAAAATATTAAACCTACCATTGGAGAATGGAACTTAAAATACAACAAAAATAGAAGAGAACAGGTTATGCTGACCCACCTTCACATAGGCCACACCTACATCACCCATAATCATTTACTAGAGGGCACAGAATCCCCAATATGCACTACATGCCAAGAGAGATTTACAGTGAAACATATACTTGCTAGAGTGTGTAGACTTTGATCTAGTGCAAACAAAATACTACCAAGCAAGTAATTTTACATTTTCTAAAAGAAGTGGAATTGTACTCAAAAATATGAGTAATTGAACAATAGTTAAAATCTAAACATGTATACTTTTGTTTTCTACCAAACTTGCTACGAATCCAAAACTTAGTTGGCATTAAATGCCCCACTGAGGTTGATGTGCCATAAAACGACACAAACCAAACCAAACCAAACAATTAAAAACAGCTGGACAAGTAGGAATATACTTTAATTTTGTTATGTAAATTAAATTCTTCCTATTTCAAAGCTTTAAAACATTTCTTTTAAAACCTTCACAATGACAGTCTCTTTTCTTTTTGTTTTGTTTTTTTCTTACTTTAGTTTTTACAAGAGCAGCTTCTCATTAAACGACCTGATAATCCACTTGAATTCTTGAGTACCATTTTGAAACATGAATTTAAAGAAGGTAAATTCTTTACATTCATCTCGATCTTTTGTCAAATTTTCAATTTTCATTGAAATTTGTCTGGTAATTAATTGGCCATTAACTTTTCTTTCTGATTTGTATTTCATTTTACCTATTCAATTTTATTTTATTTATAAGTGGGTGCTCCACATTTATGGCCTTGTGACAGACTAAACAAACATGAAGCAGCAAAAAAATGTTAAAATTAATTATATATATATATATGTATGTATGTTAGGGAGAAATCAAAATGAAACTGACAGTATGTGGAAAAAATAAATAAATGTTAAAAATAAGAGTTATAAAGATGATTTATTCATCTTTGAAAATTTATTCATTTTAATAATTAAATATATATTCAATATATAATCTCCCACAGGACATTCATATATTTCCTGGTGACATGGGCATATTTATTTTTCAAATTATATGAGAATGCCCATGTCACCAGGTAATATTCAAAAGTCATGATTAGGATTATATATATATATATACGAGGGTGAGTGAAAAAGTAATGCCATTTTCTTTATTCCATATGAAGTTATTTTATAAAACTAAGGCCTACATTGAGACCCTAATGAGGCTAATAGCAAGAATCTGAAAATATCCTTCTTTTGCATGACAATGCTCGACCACACACAAGCATCAGGACAGGGGAGAAAATTGCCTCATTCGAGTGGACAACTTTACTGCATCTTCGATACTCACCAGATTTAGCGCCTTCAAACTATCATCTCTTCAGCCCATGAAAGAGGGTTTTGAGAGGCAAACATTATTCCAGTGATGAGGAAGTGAAATCTGTAGTGAACAAGTGGCTCAAAGAATTTTACGGTGCAGGTGTACATGCTCTCATTCGAAGGTGGAACATTGCTATTGAGAGAAACGGTGACTATGTGGAGAAGTAAGGATCTGATCCGCAGAGAACCAGCTTCATTTTGATGTATGATACATGTTCCTGTGTTGGTAATTATAACTGTCCTAAACAAAATGGCATTACTTTTTGATTGACCCTCGTAAATCTACTGCAAATTTAAAACACCTAAGTTCATATCTATTAGATTCTATGTAGATATGATCATGGATTTCTATCATTCCTAAATTATACTCTTGTGTATTAAAGGTAGTATCTCTAATTGAATTAAAAATAAATGGAAAAATGCCATTATTTTACTTAATAAATCTTTCTTTATAGTGATTAAAAAAGGAATAATTATAAGATGCATTCTGTAGCTGTGGATATCGGTGATCAGTTAACACATATTGCAATGTAGCTGTGCAACACTATAATCTCTTCTGCCTCTAGGTGTCCATATTTAGGTGCAATAATTCATACATGTATAGGTATGAACATGTCTACATGAGTATATATGTGTATAGGCATATTTGCATATGAGTGCAAGCATATCCTTATAGGTGTGTGGGAGCATAGTCATATGTATGTATGTATGTAAATGGATGTGCGTGTATTCTAGTATCAAAAGGATAGCAACAGATTTTAATAGATAATAAAATAGAAAGAGAAGGGTTTCTCGATGGAGATTAAAGGGTAATTTTTAAAAACCTTCAGTGCTTGTATGGTTAGATGTCTGTAAACAAGGATATGATTTTATAAGGTATTTTAGTTCTGGGAAGTTCATTGGGAAAAGTGTTTTTTCTTTTCCAGAAGTCAAGGCCCCATGTATTCAAGGAAGCTGTCAGTAGTTAGAGCAGTGTCAGTTGGGTTGGGTGTGGGACTGGGCTGCTAGGCATAACAGATCAGTAGAGTTTGAGAGACCGGCAGGAATTGGTCATTGGACAAAGCAGGAGGAATTTGAATCTTGAATAGTAAAGCAGTAGTAGGTTACCAGGAATGGTAGCAGTTCGCAAAAGAATTAGCTTTTGGCTGTTAGACACAGAACTGGGAGAAAACAGATCAGTGCCTAAGTCTTCAGTTGCTGTTCATATCTTGAGGTGTCTCATGTGCTATCCCTACTATCACCATGTGAATAAAAACAACAATATGTGTGTTCTGTTATCCGCTTTGTTTCTTTCTTTTTTTTTCTCTGTGTAGTTGAACTGTGGCTTATGCAGTTTCAAACAAAACCTGCTGCCAACTAATCTTTTCTTAAAAACACAACATGGGATTGAAGTTGTTTAGGAGGTGAAACTGGGCAAGCCATGGATGATACCACTAGTTCTCTAGATCAGTGGTTCTGAACTTTTTTTTTTTTTTTTTTTATTATGGACCTCTTTTACTCTGGTAGACCCCTCCTAGCTATTCAATGTTTACAAATCTTGTATTTTTATAATTAGATATTTTTTTACTTACCTGGACCCCCCAAAAATGGTTCTTGAGGCCCATATAGCCCCTGTTGAGAACTGCTTTCCTAAATCCCTATTAAAGTTGTGAGTTCTATCTTCAATAAGTACTCTAGGTTTATAGCCTTCTGCCAGACTAATCAAACATGAAGCAGAGACAGAATTTGAAAATTCAAAACATAAATTTAATGAATTCAATTTTTCTCTATTATCATTACTTTTTTTCATGTTTGTTTTTACATTGGATGCATTCACCATCTTGACAAATATTCATTGTTTTTGATTTTCTTTTTATAGTTCTTCGAGTCTTCATATTTGGGCCTCCTGCCTCAGGGAAATCAACTCTTGCTAAAATGATATGTGACAAGTTAAACTTGATCTACCTGAGTTTGGATAAACTACAGGCTTCTATTGCCACTCAAGACAAAAACGTAAGTCTTTATCATTTGGTTTTCATTTGTTTGTCTGTATGTAACCTCCACTCGGTCACAACAGTTTTTACTTTCTAAAACCATGGTGGTTACCATCAAACTGTGCCCTCACTTTTAGACATGTTTCTGGTATTTTGTTGGGTCACACAGTTAGACATGATTCTAATTGTGTTGACTGCTTCAGTGTTCTTAATGACGATCCACCTCAGTGCTCATGTTGTCTTCTTGATCACAGTGGTGAAAAGATCATATGAAGAAGTCAAGGGTTACACAATAATAACTCCATCAAAAAGAAAAACACAGGTTGAGAATGTAACAAATTTTAGTTTATATAATAATGATGATAAAAATAATAATGAAATTTATTGCGTACAGTGCTCAGGTGCACCACAACTCATCAAAATTTCATGTCTAGTACATAGAGTAATGTACTAGTGTCAGGAACATGAATAGTGTACAGTAATAATATACATGTATGCGTGCATATATGAGTAGAGGGGGTATCAGGTATAGTGTTGGCAGATTACAGGAAGTATGGAGGCTTTGAAAGATGCAGTGTTTCGGCAGCCTACAATGGATGCAGGCAGTTTTTTCAATATTTTCAAAAAAATTCCTTTGTGCGATTACATCTGACAGCAATTCTCACAGCTCACACATGCAGTTGTCCACAGGTGACAGATTTTGTCTGTCAAAAACTCATGTGAATTTTAGTTCCAATAATTTTCATAATACACTTGAAAATGTGTAATCCTATTTTCTGTCACAAAATATGCCAATTAACCTATCCAAGTCTACAGTGTCACATGTAAATATGAAGTCATCTATTAAGTAATAAGATTGTATAAGAATTTTTATAAACTTAATTGCAAACAATTTTATTGCCTTTAAAATAGTTCTCTTGGAATGCCCCACACAAATAAAGATGTTTCCTTGTATTATTCGGACTATTGTCCTCATCTTTATTGTTATTTGTACAATATTTCGACCAATGTGCCTTCTGGCCTTCTTCAGGTATTTCTTGTCGGACTTGGGAGCCTTCTTTTCGAACTCGAGAACCTTCTTGTTGTAATCGGGAGCCATCACAGAACTTTGAACCCATCCATTTATTCAATCCATAGGGGTGTCCTGTTCTCATTCCGCTAACTATAGCTGGGGTACAGGTGTTAAGCTGTATTAATTATTATTCTATGTTACTGTCGCTCTTGAACAGGACTGAACCTGTAGCCTAGAGATAACTGTCACTTAGAACTATATTAACTCAACGCCTATATCCACTACACTATGTATCCAAGTGGAATGACAAATTGTAATTGTATAAACAAAATTAAAATTGCATTAAAATTCTATAACAAAGGTGTGTGGTGTAATAATAACGCTAATTCCCTTGGGAAAGGAATGCATCCAACTTTTCTCTCTTCAGCTATGGGTAAATAGTAGGGCAGAATAGGCTATTTTACCTTGGTTATGTTACCAGTCTAGGAGAAGGAAAACTCTGAATTCAAATCTCTAAAATTCTGCTTAAGAAATTGACCTTGTGTTACATCTTACTCATGTGGAGGGGTTGTTAAATATGTATAACCAAAAATAGAATTGCATTGAAACTCTATAATCAAAAATAAAATTGTATGAATATATATAAGGGGTGTACATATTTTAGACTGCTTCTTATTTGGGCTAGACGGGCAGTCGGGGAAGCCCCCTCCGATCAAACAACTGGTCATGTCAAGCCCTAGCACCTATATGATTACCCCAACCCTATTCCCCTTATCGCAATGCCCCAACCCTTTTCATAATATATGTGCTAGAAGGCGGTGTCCTGGGAATGATGTTAAACTCTATCTGATGGTGAGGTTCCAGTTCTGGAGGTTTGGGGAATATGGAGCACCCCTTCATCACCATTGTTCCCTGGTCTACTCTAACCCGGAGTGGTAGTAGCTGTTAGGGTCCCATCTATGGGTTAAATAGTGGAATGTGTTTATGAAGAGAATTGAGTATCCATTAAGAATGAATTTATTTCACAACTTTGTCAGTATTAAATGACCCACGGAGGTTGATATGCCATAAAACAAAATAAAACAAACAATGACTGAATTAAAATAAATTATTTATTAATACATTAGTGTTAGAATTATTATAGATTAAATTACATTGTTATATAGTCTTTAGACTGAGGTTGAATACTAATAATATCCATTTTGATTGTATAATGTTACGAGGGTGAGTCAAAAATATTGCCATTTTCTTTATTTCATGTGAAGTTTTTTTTATTTATAAAACTAAAATTGAGAATCTAATGAGGCTCAGAGCAAGAATCAGGTGAGTAAGACCTAACCAATTGACAAAATTCTCCTTCTGCATGACAATGCTTGACCACAAAAAAGCATCAGGACAAAGGAGAAAATCGTCTCATTCGGGTAGACAACTTTACCGCATCCTCCATACTTACCAGTTTTAGCACTTCAGACTATCATCGCTTCAGCTCCATGAAAGAGGGTTTTGAGAGGCAAACATTATACCAGTGACGAGGAAGTGAAATCTGTAGTGAAGAAGTGGCTCAAAGAACAGTCAACAGAATTTTACTGGGCAGGGATACATGCTCTCATTAGAAGGGGGAACATTGCTATTGAAAGAAACGGTGACTATGTGGAGAAGTAGGGATGTGATCCACAGAAGACCAGCTTTATTTTGATGTATGATATATATTCCTGTGTTGGTAATCATACCTGTCCTAAACAAAATGGCATTACTTTTTGACACCCTCGTAAATACTGACAATAGAGTCTTTACATTCTTTACATTCTGATTGAAAATATATAAGAGTCACTTCAAAAATAATGCCTCTTTTTTTTATTATATTAGTCCAGGATGTCAAGTACCAACAAAACCTACTTACAATATTACTGTATACATTATGATATAAAACAGGATGTTTGCACCATTTGTTTTCAAGTATTTAGATTTTACACTCCTTACGGTAGGAAAATATTCGGTATCATAAACAAAATGTGGTGCAAATTGAATTTGTGCATCCTGGCTCCTGCCCTAAAAAACGCTAAGCGGTGCCTGCTGAAAAAGTGAATCATGCTAGTTATCGCTTTCTTATCGCATTAACTTGTTGATTTTAACACCTTCAAACCACTAAAAAAAAAGATATTTGTCAATAAAAATGCCTTCAAAATATTTTAAAGGGGGTAGGGAGTTAGAATATTTACAATTACTTGTTGATAAAAAGGGGGGGGGTAAAATATTGCTTTCATATCACATTAACTTGTCGGTAAAAATGCCTTCAAATAACTAAATGGTTTATAACTAGCACTGTTCACTTTTTCAGCAGGCACTGCTTAGCATTTTTTATGGCAGGAGGCCAGGACGCATGAATGTGATATGCACCCAAAATGTGGTTAAATATAACTTAACAGACCTAAATTCCACCATCGTATGTCACCCGGCCGAAAGAAAAAAAAAAAAATCAGGGAATTAACCGAATTTAATGAAATTTTCAGTGTTCATTATTCAAAAACTTTTACATTTTTTCAGGTCAGTTAACTTTGAACCACGTATCTTTGAGGCGTAACACAGATTCTCAAATATATGTGGTTCAAAGTTAACTGACCTGAAAAAATGTAAAAGTTTTTGAATAAAATAACTGGTGCATTATATCTTTTATTCATTAATATATCAACACTGAAAATTTCATTAAATTCGGTTAATTCTTCTGATTTTTGGTATTTTTTTTCTTTCGGCAGGGTGACACATGATGGGGGAATTTAGGTCTGTTTAGTTCGATTTAACCCAAAATGTTATGTATTGCAAAAAAAAAAAATGAAATGAATATTAAAGGATGTCTAAAATCAATTTGTTCTCATTTGTAGGAAATAACTGAAGAAGAGTTGTTGAAGACTATTGTTGCTAAGATTGAAGGCTCTGAAATTCTCTGTCGTTTGAAGGGTTGGGTGTTGGAGGGGGTATTGAAGTCAAGGTCAAATATAGTCTATCTGCAACAGAAGGGCATATATCCAAGTCACTGCAGTGAGTATTTCTGCTTTTTTATTGTCTTTGGTTTATTTGAAAATAAAGAAAAATCTGAAAAAATATCAGTAAAACAAAAATAATATAAAAATAGATTAACCCTTTTTCTATGACATTTTCCAGTTTTTAGTAGACACCTTGTATAAAGAGACAAAAATAAAATTTGCTCTCTTGGTGGGGATTTAAGTGAGTTGACTATATCTGAAAAAAGGTGTGTCCTGGGTATTTCACCCGGGCAATGCTGGGTAAATCTGTTAGTGTATATATATATATATATATATATATATATATATATATATATAATAAATATAAGTAATCCACAGACACGTGTTTCGAGGTATCACCTCCCATCAGTGTGGTTTTACATTAACAGCTACCCCTGGCCGGGTTTGTGACCCGAATGAACTTTCGTTCGCCAAGCCTCTTACCCGTGCGGCCAGAGATGTCTCCTGTTTAACAAGTTTATTTTCGATCTTTTCAAGCTTTCTGCCCAACTTTTTTATATTTGGATGGAATTCGTGGATTAGTCCAACAAACATTTGTACTTTGAAGTGCCATCTTAAGGGGTGATGTGTTTGTGTTCCAGTTTTTCCAAGTTAGTAGTAGTGAGAGTAAGTAGGAGGGGAACTCGTAGAAATTATACTAAGGGTTGTGGGGGGTGGAGGAGGAGAAAAGGGTTATAGGCATTTTAAAATGTGACTACTGTATTCAAAACTAGAATTATTTTACACATTTAATATTTTCTAAAATGAAATAATATAAATAATACAGCATTAAAATTATAATGTGATATAGTCTCCAAAAGTAATGCCTTTTATTTATTTCCACAGAAATTACAGGCAGTACTTTAATATGATTAGATAGAGCAAGTTTTCAGCTACAAAACACTATTATTTGTTGGAAATTTATTAGGGGACAGGTGTTTCGGCTTCACCGGCTAGCAGCAGTCCACTTGGGAACAGTTATAACAGCAAGCACCTATCTCTCTCCTCCTCTTACTCTTTCCACTCTTGTTAAGGCAACTTGGGTTTCTCTTACTCCAGCTACCCTTGCCGAGACAAGGTGGGTCTCTCTTACTCCTTCCACTCTTGTTAAGGCAATAAGGTGGGTCTCTCTTCTCCTTATCAGGATTCACTAAGCCCACGACGGCTAAATTCTCTGCTTCCCGACCTCACCTGGTAGGCCTAAGAATAGCACCCTTATCACATACCCTTGAAGGTCAATAAAGCCTGCTTTCGCCTTGAGGAGTTTAGGACCTTTTGCAAAAACTACTAAATACCAAACCTTGGAATAAGGCTACAAGTATTTTGTTTCACAAGGTATTGTCATTCATGACAATCCCTTAGCAGGCAATGACTCTGCAACCCAACCCTAACATTACCCTATCAATTCCTGGCTTCACTAAATTACCAATTTACAAGTAGCCCTTATCCGACCTAAACAAACTATTCAACTCTGCAACGCTAAACTCTATTTTTGAAACTAACATTTATATATGTATATATACATTGTACATTTTGACATATATAAAACCTTTTAGTAGCATTTATTTTGTCGTCGTAGCTTGTCTTTATTCCTTCGCTTACTTTTCTTTGTTCCATAGTTACTTGGGAATGATTCCCCTAACTCCTTAATTTACTTTTTTTTATGTATTTTACATAGTCAGCACCATTGGTTATGAATTTTTACTAGTGATGAACAAGAATGACCTATTATCTGTTGTAGTTTCTGTGGAAATTAATAGAGGTGGAACTGTAGGAATTCTTATTCACGAAAAAGCACTGTTTAAACCCTAAGTTTTATAGGATAATAAACTATACTGTAATAAGTAATTTAGAGTTACTTCCCCTGTTTTATTATTACCTCCCCTTTGTGTAAATCTTTAGCTTTCTGAAAGTATATAAACTCCCAAGAAATTGCGACTGTATTCTAAGTAGAATAAAGCTTTCTCAAGCCCAGCTGTGTGTGTTCATTTATTATTACACATACTTCGAACGCAGTGAGAAGGTGGGTGCTGCTTTTGAAGAAAAGGAGACAAACTTTTTGTACTACAAAATGTTTACAGTACATATATGCAAATATAAAATAGGGATATACAATATAAAACAAGCAATAGAGTTCAAAGGTGTTTGTTTGATTAAAGGTTGTTAAGGTTGCAGATAAAAAATGCCTGCGGGAAATTAGCTGTTAGTCTTTGTAGGTCTTGTTTCTCGTAACTTGTTGAGCCCTGTACAAAAGTTCTTAATGGAGTGCGTTTGCTGCTCTCAGCTTCTATGTGATGAACTGCTACAGAGTCGTCACTACCTGTGGCTACTAGGGATATGAAAGAGGCCAAATTCTTTGGTACTGTTATATCAAGCGGGTAGGAGTAAGCGTATGGTAACAAAGGAAAAACAAACACAGGTTGAAGGTTTCAATAAATTGTATTGATGAAAAGAAAAGGTCATAGACTTTAGCAGTTTTGCTGGTGATGTCTACAGAGTGGGTGGAAAACCCAGTCTTGGTAGTCAAAATCGGTAGCGATGCTGGTCGAACGTGATGGTGGTTTGAGCCTCAGGGATACGATAGTTGATGCTGGTGGTTATATGGGCACAATGTGTATCAGAAATATGAGTAGAAGGTCTGGCAGTTGATGCTCGAAATTGTAGTGATGATAGTTGCAATGAGATGGTGGTTTGAGTCTCGGTGATATGACAGTTGGTGCTGCTGCTAGTGATGTGGGTAGAATGCGTGATAGTAATGTTGGTAGGAAGTTGGTGGTTTGATGGCCGGCAACGGTGGTGATGATAGTCAAAACAAGATGATTCGTCCCTTTAAGATAAGGGTTAGAAGAGAAGGCTTCGGTCGGGTCGACCGGTGTCAGGATGAAGGAGGGTAAGGAGGTGACGAATGATTTCTGCTGTCTTATTGGTAGCAGTTAGTGTTCCAGTGCCCTCCTCTCCTTCTTTGTTTTACTGTGAAGGTCACGGATTGGTTAAAAAATGGAAATTCTGATTTTATCTTGATAATTTCTTTTCAAGATTTCAGCATGCGCTGATTCATATGCGAACAGACAAGTTTTTTTCATTTAGCCAAAAACTACGACTCTGGCAACATCCGGTGGGTGTTCTCCTGGCCTGGTAGGTGAACTTGATAACATTTTGTATTGTTGGTGAGCGGGTGTATTGGCTTTAGTGAATCTTGTGAATCAGGAGATATCTTTATTTCTGTTATATAACAGTACCCCTTCTTTTATAGCTAGCCTCACGTGACCACCAAAAGCATTGCGGTTGGCTAATTTCTTTTGCATTACTGTCCCTTATAATTTCCGATGGAACTTTCACAGCATCTCATAAACAAGTTTTGTAATAGAAAAAAGTTTCATGTCATTATTGTCTGATTTGTTCTTTTCTCCTTGATTTCTTTCATAAAGTTTCATATGATTTTTTTTCTCAGTTTTTCTCGAGGCTCCAGACACAGTGCTGATTGAGAGGGCAGTTGGTAAACGAGTTGACCCTCGAGATGGCAGTAAGTATTGAAAATTGAAATTCTAATTGCTTCTGTGGGGATTAAAATAAAAAATTTTAAAAATAAATAAATAACAGGCTCCCATGAGTCTTCACACCGGACGGGCCCTCCTGGCATGTGCAGGAAAAGGGAGCCAATTCCTTTTCAGTGCGACCACCAAATAAGATAGGGTTAAAAGCAAACCCTAGGAACATGCACCAGGAATAACCACAGCTACCTTTAAACCTAAAAAATGAAACCCCTTGCCAGCCCACACTTTTCAACATAATAAACATTAAGAAGGAACAATAATACACACCTGTTTAGACACTGAAAAAGTCCTGATTTTTAAAGGTCCACAAAAAATTGGCTAATTATCAGATTCTGATAATATTTTTGGTAATTAAGTAAAAAAACAGGTGAATTTTAATTTAAAAGAAGTTTTTCATTTAAAATTTTGGAGACAACATTTAAAAAAAATTTTATACATCTGAAATTTGATTATTTTCTTTTAAATTAATGATATGTAAGAGGATAATTAAAAAAAAAATTCAAATGATAATTCATTAGATAAATATATTTTTTAAAAATATATATATTTAAAAAAAAATAAGATGGTGCTTTTTTGTAAACAAGTTTTAATTTTGAGACTTTAAAAACAGGAAAATAACCGGTAAATATTGCTCTTACCTAGACAATTTTCATTTATTTGTTTTTATATTTTTACTAGGAATGTTGTCAGTAAAATAGAAAGTATCTATATATTAATATGCTTGTTCCTAAATCTTCTGTTTGTTATCATCTTGCAACACCCTCTGGTTAAAAATGAAACCATCCAAATTGTTCAAGATGCAATACAAAAATGTAAATCCAAATTATCTGGTGCCGCTTAATCTCAGATTTCACCCAATTTTAAAAATGAAACATTCCAAATGGTCTTGTGTTGCTTAAATGCCCAACATGAAATTAAAAACGAAATGAAAAATGAAATACGCGCCAATTCTTATGGCACAAGTGGTCGTTGCATAGTAATTGACCATGTAGTTCTGGAAATGCAACTTACAGGCAGTAGCCTCATATACTCAAGGAACTATTTTAGTTGGTAAAACTCAACAGATCATTTTAGAATAACTTTTTCTATTTGAATTTTTTTCTGCCTTGTCGGCTGGGGCGTTAGAATGCACCGACTGCACCTCTGCAGAGGGGTAAGACTCCCCCAATGGAGCCACCTGTTGGCCGTGGGCGACCCGTGATGCTTAAGGATAGAGCCCAGGTGGATGAGCAGTTCATGACATGCAATACTCCACCTTGGCCCTATCTTGGGTTAGACGGGCGGTCGGAGAGGCCCCCTCTGATCAATCGGCTGGTCACGTCAAGCCCTAGCACCTATATGATTTTCCCAACCCTATTGCCCTTATGGCAAGCCCCAACCCCTTTTTATCGTATGGGTGCTAGAAGGCGGTGACTGAGGGTCTACATGTCCTGGGAATGACATTAAACTCTATCTGATGGTGAGGTTCCAGTTTTGGAGGTTTGGGGAATGTGGAGCACCCCTTCATCACCATTGCTCCCTGGTCCACTCTGACCCGGAGTGGTAGTACCTGTTAGGGTCTCAACTATGGGGTAAATAGAAAAATGTATTTATAAAAAAATTGTATTATCCATTAAGAATTGATTTATCTCAAAACTTTATCGGCATTAAATGACCCACTGAGGTTGATATGCTGTAAAACAAAACAAACCAAACCAAACCAATTGAAATTTTTTTTTCAGCCATATATCATACGACCTTTGATTGGCCTGCAAATTCAGAAATTCAGACAAAATTGGTTACTGTACCTGGATGCAGTGAACCTGAAATGGTGAGGCAACTACTGGAATATCACCAAACTATCGAGGAATTAAAGAGTTGTTTCTTACACAGCAACAAAAAGATAAATGCAGATCAACCAAAAGCAGATATTTTCTCACAAGGTCAGCACTTTTATCCGTTATAAAATTTGCACACAAAGTTTAAATCTTATTAGAATTTCTCAAAATTGTTTCATAAATGTCCATTCAAATGTTGATAAAGTAAACATACAGAATTTCATAAAAATGGTTCAATTCTTATGTTAAATTAGCAGAGCTACCTGGCATTGCCCAGGATTTAAAAAGTTAAAAATAAATGTATTATCTATATTCATATATAGATTAATAGGAATCATTTTTCTATATATTCATTTTATTATCTTTTATTCTCTATATATTTTTTTAATGTGTTTATTTTTGTTATTCTTCTTGTTTGTATTTTTTCTTTTATTTGTCTTTTATTTGCTTTTTATGTTTTATTAATTTTTTAAATCAATATTTTAATATATCATTGATTTATATCTTTATTATATTTTTATTTAGCTTTTCTTATGGAAAATGAGGAAAAAAATAGGGTGTGGATTTTTATTGAACTTTAGTCTTTGTTGGTCTCCACCAATTTTCCTTTATAAAAGGACATTCAACAAACAAACATACAGACTGAAGGACAATAATAATATTTAATTATCTAATGCCTGCCATTGAACGGTAATGCTAATATTTTGTTAGCAAATGCCTGCTACTAACCCCATCAAATGTTAGTTTTACGACTCCCCGTGCCCACAAATATAGCCTGTTTTATTACAGTTGTTAAAGCTCTTATGTAAATTCTGGCTCACGAAATCTCGCTGTATAACACTGTCCATAGCACAGGCAATCTTATGTCATTTTCATGGGGAGGGGGACAGATTGTGTCCATTACACATGTGGAATCTTTCTTTTATATACATAGGGTGTCAAGTTGCTAAGAAAGACTTTACTGGAGTGAAACATCCAGAAATTGATTTCCCAAACCTCCATGTGATCAAAGCACTTCAGAGTTTAAAATCTCGGGCTTTTGTGAATGAACAGTTTGCCTGGAGGCGTTATTATTGGTATCTCACCAACGAGGGCATCCAGTACATGCGTGATTTCCTCCATCTGCCTTCAGAAATTGTTCCAGCAACCCTCAAAAGGCACTCATGGGTCAAGACTCTACAGGCTTCCAATTGAGAGATGGATTTGGCAGAGATTGCGCTCTCAACCACAGTAAAGCCATTTATATGAATGAATAAATTACTAAAGTTAAAAAAAAAAAAACAATCAGCTGGGAGATGAAAAGTATCCAAATGCAAGCCATAACTTCGGGCTTGTACACAAAAACCTTTGTCAACCTTGTTTCAATGTACAAAAAAATGCAACAACATTTTCCATCTAGACAAGATTAGGTTTCAGTTATTTGCTTCATTTTTTATTGAACAGTTACTATTACTGTTAGTATAGCATTTAATTCTAAGACTAACAGCAACAAATAAATGAATTAAGACTTAGTTTAATTCTAAAAATTTATTAAAGAACAAATAAAACAATGACTAACAATATAAAGTCCTTCCTGTGTATAGAGTCAAGTTTGAGAGACTTACTGATGTGATGGAGAAGATATTTGATATCTTAGTGATTTCTTGGAGAGAATTTCAGGTCAATGTCTCGTCAGAGCTGGTCCCGAATGTATCTGGTATTTTGCACCAAAACCTCTGGGCTCATCACGTGATTGGTATATCCAATCACAGAAAGCCTCTCCCTCACAGGTCTATTTGAGCCATAGATGAGATATTTAATACTAATTTATACACAATTGCCTCGGAATCTACGGTTTTAGGCTGACATTGGATGTTAATCTATGTGGTTTTTTAATCACACAGTGAAGCAATACATAATGTGTCAGCGCACCAACTACCATGATGATACCAACCCCAACAGGTAACTTTTACAGCTTCAACTGCTTCAGTTATGTAATATATGTGCTGCAAACTAACATGTACCAAAATATTTCAAAACTTTAGACTCATCCTAGAAATACTGAGTGGCTATCCAAGAAGCTTCTTGTGGTTCACTTTGTAAGATCAACCTACATATTCACTACATATTTAAAGACAGGAATAAAGCTGATTATTTAAAGGCAAAACCCCTAATCACTCTATTGGGTTGCTTGGAGGTAGGGAAGATATTTAGTCGAGTCTCGAATTACCAAGGACCAATATTAGCATTTGTATATCTGTAATATGCTTGGGCTAAATAAACAGAAGGAAAAATAAGATGTGCTCATTTAAACATACAGAAAAATTCAATATATACATAATATACATACAAATAGTATTGAAAAAATACACAAACCTATCCCAACATCTAGAAATATGGACATATTTTTCTATGAACGAGTAGTATGTGGAAAGTGTACAAAAATAGAAAAAGACTTACTTGAAGATGATGTACAGTAAAATGATCATAGAGTCTTGAATAAAAGGAATAAAAGAAGAAATGAAAACATTCAGAATGAAATGATATACAAAAGAATAAAAATGATTGTGACATTTGTAATTGAGTTGACATGTTTTATTAAAGAGAGAGAAAATCTTTGATAACATTTTTAAAAAGCAGGACCCCCCCAAAAAAAAAAAAAACAAAAAAAAAAAACAAACCATTTGCTTTTGTCTAAAGAATTATTGTATTCTTTCCTTTTCTCCAACAGTTCTGTCATTTCTGAGTGGTAATCCAAGATCAATGGCACCCCATAATCCTCGGATCATTTTGTTAGGAGCAATTGGAAGTGGCAGGAAGACTCAGGCGGCATTATTAGCCAAGGAATATCAATTGATAAATGGTAGGGTTTTCTTTTGAAATTGAATTAAATTGCACATCAGAATTAAAACCAGAGGGAAAAAAAAGCAGTTTTTAGAATAAGCTTCAAAATTTTGATTTTTATGCAAATATTTATATGGATTATTATTTAAGCCACAGAGATTCAGATAATTAAAAATGTTTTTTTCAGTTATAGAGGAAAGATAGATAGATTGATTAATTTTAATGGCATTTCAGTTTTCTTGGGTTACTTTATACCTAGATGTTAGGGAATTGCATTCATTGTACATTCTTTGAGTAGTTGTTTGTTAAGAGCTTTTATTCACTCTGTCCTATCAAATAAAATTATTTTTAAATAGATCTGTTTGGTTCTTAGGGCCGGTTTAGCTCAGTTGTACAGGTCAGGCATAAGGCCCTATTAATGTGGGACCACCCACAAGCCGAGACTCATGGGTGGCAGGTGGAAAAATTGCGTTCATCCCGTTGGCATTGCCCCTCAAGGGGGGTGCCTCAGGCACTGGGCAATAAACCCAGCCCTACCCCTTTAAATCGAGGGGGCAGGTGTTGCCTGGTGCGATGGCCCCTGGGATCAATGCTATTAATTTAATTTGGCAGGTCCAGAGGCTGAAGCTCACTGGACCCCCTAACAGGTACTACCACTCTGGGTCAGAGTGGACCTGAGAGTAATGGCAACTTCCTAGATCTCACTATCAGGAAAGTACTTTTTTTTAAAGTCTTATTCCTCTGCACAGAGGATACAATCAGTGTAATCTAAGACCTAAAGAGTGATATTTGAAAGGGAATACTAAAGTTTGCAAACTGAAACTCTTCTTAAAATATAATAAAATAATATTTTGCAAAAAAAAAAAAATGTTTATAATCTGAACTCTGTGGTTAGTTATTCAATGATTTGAAGAAATTTAAAAAAAATCAATTTATAAGAAGTTGGGTGCTTATTTTGAAACTCTGCCAAAATGTTATATACCCACATCTCAGGTATATCATGGAGAAAGAGACAGACAGAGTAGATAGGTGATGATATTAGATGATGGTTCTAACTTGTTTACTCGCTGCTACTTCGTCTAATTCGGATGTCCACCATGTTCTCTGGTTGGGCTGATCCAATGGGCTTTCTGTTAAGTGTTGGTTTTACTTCTTGTTGGTTCTTCTTCATGTTGGGTTGGTTATTTCTTGTTTTTAATAATAAATTTACAAGACTTGATTGTTTTCTGATAAAGGTTTATTTCACAACCCAGCCCATATTGCGCCACAGGGAGACTAACAACAGAATGAGCCACTTTCCTGTTTGCTCACTCTGAAATTTCTGTTGCATCTAATGTAAAACTATCTCATGCCTAATTGCACACTTTCTAAGGGGAGGTAAGCAGAATGTCATCAGTTGTCAATCATCAGCCATAGTAACTTTCCACTGAAATTCCATTCTTCTGACTCTAACAAATTTTATTTAAATATCAAACTACAGGTACGTACATCAATCATAAACTGCTTATGAATTACGTAACAAAAAGTCAACACAATATTATACTTTGTTTCTTTCTTACAAAAAAATACTGCAATTATTTTTGCCTGAGGTAGAAATCATTTTGTTTCCATTCAGAGATATTGTGAGGGAAACTAAAAAAAATATAATGGGTAAAATATGTTATGTATTTATTCTGAGGAACATTTAGAAAAGGCTACTGGTGAGTGATATCAACTTCAGTTTACAGTAAAGGGAATACTAAAATATGAAATTGGACAAAAAAATCAGGTGCCGTTTAAGCATATTCATACATTGCAAATTGAAACCCCTTAAAATTTAATAAATTGTTTTTTTGCATAAATCTCTGAATTTTATGTACACCAAATAAACAGGGCCTTTATTTTGTCCATTTTAGAAACCATAATATTCTGGGTTTGATACTGGCCAATTCAGTGCATGAGTAACACAGTTTAGATCTATGCAGTTAAGTGGAGAGCTAATGTTAATGCTCCACCTCAGATTCAAAAACAATCTTTTGAGTCTAACACTAGTGCAAAAGGGATAGACTCCCTTGCTGTCTAGATGTTATTGACAATAGGCCACTCTGCCAACTTTACTTACTGGTAACTGGTAAAATTGGCCTATCTCTGCATTTTGATAGGAAAAATATTTTTCTAATGTATCTTTATGTCCTTTGAATGAATATAATGCTGACAAAGATTTTTTTTTTCTTTAGCAGTAATTCATACTTCTTTGTTGTGAATATATAATTAAGTCTACAGATTAATTATACAGGGTGTCCACAAAGTCTGGGTACATGGGGATTAACACATACTTTTAAAACAAAACAATTTAACTTAAATAAATAAAATAGTGAAATCTCCATCTATCCAGACTTTGTGGACACCCTGTAGTTTCAAAGAAACTGGCAGTGGAGTATAATTGTAAAAAAGGAAGTGTTAATAGAAATATATTTTGTTCATTGACTACTGGAATATTTTTGTTGACAATCCACTACACTAATTGAAAAAATAATGAGCGCAGGCCACATTATTATTGTGTTCAGTACTTGCTAGCCAGAATGAAAGCTCTGAGAAAAAGATGTAAAACAACATTTATCTTTCCATGTTATATTCATGGATGAGTGGTGTAAGATGCACAAAAAAAAAATTTGACCTACATATTTATTTTCAAAACATTATCAAGGAACGCAACATTAGCAGAAAGATTTTGTGAGATTTGTGAAACTGAAGTTTGCTTTTCAAGATATTGTCAATGTTGGTTTGGAATTGCTACATCCAATCAAGAAAATTGCTTTCAAATGTTTATCAGTCAATTTCGTTCAATGAGTCGATTCCGTAGTCAAGTCCATGAGGATTTAGTAAGCTTAACATGATATTTAAATTTAAATGGTATCAGAACGTCTTGCATTCCGTATGTTTTAACAAACAAATTCAAGTACCGTCAGCAGATAAAATACCTTCGTGGGCCGGATCCATAGTTTGGAGACCCCTGCACTACACCCTTGATGCCTATTTTGTGTTTTACTCAGTAAGTTTTTAATGTGACCCATTATATTGTAGAATACAGCTCCTTGAAATCTATTTTTTGCACATAAAATATATTTTTCTTTCCTTCTTCTCGTTAAAGCTATATTCATCTCCCAATAAAAGGAAAGTATTGTTTTAAATTGAATAAGAGGGTGTGGCTAGACCAGGCCACCCAGAATATGCATAATAAAATTTTACATTTTTCCCATGCAAAATGGTGACAAAGGGGAGGGGGAAATTTCAGATAAATATTGTTGATATGATATGCAAATGTTTCCTTATATGTTGGTCCTTATTGACATATATTACTAAGTCTTCTGAATATTTTCCGTTAGTTTTGAGGAATATGTGAACCAAATTGAATTGCCAGATTAAAATGATTTTTTATTACCATTTATAAATTGTCCGGTATTAATGTAGAATAGCACACAAGTGATAGAAGCATTAGTCACATTTTATGTATAAAAAGCATTAGATGACAGAAGAGAGACATTATGATTTCTTTTTACAAATAGAACTCTAGGAAAAAAAACGGTTGAAAAAAAAACAAAAGGAATTTCTCAGAGTTGATTTTTAAAGTTTCGTCTTCCGTAGAAGGGTGTATTGATTTTTGTTTTCTACGGAAGAAATTTGTTTGTCTTAATTGTGAGGAATTGGCATGCAAATGGAGACTAAAGATGACCAGTATAGACAGCTACTCTTGGAGATGCTTGACTTGTAAGAAATACTTTTCGAAAGGACGTGCTCATTCTTTGCTTTCTTTTTCTACTACTACTACTACTACTACTACTACTGCTATTACCACCAATAACAATAACTTTTAATTAAACAAAGAAACCAAACAAAATCTAAACTGAGATGATTTTTAGAAATTTATAGTATTGACAATTTACCTTAAAAAAAAAAAATTGCTGTAATAATTTTGTTGAATCCCTTGCAGTGTTCTCTTGTAATCCCTTAGATTAACATTTGTACTTGTGACTTATGTAATTCTTTGTCTCCACTTTTCAGTGTCTTGTGGTCAGTTGGTAAAAGAAGCAATGGAAAGAGATTCAAAAATGGGTTCAATAGCCAAAACCTATATTGAACGACAAATGGCAAGTAAGGATACTTCTTTTTTTTTTCTTTTCTTTTAGATGTTAAAACTTTTTGCCATTTTTTTTTTGTCTGTTCTACAACACTGTAAAATTTAAAAAAACCCCCAAAAAACTTTGTTTTCTTAACAGTTCCTGAGATTGCTATAATAAGTATTCTCAAAGATCGTCTCACGTGTTTGGATTGCATGACTTGTGGATGGGTGCTTCATGGCTTCCCCAGAAACCATGGACAGGCTGAACAGTTAGAAAAAGCAGGTCTATTTCCAACAAGGTATGTCCCATTTCTCTGAATTTTTGCGATGAGGTTTGATAATTAGTATTATTTGGATTATTGTCCTCATCTTTATTGTTATCTGTACAACGTTTTGGCTGATGTGCTCTCCGACTTTCTTCAGGTATTTCTAGTCGGACTCGGGAGCCTTCTTGAACTCCGGAACTTTCTTTTCGAACTCGGGAACCTTGGACACATAGCATAGTAGATAAAGGAGTTGGGTTAAGACAGTGCTAAGTGACAGTTATCTCTAGGCTGCATGTTCAATCCTGGTCAAGGGCGACAGTAACATAGAATAATAATTAACACAGCTTAACACTTGTACCCCAGCTATGGTTAGCGGAATCGGAACAGGATACCTCTGTAGATTGTATAAAGGGTTAGGTTCAAAGTTCCGGCTTCTGATTATGACAAGAAGGTTTCCGAGTTCGAAAAGAAGGCTCCTGAGTCTGACAAGAAATATTTGAAGAAGGCTGGAGGTCACATTGGCTGAAACATTGTACATATAACTATAAAGATGAGGACAATAGTCCGAATAATCCAAATAATACTATGGTATGTCCTATCTGTTAGCTCATATAATTGAACAAATGTTATATACTCCTTAACATCGAGTATATCATGGGCAAGAGAGAGACAGAGTATGAGAGATGATGATGAAGGTTCTTACTTGTTTTCTCTGTCTATTTCTTCCTGCTGCTAATTTGTTGGCCATTTCCTCAGGGCTGTTTTTGTGGGTTGATTTCTTCAGGCTGGTCATCTCTTGTTTTAATGAATTTACAAGACTTTGTTGCTTTTCTTTTAAGTCTTTATTAAACAACAACCCCAGAGAAACGACATCTCAGTGAGAGAGAATTTTGCGTCCACTCACTCTGAATTTCTGGTCGCAACTAAAAAACTTAAACTAATGTCTCACACTTCTACTGGCGCATTTTTCGAGAGGTCAAGCAGAATGTCACCACAAATCAATCATAACCCTAATGGTTAGGGTAATTTTCCACTGAACCCCCGTCATTTTGAATCTAACTCTGATTCAAAATTTATCTAACTACAGTATGTACATAATTCATAAGCTACCTATGAATTATGTAACACAAAGAGATTAGCATCAAAATAATTTCTTGTATAATAAACTTGCTTTTCACTTTGTGCTAATGGCCCTGGAAAAGGCATGAATCCATCTTTCAAAGTCGTGTCCATCTTAAAAATCTGGTTTCATCTCATGCTAATACTCTTGGGAAAGGCATGAATCCATCTGTTCTCACTCCAGCTATGGGTAAATAGTAGGGCAGATTGTGTTCTTTAATCTTTGGTAAGACAACCAGTCTAGAAGGAAATTAGTGAAATAGATCACTAATTACTATACTAACCACCTAAAGCGAGTTTTTAACAAGTTTGAATTCAGAGTTTTCCTTCTAGACTGGTTGCCTAACCAAGGTTAAAGAACCCAGTCTGCCCTACTATTTACCCATAGCTGGAGGGACAGTAGTTGGATTTATACCTTTCCCAAGGGTATTAGTGCTATGTGAACTGTAGCTTCGTTCAGAATTTGAACCCGGGTCGACAAGTCCATTTCCTATGACTGTAACCATTACACCACACACCTCCAACAAACTCAATTCAAACCAGCTATATTCCATTCAAAAATTGACCTTGTGTCATATTCTGCTTGTGGGATTTTGTAAATACATACTTTTATGAGTGAATATAAAATGCTTTACAACCATCATAGATATGTAGTCCATGATAATATCAGTAAATAAAGACTTCACAAAATTATCATTCAGTTGTAAATTGAACTGAAATTGCTTTATTCTTTAGTTAAAGCATTTCTAAACTTTAGAAATTTGAGCGCCCACACTCCATCCTTGACTCTTGGTTTGGTTTGGTTTTATGGCATATCAACCTCAGTGGGTCATTTAATGGCGATAAAGTTTTGAAATAAATCAATTCTTAATGGATAATACAATTTTGTTTATCAACTCATGTTTTTCTATTCAACCCATAGATGGGACCGTAACAGGTACTACCACTCCGGGTCAGAATGGACCAATGAGCAATGGTGATGAAGGGGTGCTCCACATTCCCCAAACCTCCAAAACTGGAACCTCACCATCAGATAGAGTTTAATGTCATTCCCAGGACATGTAGACCCTCGGTCACCACCTTCTAGCACCCATATGATAAAAAGGGGTTGGGGCTTGCCATAAGGGCATAGGGTTGGGGCAATCATATAAGTGCTAGGGCTTGACATGTTGGCTTTTGGCTGCTACGTTGTTAATAGTGATGTAGAATGGAGATTTCTCATCTGTAATTCAGGCCAACTATTTCTATTTAATAATAATCATTTGTTTGCATAGTTTCAATTAATAATAATAATAATAATAATAATCCCTAGTAAACAATTATGCTTCAAGTCACTATTCTTAATACAAATCATTTGCACATAATTATATGGTATTAAGTATTCCTAATATGAATAATTTTCAAACAGACCTATTTAATCCATAGGATCTGGAGCATAACTACCAGACACAGTTTAGTGTCATACCCAGGCACCCATTTTGAGTTTGAGTTTTGTTTAACGGCATATTAACCTCTGTGGGTCATTTAATGCCAGAAAAGGTTATGTAGAATGTTTTTTATATGGATTTCAGTCTTTAGAGTAACAGTAACAGTTTTATGGTTATGTTTGGTTAGATCTTGTTGAAAAGGTTGCTTTTTTTTTTTTTTTTTTTTTTGAAAATTTGAAATATCTTCTGGGTTTGTATTTTTGAAGAGGTATTTTAAAATTTTTTTGTCTGGTAATATTTGGTGTGGGTTTCTCTGAGATTGTTGCAGTTTAGGAGGATGTGTTTAATAGTGAGCTGTACCTTGCATACTGGGGCATCCTCCCTCTTTAAAAAGTGAGGATGGGTGATGTGGCACCCATTTTGCGGAAAAACATTATAAAGCATGAACTCAAAAGATCAATAAAGCTGATATCATAAATGATTGCAATGATTTTCTATTTTAGGGTATTCTTTTTGGATGTGCCTCTAGATACAATTCTGGAGAGACTAACGGAACAAAGGACTGACCCCAAAACAGGTCAGAAACATCATTTACACTTTAACCCACCATCCACAATAGAAGCAATGAACAGACTGTGTATAAACCCAATACACAAACCAGAAATTGTCAAAGAAAAAGTTGCTGATTATTGTGCTTATGAGGAAGAGTTGTCCGATTTTTATAGCAAAAATGGAGTTCATATCAATGCGGATCAAGACTCTTACACTGTGTTTGAAATCATCCAGAGTATTCTTGTTCATCAGGTTCCCAAGAAATTTTCAAGCTCTGCAAGTGTCAAAGATATTTATTAAGAAAAGGAGTAAAAAGAAAGAAAAAAATGACTGGTCATTATTTCTAATTTCTTTCCCTGCAAATTCAATAGGTATGAACTTCACATGATATTTTGTATTTTATTGAATGTAAATAAACAGGATTTTCTTGTTCCTTTTTGAATAAGACAAACAAGTTGCAAAAAGTTGAAATTAATGAAATTTAATGAATGATTTTATACAAAATAAAATTATGAATCTTTTCTGATTGATTTTTGTTTTGTGTTTTTCAATATTTTCGTGTGACATCTTCCCTCGCTTTGCCTGTATTTTTTGGCATTTTCTTTCCTGAATTGTCTTCTAGATCTTTACTTCGATAATAATGAGGAGCCACTTCCAACAGCCACTGATTTTCTATTTCAATCACCTGAAAAAGAAAAAAAAAATTAGAAAGAAAACAAAACCACCTTGTCAGCTGGAGCTGTAGATTAACAAATACTTCATATTGATTTACAATATCAATCTTTTAAGAAAAAGTATAGTTGAAAATCAGTTTAAACATTAAACAGATCTATATAGATGAGTCGCTACAGATCAAAGTAGTCCTGGAGTTAATAGCAATGAAGGAGTGACTTCATACTCTCCAGAGCTGGAGCCTCACCACCTAATGTAGTTTAATGCCATGTGCCTGATACCCCTGGATATGTGGATCTTAGCCCTCTGTAGAAGATACAATCAGAATATTCTAAGCCCCACCAATAGTGTGTCCAATAATTTACAGAATTATATGGTTTTTGTAACTAATGATCCTTTTAAAGAAGGAAGTTACTTGATAAGTAACTGAAACCCATCAGAAAGCGAGTGGACTGTAGAATGCTCCTCGATTCATTAACAAAACCAATGAGAAGTTCAACTCCAGGATTGTTTTGTTATGTTTGTTTTGGGGTTATCAGGAGAGAATGTGCACCGTTTCAGGGCCTTCCTTCAAGTAACTATTCTAACACATATTTTGCATACAGTTAAGAGGTTTCAAGTACTCCTATCTAACATTTAATATATATTTAATAATAATAATAATTTGTCTGCACATGGTTATTATTTCCCATATTTCTATCCAATTAATAATTTGTAAATTATGTTATAAATATGAGCTAGAGTTACATTGATAAACTAGATAAATTGATTTTAATGGCTTGAAGTTAAGAAATATACATTGCATGATTATATTTATATTTTTATATTTTTTTTCACACAGGAATACTTAATATTATAACTATCTAATATAAATAATTTGCATGAAATTGTATCATTTCAAATACTCTTATCTAATACTAATAATTTATGTACAATTATATTGTTTCAATTAATTATTTCTATTTAAAAATAATCATTTATTTGCACATAGTTATATGGTTTAAAGTATTACCAATTAAAAGTAATATTTAGTAAACAATTATAGCTTCAAGTAACTATTATTAATACAAATAATCTATAGTTATATGGTATCAAATATTTATATCTAATATGAATAATTTTTAAACAGATCTATCTGACTCATAGAGGCAACCCTAATAGGTACTACCACTTCGGGTCAGAGTGGACCTAGGTGTAATGGCAATGACAGGATACTACGGATTCCCCAGAGCTCCAGATCTGGATGCAGTTTAGTGTCATATTCAGGACCCCCCTCTTTTTTGGGGGTGGTGTGAGGTCTCACTTTTTTGTAGGGGATAAAATTGGCATATTCTAAACTCCCGTCAAGAGAACAGTTGTATTATCTGGGTTTCCATTTATGGCTCTTATGCTATGCAGTGAAATGGAGTTAAGAGATGTTAGATCTGGTTTGCCCTGGGAAAATTTTTTTATGGGGGTGGGCTCCATAAAAAATTTTCCCCAGGGGTCAAAAAGAGTTTTCAAGTTTCAAAAGAATACCATATGCTTTCAAAAAAATACCAAATTTAGCTTGCGAACAATTTTTTTCCCGGTCCACCTTATCTACCAGACCAGTGATGCTGATAGCTTTTTAATTTGGTGCATCCTGAGACGCGCATATTTGCTTTGAATGAGTCCCTGGAAAAAATTATGGGTCCCAACTAAAGCCATCTAACTCCTACCTTGTAACCTACCCTGTGTAATTCGTTTCTTAGAAACTATTGAAATGTATTTACAGTTAGCTTGAAATGGTGAGGGGAGAAAAAAGAAAAACACTGAGATGCATAGATATGATTTTACTGCGTCCTCTTAGATTTTTGTGCGTCAGGGACGCAGGATGCGTACCTATGAGCATTTCTGCCAGACTGAACACATGTTATGACCAGACAGCATTGTTCTCATAAGCAGTAGGTTGGCTGGTTGGTTGGTTGGTTGGATTTACAGCATATCAACTCTTGGAGACGTTTTTGTTTTATTCCTTTGTTGAGTATGGTTATAACTTGTTCAGATATTTGTATATTATTTCAGGTGATACTCCTATTGGTAATTAGGTATTCAATAATGGTTCAGTAGTTGTCTGATGAAGGCTTGAACATCAAGAGTGGATGTGGATATCTATTTGTAGGTAGAATAAGGTTGGGAAAAACATATAGATGCTATAGCTTGACATGACTAACCAATTGATTGGATGGGACCTCGCTGACCACCTGTCTAGCTCAAGTAAGGTCTGCAGTGTTACATGTCATGAGACCAGTTAGTAACCAGGTCACAAACCATTCAGCCACCACAACCTTGTTTTCAGGCATAACGGGTCGCTGCCCCAGCCGACGGGGTGGGATAAGTAGAAACAGCTAGCATAAATGGTCATGGATATAGAATTGCAGAGTTTGTTACACCTATTTTCTAAGTGGGAAAAGGTTTTCTGCCTTGAAAATCAGCATTTAAGATCCTAGTTTTTACGTGTGCAAGAAACATAAGCATATATTGTATATATGCTTATGTAAGGAACAATCCCTAATTTTTAGTCACAAAAAAGTGTTTTTATCATAGATTGTATGTAATGAACAACCTCAAAATTTTGGCTATGCTAGCCTACAAAAAGATTCCTTCAACATCCAATGATATAAACAACTATTTATAATTCTAGACTAATATTTCCAAAACCTAGGCCATTGTATCCATGACGAAGTTTAATTTACCTTTAGTCTGACCCAAAATGTTTCTGCACAGCCAAAATAAAGGCTTCTAGTTAAAATAATTAAGTTTTTATGTAACTTTGTTTACTATTTATAACATTTGCATATATCATATACACAGGTGTTATAAATAGTTAAAACAATGTTAAAAACTTTATTATCTTTATGCATAGCCTAAACCTAAACAGAGGCTTTTGCAATGTATGTCAGAAAAGTTCCAGGACTATTGCCACAAAAAAATTTGTTTCAAATCCAAACTACAAATTATCCCCTTCAAAGTAATCCCCCTGGAGTCTAATGCACTTTCAAATCCTTCTCTGCCACACTTGCATGCACTCCTGGAAGGATTCTTCTGGGATTCACCGTAGCTCTGTTGTCACGGCCTTTTTGATGTCGTGTACATCCTCAAAATGGGTTCCCTTGAGCACCTCCTTGAGCTTGGGGAAGACGAAAAAATCATATGGAGCCAAATCGAGCGAGTAGGGAGGTTGCTCCATAGCACAGTGATGTTTTTCTGGGCCAGGAACTCTTGGATACTCAGGGCAGTGTGGGCAGGTGCGTTGTTATTATGAAGCACCCACGATTTGTCCTGCCACATCTCTTACCTCTTCTTGCGCACTGAACGAAGCAAATGCAGCAGTATCTCTTTGTAGACATGCTGGTTGATCATCTGGCTCTGTGGCAAGAACTCGCGGTGGACAATGCCCCTCACATCAAAGAATGCGATCAACCTGGAACTTTTCTGACATACCTTGTAGTTTACAATTTTGATTGAAGTTATGGCAAGGTTAGAAATAGAAAGAAGGGGAGCTTTGACATTTTAAGAATGATCCCTTGTCTTTTAGGTTAAAAATGGTATTCTTTATCTGTGAAGTTTTTATAACATTCAGCCAAATTTTTGCGAATATCTGTTCATGGCTACATTCAAAATAAACTCTCCATAGCCAACAAATATTTTTATTTTTTTTGATCAAACGTTTTGTTTTTTGACCTCTCACAATGAACCCCCAAGAAAATGTCCGATTTAATTGTTTAACCATGGATGAAATTTAGCCAAAAGCAGAAAGGGTTACTAGAAAAATTAATGTTTGGTTTAGTTTGGTTTGTTTTGTTTTGTTTTACGGCATATCAATCTCAGTGGGTCATTTAATGCCAACAAAGGTCCTACCACTCTGGGTCAGAGTGGATCAGGGAGAAATGGTGATGAAGAGGTACTCCACATTTCCCAGACCTCCAGAACTAGAACCTCACCATCAGTTAGAGTTTAAAAATGATAAAAGGGTTGGGGCTCACCATAAGGGCAATAAAGTAGGGACAATCATAGGTAGTAGGGCTTGACGTGACCAGCCGATTGATCGGAGGGGCCTCTCTGACCACCTGTCTAACCTAAGTAAAGGCCAAAGTGTAGTGTTGCATGTCATGGACTACTCAATTCACCTGGATTTCATCCTTAAGCATCACAGGTTGCCACCCAAGGCCAACAGGTGGCCCCATTGGGGGAGTTTTATCCCTCTACAGAGGAAGAATTAATGATCTGACTTTATTGCTGGTTGCTTCTTTAGATTTTAGAAGAAAGAAGTTGTACTTACTTGTCGCATGAATTCCTTTGTTGTCAAGACAAGTTCATGGTAGATGATCCATCGAGGGTGATTTTCAAACATGCTACTATTTGGATGAATCAGAACAGTTTGTTGGTGCTTTACAGTTTTATAAGAACCTGATTTGCTCAGACGGGCTGTGTGGTAGAAAAACCCGGCAGTGATTGACTGCAATAGAAAAAAGGGAAAATTACTTGTTTTTCTCGAGAAGAGTAAATAATATGTATTGTGATTATTCAGACTATTGTCCTCATCTTTATTGTTATCTGTACAATGTTTCAGCAGATTGCCCTCCAGCCTTCTTCAGGTATTTCTTGTCGGACTCGGGAACCTTCATGTCGTAATCAGGAGCCATCACGGAACTTTGAACGCTTTGCATCCCAATTGGACACAATGAGTTAAGACAGTTCTAAGTGACAGTTATCTCTAGGCTGCAGGTTCAATCCTGGTCAAGAGCAACAGTAACATAGAATAATAATTAACACAGCTTAACACCTCAGATATGGTTAGCGGAATATGAACAGGGTACCCACGTAGATTGAATAAATCGGTTGGGTTCCTGATTACGAAAAGAAGGTTCCCAAGTTCAAGAAGGCTCCCGAGTCTGACAAGAAATACCTGAAGAATGCCAGAGGGAACATCAACCAAAACGTTGAACAGATAACAATAAACATGAGGACAAATAGTTGAATAATCCTAATAATCAAGCCTCATCTAAAAAATTCAGAGAAATAATATCTATTTTGATGGTATAATGCCCCATCATTTAAATAATAAAATCTTGTATCTTTGGTTTAAAAGAAAATTAATTTTTTTATTTCAAAAATTGTTAGGTGTACTCATCTATGGGCAATATTGGAGCCTCACTATCAGATGCAGCTTAGTATCATATCTAGTGTTAGTTTGGAATAAGTGGGCACAGCAGCTGCAGCATTATTAACAGTAAAATCCAAAGGGTCTAACAATTCATGATTTACACTGGCACAGAATCTCCAGGTCACTGATAATTAACCAAGAGGAAATATACTCCAAGGTAGAACTCACTCCCAACAAACAGAAGTGCCAAGCCATCTTAAAGCTGATTAATTACTACATGTCAACATAGCTCGGTTTTAGTGAACGGTCATCCACACCAAGAGAGTCAGAATGAGGGGAAAAAAAAACAAAAAAACAGCAGCCCCAGAAAGCATCACAGTTTGTGTGCAGTCAGTGCATCAAAAACTGTCACTCAGAGATTGGCCAGCACAGCCACAGATAATTTTTTATTTTTAACATTTTTTATTTTTGGACACTACGCTATCATCCTTAGTGGACGAAAAGGTGCCAACACCAATTGATCCACATTGACTGCGGGCATGTTCATGGCTGATAAAGCCAATAGGGGACAAGCAAGGACAGTCACAGCAGCTGCAGCTGAAGGTCTGGTCAGGGTTTGGTTTGGTTTGGTTTGTTTACGGCATATCAACCTCGGTTTAACGACAAAGTTGTGAAATAAATTCATTCTTAATGGATAATACAATTTTGTTTATAAATTCATGTTTTTCTATTTAACCCATAGATGGGACCCTAACAGGTACTACCACTCCAGGTCAGAGTGGACCAGGGAGCAATGGGGATGAAGGGGTGCTCCACATTCCCCAAACCTCCAAAACTGGAACCTCACCATCAGATAGAGTTTAATGTCATTCCCAGGAAATGTAGGCCCTCAGTCACCACCTTAGCACCCATATGATAAAAAGGGCTGGGGGTTGCCATAAGGGCAATAGGGTTGGGAAAATCATATAGGTGCTAGGGCTTGATGTAACTGACCGCCCGTCTAGCCCAAGATAGGGCCAAAGTGGAGAATTGCAAGTCATGAACTGCTCATCCACCTGGGCTCTATCCTTAAGCACCACGGGTTGCCACCCACGGCCAACAGGTAGCCCTATTGGGGGAGTCTTACCCCTCTGCACAGGTGCAGTCGTGCATTCTAATGCCCCAGCTGACATGGTGGTCTGGTTAGGGTTTGATGGCACTGTGTTGTGGTTTTTCCACCTCTGCCTTTTATCCTTGGGTGGCCCTGCAGGTGTTTTCAATGGAGGAGAAGTTTGGTTAGTCGTGAGATGCCAGGCATCACAGTTCTCAGCTAGAGTGGATCATTGGTGATGGTTGATGTGACAGGCACCAAGGGATTTTTTTAAGCAGTCCCTGTATCATTTCTTTGATGCCTCTATGTCATGATGGCCGGTCATTTTGGTCAGATACATGCTATATCATATATGTTACATAGTTTGAAAATATAACACCAAATACTAGAAGCTCTATACATTAAACAAAAAAAAAAAAAAAACCCACCTTAAACAAGATCAACTTCGAATCCAGCCAAAATGCCTATAATTTCCCACCAATTCTGCTCCCCCCATTCCCCATATCATTTCTTATAAACTTGTGAGTCCCTCCTCCTACTTATTCCTACTGCTACTGTTTGTTTAAAAAGAACCACGGAAACATCTCACCACTTCACACCTGATGATGGCACTAGTAGTGCAGAAAGTACTAGTGTAAGAACCTTTGGTGAATTCATTCATCAATTCCACCCCGATATAAAAAAGATGGCCAGAAAATTGGAAAGGATAGAAAAAAAAACTCATCAGACAAGAAATGTCTGTCGAGTTCAACAAAACATACATAAACAAAAAAATGCCGCCAAAATATACTTATTTTAAAATATAACACTGAGGACACTATAAAAAATGTCTTTATTTAATTTTTACTGTTGAGGAGCTTGAGAATGATTGATTAGATGTTGTGCTGCAATCGTAGGTAACATAAAAAGAGGATTGAATTTAAAGAAAGAAAAAAAAAGCCACAAACAAATGTGTCTTACCTTTCGTATAGCAGTGCAGTCTCCAGGGTTGGAAGTTGGTTCAATTTCAACTCGAGACATAAGTCCTTCCAATTGTTCTCTAATGTCTCTGGCTCGTTTCATTGATCGATATTGAATAAAATTACTATAACACCATTGGGTGGAATAATCAGTGTCTGCCCACTGCAAAGAAAATTTTGTAGAATTAGAAACTAACAAGGTAAATGTCCAGCCCCCCCCCCAATAAGAGATGTTACATAATGAATAGGTGAATGGAGGCGTGTGGTGTAATGGTTAGAGTTGTAGGAAATGGACTCGTTGACCCGAGTTCAAATCCTGAACGAGGCTGTTTACATTTCACATAGCGCTAATACCCTTGGGAAAGGTATGAATCCATATATTCCTCCCTCCAGCAATGGGTAAATAGTAGGGCAGACTGGGCTCTTTAACCGTGGCTAGGTAACCGGCCTAGGAGAAGGATAACTCTGAATTCAAACCTGTTAAACTCCGCTTAAGAAATTGACCTTGAGTCGCATCCTACTCATGCGGAGGGATTGGTAAATATATACATAATGAATAGGTATAGCCTCTCAATTTTGTAATGTAGTCTAAAAGATTTAAATTTAACAGCTGAATTCATGGAAAACACAGAGAGGTTTAAACAGCATAATTGACCGGCTTTGATCCCAAGTTGACTAGAATGCTGATTTGTGGTTTGAATCATGTGACAGAATAATCTGTGGGAAAGTTTGAGAATCAGCGAGAACCACCATTGTGGCTGGATACATGATGACATTCTGTTGTGGACTAGCCTGGTTTACCTTTCGTAGAGAGTAAATGAGCTGGTCCAAGACTATCTGTACATTGCTGTTTTAGAACATCAGTGTAATTACTGAGACTGTGAAGATTACAGAACCATTACATGAACCGTCTACCTCTATGTTTTAGCATTCTGTTGCAAGTTACTCTATGTCTGGCACAAACTGTATTTCGATGTACTAGTATACTGAATATGTATGATCCAGTATTCAACACATTCTCTGCTGATTTTTTTTTCTTGTGTGTTGTGTTAATGTTGGTCCTCGGAAAATAAAAATGTGTATACCAAAAAGAATTAAGTCTCTATGTTCCTGATTTAATAAGAACAACAAAGATGGAAGCATAGAGATACAACCCAATTAAAAAGAGACACAGAAAATGTCCTCAACATGGACAGTAGAGAAAATAGCAGAAATAAAAAAAACAGAGAACATAAAAGTTAATAATAATAATCTTTTATTATAATGGAGATTGTGCATTTATGTGTCTGTAATCGAAACTATATTACTACTCAAGTCACAATTTCCTTAGTTATTTAAGTCACATTCTCCATGATTTTATTTTTATTTAAACTGAAATACTAATAAAAATTGTTTTACATTATTAATACTGTTGACTGTATCTACATACGGAACCTACTGAAATCCATTTAATATGAATAACAATTTCAGTTGTGAGTGGTTTCATTAGCCGTTATATTTCTAGTACTAATAACATGCAATTGTATTTATATATACAATAGAATAGCGTTTTCAGTGTGAACAGGAAGGCTAATTGGACCAAGACACCATTAAGCACCCCATTTGCGACCTAAATTCAAAAGGACATGTTTTGCTTTTCACGTCAAAATCTGGTTGTTTGTTAACAGACGATTTTTAGACACACTTTTTAAAAAAATTATAAAACTATAAATGACACATTTTTATATTAAAGACACTTTTTTTTTATTACTTATTTCATGTTGTTGTTAATTCAATAGCAATTCTTTTTTAATCATAAAACTTTCAACGGTAGACACATTTAACACGAGAATGATTAAAGCTATAAAAAGTATATAATAAGGTTATAATAATAACTGTTAACCCTAACCCTAGCAAAATTTTTAATATCAACTATCCGTAGAGGCACATGGAAGATAAATAAACGTCTTTCGTTTTAAGTTTTATTTTTAAAAATAACTATTAATTTATCTTTAGTGCAAAATTAATTTTTTCACATATGCTAATGACAACAACATGAAATAACTAAATTTAAAAAAAATTAAAATCAAAAACTATTTTAGTATAAAAATGTTACTGGTTTTTATTGGCCGGTTCTTTTGTTTACTAACAACTGGTGAAAAGCAAAATTCAGTTCCTTTTTGGGCTGGGGTGCCTAAGGTGTCAAGGTCCGGCTAATTTGCATATTGATATTAAAAAATTTGATTTGAATAAATATGTGCTTAGTATTATTGATTTCTAATTGTTTGGTTTTATCTTAATGAATATGAGTAAAAATCTGAGATAAATCTTAAAAGAAATCCATTAACAAGAAGAAATAACGGTCATTTTCTGTTTCAAATCTTTAACTGCATTCTTATTTAGTATCATTATCCTTTCTAATTTAATATATTTTATTACATTAAAACTTAAATACTTGTACCCGGAGGGTGCATATATTTGCTAGTAATAATAATAATAATAATAAGCAGTATCCAACAGAGAGAGTTTTACCTGGTTGTAGATGTTGAGTAATGTTAGGTGGTCGCCTCCTGGAACAAAGAAATTTTGCCGAGCTGTGTCTGCATGGACTATCTTGTCCTTAGGTCGATAGAAAATTGCATTGTTCACAGACAACATGGCTGTGATGGAGAGGATCTCTTCAGAGCACTTGAATCTGGAAACAGTAAAACAAATTTATTAGTACAAGGAAAAAACAAAAAACAAAAGGTAGCACTTACCATAGTACACATTGTTTTGACATGATTTTAGAATTGGTGTGCCTAAGTGATGGTCAACAAACTAGTTTCATAGAAAATTTACTGGTACAGTAAAGAAGAAAATGGTTTATTTTCATACATTACATAATACAAACAATGTCACGCAAAACAGAAAACGTAATGTGTGGAGGATAATCACTAATTAGGACTGAGCCTATTCTAGTAGTGACCACCTCAGTTGATTTTTTTTTTTTGACAGTTTGAAAGTTGATTATAGTGATAGCGTGTTATGAGTTTACTTATACGTATTAAGAATTTCTATATTAGTGTATTCCAATCATTGATGCAGGATTGTGGTGCACCTGAGCACTGTACGTAATAAATTTCATTAATATTAGATAATATATATGAAAATTGTTGACTTAC